>JAJPUD010001397.1:75238-128618 GCA_023553655.1 Myrmecobius fasciatus | reverse complement strand
GGCTTCCACCAGAGTTCTCTGACACCGGAGTCCTCTGTTTATCCCTCTGTCCGAGCTAGACAAACCTGATGTGAAGTTTTTCAGAGATATCTGCAAGCAGTATCCAAATATTTCCTGATTCATTGACTTGAAGATCAGTTCAGAGGCTTATTTTATTGTTGATTTCAGAGAAGATTGGAGGAGGACGCAGAGAGTCACCCTTTCACTCCGCCATCTTCTGTGTGATGTCTTTTAAGAAAATTTGGCTGTAAAGGGATATCTACAATTGTTAAACAAATATTTGAAATGTATGTAATATATCTAAAGACAAACTAGAAGATATTTAGGTGTCCCTTCAGAGGGAAGGAGCCTGGATCCAAAACATTCAAGTTAGATTTTACTGAAATGACACTAATAGTAAAACTGATGTATTTATAGGTTATAATGGATCATTTGACAGCATGGGTGGATGCTTTCTCCTGAGCTCTGCTATCTTGAGCGGGG
Source organism: Myrmecobius fasciatus (assembly GCA_023553655.1). Classification (NCBI taxonomy): domain Eukaryota; kingdom Metazoa; phylum Chordata; class Mammalia; order Dasyuromorphia; family Myrmecobiidae; genus Myrmecobius; species Myrmecobius fasciatus. The sequence goes on along the minus strand of JAJPUD010001397.1, from coordinate 128,135 downwards.
TTAGTAGAATAACATTGGAAGAAATTATAACTAAATATGGATTGCTAGGGACTATTGAATTCTGATAATGGAACATACTTTACATCTAAGGTTTTATAAGAAATAAGGGAGAGGGATTGCAAATTAAGTACATCTTTCGTTAGGGAAAGTGAAAAGAATGAATCAGAGTCCGAAGAAACAGGTTACTAAATTGAAGTTAAATACTCAACTGTTTTGGATTAAATGTTTGCCTATTGTTTGGTTAAAGAATTAAACCTACCACCAGAAAAGATTAGAGGTTTTCCCCATATGAGATGTTGTTTGCTTTACCTTTTTTGGAAGGGGAAAGGGAAATACTCTCTTTTGAAACAAAGAATAAATTTTGAAGGAATTATATACTGGCAGTGTCTTTATCCTTTTCAGCCTTTAGCAAACAAGAACTTCTGGCCCTCTGAAGTTTGTAATTCCAGGAGACTAGGTGTTTTTTAAGGCCTGGAAAGATCAGAGTGGGAAGGATCTTATCAGATGTTACTGACGACTGAGACTTCTATCTGAAGGCTGAGAAGAGATAGACTCATTACAAAGCAGGGTTAAAAGACCTGTGAAGGAATCTCAAGAATGGATTATTAAGGACAAACTTTAACTTCTAAAATTGACTTTGCACTGGGGCAATTAGAAATGTTTTAGTGGGAGGAGGGATTAATTGTGCACGGAGGATAATTGGGTGAACAGGCAGGAACATCAAGCTCAGTCTCTCCTCTTGGACCTCTATTCATTTCCCTGATTTGAAAAATTACTAGATTTCTTGAAACCATCTTGTTAGCCTTGGGAAAAGAGTTTGTTTGAGTTTTATAATCTCCAAACAAGGAATGAAAAATTACTATATTTCTTGAAACCATCTTGTCAGCCTTGGGAAAAGAGTCTGTTTGGGTTTTATAATCTCCAAACAAGGGTTTTATTATCTCCAAACAAGGAATATTGAAAATCTACAAGTTTGATATATAGAAATTATTTCTTTATTTTTAAAGCTTTTTATTTTTAAAGCATATGCATAGATAATTTTCAACATTCACCCCAACCTTGTGTTCCAAATTATTTTTCCCTCTCTCCCCCTCATACAGCAAGTAATCCAATATATGTTAAATGTGTGCAATTACTCTATACATATTTATAAAATTATCATGCTGCACAAGAAAAATCAGAACAAAAATGAAAAAAATGAGAAAGAAAACAAAATGCAAGCAAACAATAACAAAAGGTGAAAATATCATGTTGTGATCCACCCTCAGTCCCCACAGTCCTCTCTCTAGGTTCAGAGAGCATAGAAATGATTTCTAATGTTTACCCACTATACCAGAATGAATTTAAGCTGAGGAAGAAAAGAAAAAAGAGAGGTGTTCAAAGATGTTAAGTGAAATCTCTTATGTATGTGAGGTTGAGTACATTTTAAATGTTTGTATTGAATCATCTTAAAGTTGTATCCATTATTTAAGAGGATTCTGTCTTTGTCCTTTTGGACATGGTTAACAATTGAACTTGCTTTTGCTATAGACAATATATAATTCAGAATTTTTTTATATTTCTAAAACTTGAGCCTTTTGTTATTGGTCACTGAGTGTCTTAAAGCAAAGTTGTGTAATATTGAACTTAAACCATCTACTTAGATATGAAGGTAAGTTGTAAACTTTCTAGGATGAATCTCTTACTGCTATCAATGTTAAGATTATATTCAATACTTATTTAGAATATGTGATCTTTGAGAGTTAAGTTTACCTGAAGCTTTGATTAATGAGACTTGCTATTTGAGATAAAATCTCTTGGGATTGTAGCTGATGTTATTTGGAGTTTTTAAATTCAGTAATGGTTATCTAATGGATCATCAAGCCAGTAATCCACTATCTGAAAGAAATGTGTCATAAACTACTCAGAGAAATGTAATCCTGAATTGTTGCAGATGGAGGTTTTAGTATTTTGGCAAGAGTTGGGAGGACAACATTGCCTTCTGCTTAAGGTGGGATCCTTCTGACTCAATTCCCAGTGGTGTTTCTTTGAATAAGAACCAACCTGATTATTCTTAAGTCTGTCTATCAGGTAGAATTGTTGCTACATGATTGGTTGAAAACTGTGACAGTTATCTGAAATCAAATTGAACTAAAGGTGCTTTGTCTTGTCATGTATGTGCTCTCAGGCTGAGGCCAGAAAAACCAGTTTTGATGCTATTATAATCAAGTCCCTGCTTTTTTCTCTTATAGCAAATTTCTATAATCAGAGTACGTTGTCGGTAGAAGCCATAAGCATAATTCAAGTAAGTAAGATCTTGCAGTTATCACTCTGAAAATATGTGGTCATTATATCCTAAAAAATTGTGTATTTGGCCTAGTCATCAATCTATTGCATCCCAGTCACTGGAGTAGGTAACCCTTCACAAATAAAGATACCTATCACAAAAATCAGCAATAACAGAAATGCTAGAAGAAACAGACATGCATCTAGCAACAGATGGGAGTTAGGGGTACAGATTCCCATTTTATATGCTAAATAGGTTCATTAGACACCAGGCTGTGGTCAAAAATAATTAAGATGCTGGATTTGTTAGCAGACTAGGCCCAGAAGAATTGGAGCCTGAGGATGAAATGGTTGAGGAAATTTATCAAGAAAGGTGGGAAGAGGTCTTCAAAGGTTAATAAATGAGAGGAGAGATGGAATGATATAAACTGAGTGAAGAAGACCTCAGAATAAGAATGTGGCTTAGAACTATATCCTAATTATAACTGCAGTGACAAGTTGTGCTTTAGCCCTAAAATGCCCAGGCAAGAGAAAATAGAGGACAGCCAAAATAATTGGATTTTAAGAGCATTTATTAGCTGTCCAGCGACTGAACCCCACCAGTGCAAGACTAGGGGTCAGTCCTGAGGAGTTTTAGGGACATGTATTTGTGGGAGAAAATCATAAGAATGTTTAGAAACATTTATCACATTAAAAATTCCTTTCCCAGGCAGGCAGCAAAGTGTAATAGGGAGGCAACTTTTCTTTAAGTTCTGTATTTGTTAAGTAGTCAAGGTCTTTGGTCATAGATAACATAGTACAACTGGAGGCCTTGTGGGCCAGCATTTGGAAACAAGAGATATCACCTGCATTGGGGAGTAAAGAACTGGTGGCACAGTTTTTCAGACAGAGTTCAAGCAAAGGTAATATTCTCACAGTCTCATGAGTGCCCAAGCAGGTCAGGGGCAGCATCCATTTTACTCACAATGTCCATTTCAGCCCCAAACCACAGGTGTTAGCTGATTTGTAGTTTGTTCTGTAAGACTTATTTGCTATAAATGAGAAGAGTACATTGTAGGGAAGGTAGAAGGGGAACCCCTAGATCGTTATTGAGTAGACTTAATTGTAAGTCTATAGTTGAAACTCTCTCTTTCTTTACACAGAGGGTTTTGATATTTTTACAGTGATTGTGATGGAATAGAAGGGAAATGGAAGATGCTAAGAGTAACAGTTCTAAAATCACCTATAAACATTTACTGTTGATATTCTAAATATGAGATCTGTGACAAATGTTCTTTCTTTCTCTCTCTGCCTTTCCATTTCTCTTTCTCTCTCTCTCTCTGATCTGCTTTCTCTCTATTTTATTGTTGTAAGCAATTAGAGATAGAAATTTTCTCCTAAGTATTATATTGCATTGACTGCATCCCATAAATTTTGGTATGTTCTCTCGTTGTTTTCTTTAATGAAATTATTATTTCTGTGATCTGTTCTTTGATACACTTGTTTTTTAGGATTAGATTATTTAATTTCCAATTAAAATTTTAATTTCTCTTTCCATTGTACATTATTGAGTATAATTTTTATTATGTTGTAATCTGAAAAGGATGAATTTACTATTTTTGCTTTTCTGCATTTGGTAGTGAGGTTTTTATGTCTCAATATCTGGCCAATATTTGTGGAAGAAAAATTTATATTCCTTTCTATTCCCATTTTTTCCAAAGGTCTATTATATCTAACTTTTCTAAAATTTATTAACTTTCTTATCTTCTTTCTCATGTATTTTCGGTTAGATTTGTCTAGTTCTGAGAGGGGAAAGCTAAGGTTACCCACCAGTAGTTTTATTAACTAAGTACTTACTCCTGTAACTCAGTCAATTTGTCCTTTAAAAATTTAGATGTTTTAGTATTTGGTCATAAATATTTAATTTATGCATTGTTACTAGTAATTAATTACTAGAACTAATTACAATTCTTCATTGTTTATATTACCTTTCAACAAAATACAATTTTCTTCCTTATCTCTTTTAGTTAGATCTTTTGCTTTGTCTGAGATCATAATTGCTACTCCTGCTTTCTTTGCTTCAGCTGAAGCATAATAATTCTGCTCCAGAACCTTATTTTAGCCTTATGTGTATCTTTCTGCTTTCTGTTTCTTGTAAACAACATATTGTAGGATATCTTCAACAACATATTCCATTTTGTTCTCTGCTTCTATTTTTGGATGAGTTCATCCCATTCACAGTTACAGTTATGGAATTCACTGTATTTTTCCCTTCATGCTATTTTCCCCTTGCTTACCTCTCTCCTCTCCCAAATCCTTCCTCTCTTCATAGGTGTTCAACTTCTGATCACCTCCTTCCCCAGTGTAACCTACTTGCATCAGTCTCCCCTTCTTATTATGCCTATCCCTTTTTACTTCGTCTTAAAGTAAGAAAGTTTCTGTATAAAAGTGAGTGTGGATGTTATCTCTTTGAGCCAATTTTGATAAGAGTAAGGTTTAAGGTTTGCCCTTTTATTTTCTTCTTTTCCTCATCTTCTCCTCCAGTTATAGCTCATTCATGGCCCTCTTATGTGGAATGATTTACTCCATTCACTTTCCTCCCTCCTTCTTTCAGTGCATTTTTCTCTGTCACTCCTTTATTTTGTTTTTTGGGATATTATTCTATCAAAGAAATCTTATGTCCACACCCTTTGTCTATATATTTTCCTTCTAATTATTCTTATTACAAAGTTGAGTTATATTGTCTTATCATATAGAAATATGGACAGTTTATCATTAATAAGTTTCTTATATTATCTCTTTCTTATTTCTTTTTCATCTTATATTTCCCTTTGTAAGATTAATCTAGGTTCAGAATTTGCATTCAACAGAAACACTCTTAAAGGAGATGGATACAAATTTATTACTGCTTAGAACTTTGATTTAAACAAGATATAAGGGAAGAGGAAACTCATAACATAAAAGTAATACACAATTAACAAAGACAAGGGCCATAACAATAAAGACATTATAACAAACAAACAACAATATTCAACAGACATTATCACCATTCTGAGGAAGCACCAACATCTGAATTTCTTGGCTGGGAGAATCCTTGGTCACAGCCATGCAAAATCTTGGGTGGGAAACATTCCCAAGCAAGCTGTATAGTCCCTCCTGGGTGAATGTTCGAAGTCCCTTTCTACCAAAGGTTTTTTTTAATAAGCTGAGAACAAAGAAGGCTCTACACTAATATCACATTTGTTATGTGATTCTTGAGATGAAGTAGCCTTCCAGGTACAGGATGCTCCATCTTGAGAAGCCCTCCAAGGAGAATATTTATTCTTTTAGGAGGACTGTGTTTACTCAGGGAACTGCTTAGGTTTCCAGAGTAAAAATAGGCCTGTAATAAAGGAGACTCATTAACCATTATACCAGAAGAATGGCCTTCTCTTCTTTGTGCTTCCTGGCATTTCATATCTGCAAACATTCTCATGTTCTCAGGAAAAAGTTATACAAAAGATGTACCCAAGATTCACTAGGATTTCTTATACCCTTGACTCGTGGTTTTGCAGGTCAAATTTTTTATTTTGCTCTGAGCTTTTAATTAGGAATTCCTGAAATTTCTCTATTTTGTTAAATATCTATTTCCCCCCCTAAAAGATTATATTAAATTTTGCTGGGTAGATGATTCTTGACTATAATTCAAACTCCTTTGACTTATGGTATATCCTTTTCCAAGTACTCTAATTCTTTATTGTAGAAGTATAGAGGGCCAGTATTGAATAAGCCCATATACAGGAAAGAGTCCAGTCCAGTTGAGACCTGCTCTCTGTAAGGGCTAATTAATTCAAAGCATTGACTCACCATCTCCCTAACAATGAATGAAAGACATACTCTGGACAAATTTAGGATGATCTTGATGGAGAATGCATGTGATAGGAACAAGGTAGTAAATACATTGGTATGATAATTTCTGCTATTTACAACTCTGTTTTGACAAATACTTTGCTATTGATGAGCACCATAACTATGCTATTTACAATTCTGTGTTGATAAGTACTTTGGTATTGATAGTTAAAGTATATACTGAAATGTCAAAGTGTGGTTTATGCATTAATCCTGGAATGTATATGTCACCTGAAAGTAACACTAGCTTAATAAGTATATTAACCCTGGCTCTCAGATTAGTAAATTAAGAGTGCAAAACATATTTTCCACCTGGCCTCAGATATTCATTTCAGATTCACACTCTTGGTTTTTACTGAAGCTGGACTTTGGCATAGAAGCCAAATCTGGTAGAGCATTTTTATATTCGTAGCCTGGATTTTAGAAAACTATTGTTTTGAATTAGGGACTTAAGAAATGGGTTCTTGAGATTCTCTTGAGAGACTCAAATTCTTGAGATTAATTGATGTGTCAGTTCTAAGGAACTAGTATCAAGTATATGGTCAGATGGCCTATAGGGGCAACAGGCTTTGACCAGAGAAATGCTTAAAGATCATAGACTTAGAACTATAAGTGATCTAAAGGACACCTAATCCATCCACCTCATTTTGCAAATGGGGAAACTGAGACTCACAGGAAATTAGTCTTTTGCCCAAGATCACATAGTAACTTATGTGTAATAGTAAGAGGCATAGTTGGCATTTGAACTCAGTTTTTTCCAGTTTCAGATCCCCTTTCCACTACACTAACTTAGTTTAGTCTGGTGGAAACTATCCTCAGAAAGGGAGGCCAAGTTTAAGAAAGATAATCAATGCTTCTAGAAAAATGATCTAAATCAAAAGGAGAGGCTGAACATCACATCTAACATAACCAGGTCTTACTAGGTAGTAGTTAGTTAGTAAGTTAACTAGGTAGTAAGTTAACAAAAAGTCACATTTTAAAAGTTATTTTGCAGGTCCAGGGTAGCTTTTAGGAGACAGAGAGATTTGGGTGCTGAGATGGGCCCTAGCTGGGAGTGCAGCTCAGTGGAAAACTCAGTGGGGGACACTTTTTGTTGACTTTTGCTCAGAATTTGGTCTGGCATGTTTGTTTGTTTCTTTGAAGCTGTTGAAACAATGTTTTGAGAGGGCCTAACAAATGTCCAGGCTTTTCACTGCCATCTGGACACTATCTTGCTTTTCTTTTCATTACTTATGAATTCAACTTTTTAATTTTTGATACTGGTAATTTGAGGCTTTTTTTCATTTTTAAATCAAATTTGTTAATGTCTTATCTGTTTCATTGGTTCATTGCCACTTGATCGATTCTAATTTTTAAGAATTTTTTTAGTGGTTTTTATTTTAGTGGTTTTTGTATTTATTTTATCATGTTAATTCTTTTCATATCTTTCTCATATAATCTTATTTTGTTTATAAAATCACTTTAGCTCCTTCTTTACCTCATTATGTAAGTATTTTTATTCCTTGATTTGTGACTAATTTGCTTTTTTTTTTTAAGGCTTTGCTTATAGGTATTTTCAAGTTGTTGTCTTCTGCTGCATTTGAGTCATTTCCTTGTGAACATGATAGCTCTTTATAATTAAGATCTTTTTTCTTGTGTTTGCTCATTTTTTTCAACCTCCTTCTAGACTTTGGAATTTAAATTAGTGCTGGGCTCTGTTCATTTCTAGATGAAGGAATGTCTGGGCTGAACTTCTTTGCTTTAATTTCTTTTGTTGCATCCATAGCTCAGTATGGAAACCTGTGTTTCCAAAGTGGTGTGGACTGATGAGAGATCTATTTACTGCCCTTCAATTTGAGCTTTGCAAATTGAATCTTTTTTTTTATTTATTTATTTTTTATTTGCATAACATATGTGTGGGTAATTCTTGAACAATAACCCTTACATAGCTTTCCGTTACAAAATTTTCCCCCCAACTCCCCACCTCTCCCCTAGATGTAGGATATCCACTACATGTTAATTATGTTAAAATATTGGCAAATCGAATATATGTATACATATTTCCAAACTTATCATTGCTGTGCAAGAAAAATCTTATCTACACAAACGATATATCAGATAAAGGAAACACAATGTAAGCAAACATCAGTCAAGGAGTATGAGAATGTTATGTTGTGGTCCACATTTCACATCCCTCTCTCTGGGTGTATATGGCTTTCTTCAGTGAACAATTGGAGGTGGTTTGAAACATTTCATTGTTGAAGAGAGCCATGTCCATCAGAATTGATCGTCATATAGTACTGTTGTTGCTGTGTATAATGATCTCCTGGTTCTGCTCATTTCACTCAGCATCAGATCATGTACGTCTCTCCAAGCCTCTCTGAAATCATCTTGCTGGTCATTTCTTACAGAACAATAGTATTCCATAATATTCATATACCATAATTTATTCAGCCATTCTCCAATTGAAGGGCATCTATTCAGCAAATTGAATCTTTTAACTCCTGTTTTGTTGATAAGATTGCTAATGGACTCACTCACTCCCTGCTAGACAGATGGGAGGTCTTATAGGTTCAGGGTAACTAAACTGCTGACTCTCCTTTGGTCTTAATCTCCTGACCCTGGTTTTGTCACTGCAAACTTTCATGATGGGCTTAAAGGTGAAGATTCTGTTCCTGGACTCAGAACCACAAAGGTAAGTTTCTCAAATTTGTTCTTGCGCAGTACTTGGCTCACCTGTATTCCCTTAAGAATGCTTTTCTTTATCCAAGATCTGTGATCTGAAACTGGCTAAAGTACAAGAAAAGTTTTAGATGACTTCTGTTCTTGGACCAAGTGCTAATTCAGGGTTTTTTGCAATATCTTTCTGCCCTGGGGCTTCCTGAAAAAAATAGGTTCCTTTTCTTTTTTGGTTCCTTTTCTGTTCCTGGATCCTAGGATAGTCTTAGCCCTGGCCAGTCCTCACTCCATTGTCCAGAGACTTCTCTCTATCTAGCTTCCTAATCTTTCTTGATTTGGAAAAAATGATTCACTATGAATTTTTCATACCTTTTTTGATCCAAATTTGTATGACACTTTTTCTAGGTTGTTTTAGAAATAGTGTTCTTAGTAAACTTGACCAAAAAAAAGTTGGGTAAGCTTTCTACCAATTTACCATCTTGACTCTGTTCCCAAACATTGGTTTTTTACTCCTACAATGGAGAATGGATTTTTATGATTTCATAGTGTCAAAAGAATGGAAGGCTTCATAGAGGCAGATTCTCAGCAGGATAGGAGCAGGGGTGTAAGTGCAATTATGGCAAATTCTAAATGGGATACATAGATTCTAACTCAATAACCACCCCCCTTTTTCAGGAACAAAGTAGGAAAATCCCTTTATCTTGGAAGGAATTAGTCAAAAGCCATCTAAAACAATAGCTGATCAATGACATCATCCCAGAGTACAGCAGCTCATATGTTACCTTTCAAGTGGAGGTACAGAAGAATGGGAAGATACAAGTGATGAGAAGATGAGAAGCCAGAGTAAAAGAAAGAGAGTAAAAGAAAAAAAGTGGAGGCTTCTATTATAGAGGGCTTAGTCGCAAAGAGCAGAAGAGATATTGGGATAGAAAGATCAAGTGAGGGTTTTTTTGAGAATGGGGCAGAAAGTAAGTTTATAGGGAGTAGGGAAGGATTCAGTAATACAGACTGAAAATGAGGGATATTACGGAGGATAGGGTTCCATTGCTCTATGGAGCATCCAGCTATTTCATATCCTAAGCTTTGGATTTCAGTTCCTCACTCAGAATTCCTGTTTTCTCATTGCAGGCTTGGACAGTGAATCCAGCCCTCAGATCTCTACTCTCCAAATCTATTTCTTGCTTTTCTGTCTTGCCTAAATTGGACTTCTGAACATAAAACTGGGCTTACTCTGTGCACATTTTGACCAGGCTTTTGTCAGTTCTCTTCTTCCTGTCTTTGAACTTTATTTTTAGTATCCAGAGGATCAGGAGTATAACTGTCAGGGCCCGCCCCAAGACCACTCCTCTATTCTATTACCAGGAGACACCCCGCTTTTCAGAGCTAAGGCCCAGCAAGCAGGCTGTGTCTTGAGTGTGGCACATCACGCTCCAGATAAGCTCTGCTGCAATCACAGACCTGATGGTCCTGGAGCTTTGGTGAGCAGCCCCAGGAACCATCTTGATCCTGAAGCCTACTGCGAACGGCCTTCTTTTCATCAGGCAATCTTGCCCCACGGTTGCTGTTGTTATGAATCTCTGTCTGATTCTTGGGCCACAACTACACGTATCAAGGTTTAGTCTGGGTCTCCTCTGGTCCAGACCAGGCCCCAGCATATGTCTCTGGTTTCTTTCCTCCAATGGAATAAAGAAGATTTTTTTTGTCTACAATCTCTATGGATCTTTGGTAATTTGCTTTTCACAGTTGGTAACTGGTATATAACCCCTGTAAGCTCTTTGGTATTTTCAGGGTGAACAGAACTAAAGATATTAACAGAGCAGAACTTTCTGGAGCAACCAGGAAAAGTTTCCAATAGGAGCTCCAGCTGCTGTTCTTCAAACCAAAGAAACCTAGGCTTATTCATTCCTGCTCAGCTTCCTTCTGAATTTCAAAGACTCTTGTTGGTCTATGAAACTTTCTCCTTTGCTAACATCTGGAAAATGTGTAATCTATGAACAGAAATTAGAGGTGAATACAAGCATCCCATCCTCTTGGGGGAGGGTCCAAGCTTCTTCTTGCTCATTACTATTTTATTGTCCTCTCAGGATTTATCAGGGGACAGTATTCATTCTACTGAGAACAATGATCCCAGTTAGTATAGGAATGGAACATATTGTCCCCATCAGGCAAAGTTTTGCTGTCAAATAAAGGAAAATCAATAGATAGGAAAATATGCTAATTCTCTTTTTAGTCTCTTTAAAGACTCAGCTCAGTTTCTTGTCCCAACTACTTGTAACTTCTTCCCTAAAATTACCTTATATTTATTTTGTGTCTAATATTTGTATATGTACTGTCATCCTTGATTAGTTCAGTGTTGTCAAATTCAAAGAGAAATGATACATATGGATTGTGTGACTTATAGAAACATATTAATATCATTTAAGTTTTATTTAATTGTTAAATATTTATCAATTATATTTTAATCTACTACATCATAAAGATTTTGGCTTTGCTTTTGACACCTCTGGATTAAACTATAAACCACTTGAGGGCAGGAACTGTTTTCACTATTGTTTATCTCAAGCACTTAGCTTGATGTCTACCTCCTAGTAGGCTACTCATAAATGCCTGCTGATTATATTGATGGGTATATTGGATAGGTTCTTTCTGATAGGGAAACTTATTCTGACCCATAGGAAGTAAAATTAGATTAGTACCAAATAAAAGACAAAGAAGTCTGCATATTAAATGTATAAAAGTGGTAAAATTGAAAGATTAGGTAGGTCCTGGGTTGAAATAGCTATTGACTATTTTTAAAGCTGGCTGACTGACATAAGCTGTAGATAAAATGAAGACAGTTAACCTCAACTTAGTTGATTATTTTCTTAAGAGGCTAACTCAATGGCCCAGAAAAGCTCCTGATTCCATCATAGAACATTTATGATGTCATTCTGCATCACCAATATAACATGGGGAGTGGGTGGTAATTAAGGGGGGACTGGGAGAGAACATTTCTGAAAAGGAAAACAAGGAGGTAGGATGTTTTGTTTTCAATGGCATCATTTTAATAAATTGTTAAATTGTAAAAATTGTGTTAGAGAGTGGTATGTTGTAGATTATTATACTTTTTAGATTGTTATATTGTAGATTGGTTTGCTTTGAAATTGGTGTCTTGTGGATTAGTGGGTTGGGGTTTGGTGTGTTGATGATTTTTGTAATGGGTGGACATGTTGTGGAATGCCAACTTTGATATTTCAATTTTCTTTCAGATTTTGTATTTAGTTTTCACATTAATCATTTATGCTTTGTAATATATAAATTTATCTTAAACTCTTAGAGAAATTTGAGACAGTACCATAAGGTCATAGGATTCTAGAGGGGATCTCAGAGATCCCAGGAGTTACATATATCATAATGACAAAATTGGGGGCCAGAGAGCTTCACTGAATAGCTTAAGATCTCATAGACTTCAATAGTTTGTTAAAAAATTATTAGGTGTCTTGGGGCAGCTAGGTGGCGCAGTGGATAGAGCACCAGCCCTGAAGTCAGGAGGACCTGAGTTCAAATCTGGTCTCAGACACTTAACATTCCCTAGCTGTGTGACCCTGGGCAAGTCACTTAACCCTAATTGCCTCAGCAAAAAGCAAAAAAAAAAAAAAAATTATTAGGTGTCTCAAAAAATTTCATTAAATAATCAAATGAAATTCTATTCACTGGAATTTTAGGCCACTCAATAAATCATTTAAATTCCCTGCTTATCAATTTTTCTTTTTGAAAATGAGTCAGTCTTCAATATACATAAAAATATTTGAATTTTCTTTGGAGGGAAGTATCTAGTCAGATCCCTTAATTTTATAAAGCAAATGCAACCCTGAAAACTTTATTGGATCCAATTTGCCTGTTTCCTCATCTATAAGATGGGCTGGAGAAGGAAATGGCAAACCACTTCAATATCTTTGACAAGAAAACAGAAAATTGGGTCACAAAGAATCAGACACAACTGCAATAGGACTAATTGAATTTCTGACTCCAAATTTAATGAATTTCTTTTGCACCATTCAGTTCAGTTCCATGAATTATTTATTAAATACATATAATAGTTAGATGTTGACAATAAAAAGACAAGAGAGGAACCATGCATTCCATAAGCTTGTACACTACTTTCTGATCTAGGGAAAGTTATTCACATGTAAGTTATTTGCATGGGGTAACTGGCTATTAGGCTTTGTCTTACATCATAAGGGTTCTGGAACCCCACTGATAGAGGTCTGGGTTCTGGTGAAGGAATCTGTGTTGTTATTCAAATGGCAGACATGCCATAGTATGTGTCCTGGGAGTGCTTTGGAATAGGTATGTACAGACTTTGAAAGAAACTCATGTAAGGGAGTTAAATAAGAATGTTTTGCTCTTTTATCCAAAACACACAAAAAGCTCTGTATTTGTTTAGTTAGTCGCTTCATTAAGGCACACATTATTCAATCTGAAGGACTTCATAGCCTTGGTGAAAAGGACAGTTTCCTCATGTCTAAAGGTCTCATTTGCTACTCTTTTTCCCACATTAGGTAAAGCTAATCTTAAATAAGTAGTGTTGAGATACTGTTAATCTTGCCATTGTTGTTGTCCTCAAACAATGGATATAAACCTGTAATGACTCTGTAGAATGAAAGTTCTCAACCTGAAGACATTTAAGAAATATCTGTCACCTTTCAGAAGTAGAAAGATAACAGTACAATAAAATATTATGTTTTTTATGTCAACTTCAGCTGAAAAAACAAGTGTGAAAGAACATATAAATTATCAAATTATTTTAGTTTTACTAAAGCAGGCATCTTAAGAGTATGACTTTGTTTTAAGGGAAAATTGATAAAAAATAGTTTATTTGAAAATGTATTTAACAAAAAATTTTAAAAACATGTATTAAACAATGCTTCTTTTGATAAAGAACAAATTTTGATACCATTCAAAGTAGAAATATGGAAAACTAAACAATTTTCTAATGCCCTGTTTCAAGTTTGTGATGGAATTTTCTGCAATGCCCAATTAATGACTGCTCAGTGTATATTCCACTTAAAGGAAATAATAAAGAGGTAAAAGAAATCCCTTCCTCTCACTCTCTCCAGGTTATTAGTAATAATCGAGTGATCCTGAAACAAAAAGGAGAACTAAGAGTTCCTTAGGAAAACTAATAAGAAAAAAGGTCTCAAAACTATTATTTTTTAGAGATGATAGATGATAGATTATTTAGAAAACCCTTGAAAGCCAAATAAAAGTAATTGAAATAATAGGTCCAGGAAAATGAAGAATTTTAAATAAGCCCACACAAATCATCAACATTTCTGTATATTATTCCAAAAATCTTAAGCAGGAAGAAAGAAAAATTCTGTTTTAAACAATAACAGAATCTAAAAAAATACTTGGGAAGTTATCCATGGGAATCCCAATTTATCTCAGGAATATTAAGTATATATATTAATTAGAAAGGATAGAAAAAATATAATGCTAACAATGATCCATATAAAAATTGACCTGGAACTTTGAAGGTCCATAGTAGATGTAATTTACTGACAAATAAGTCAAGAGCACTTGATATAAGTAGTAATTGATAATAATATTCAGTGAGTACTGAGTATTCACAAGAATGTTGGATCTCAAAGGAATTTGGGAAAGAAGTAAAACTGGTGATATTCCATCTAAGGAAAAGAAAGGGGATAAGATAAAAAAGGAGAAATATTGCAATGTTAATGCAGAAAATGGGGAGAGAAGAGTTTTCCCAGACATATGTAATATATTGGGCAGTGATAGAGGCAGAGGAAAAGTTGATAAAATTGGAGGAAGGCAGGCCTTAATTAGATTGAAGAAAGCAATAGATTGCTACAGTTTGTGATGGTGAGTGGTGGTGGTATTATAGACATCTCTGTGAATATCAATAAAACCTAGATGAGCTTACATATTTTGGAACCATCAGAGATTTTTGTAAGTGGTAGAATTCAAAGGACTGAAAGGGACTTTAGAGGATGATTAATTTGAACTGCATAAAAAAGACATCTTAAAGAGGTTCAAGATTTTGCCTGGGTTCAAAGAGACAACTATTAAAGAATAAATATTACAAAATGCTATAGTAGGTTCCAGGGTGGGGAAAATGATGCAAAAGAGTTAAGCAACTGCATTTGTTTCCTTATCAAATAAAAAAAGGCAAGCATTAATTTTATAATTGCCAATTTCATACATATATAATTGTTCTTGGAGAAGTTTCATTTTTTACAAGTCTATTTTTGATATGCTATATTAAATGCTGTCTAACCCGGAAAATGTTATCAAAATAAAATATTCAGATTAACCTCCCCAATGAAGATTAAAAGGGTGAAATTATGGGTAGTAAAGATATTTGCTGTCACCCTTAATATTTAGAAATAGAATGTTAGAAATGTGAGCTATAGCAATAAGAAAAAGAAATTGAGGGACTAATAAAGGCATCATGAGAATAAAAGTATTACTTTTTAGAAATGATTTTAATGTTTACCTAGAAAAACCTAAGAGAACCAAATAAAAATAATTGAAATAATAGTTCCAGGAAAATGTAGGATATTAAACAAATCTATAGAAGTCATCAGCATTTCTATGTATTACCTCTCAAAACTCCCAGCAGGAACAGATAAATTCCATTTAAAAATAATGACAAAATCTGTAAAATACTTGGGAGATTATCCATCCCTAAGGTATACATAGAAGATATCTCCATGCAGTAGCAAAATACTCTTTACACAAATAAAGACCTAAATAATTGGAGAAATAACAATAGAAATAATGATAATGAAATCCGCTGTGGCCCAAACCAGTGTCATAAAACTGCATTGCTTTCTAGATTAATGAACTTAATTGTCATACCAAATAAACTATAAAGGATTATTTTATAAAGCTAAAGAAAGTATCAACACAATTCATTTGAAGGGAAAAAAGTGAAGATTCTCAAGAGAAATAATAAAACCAAAAAAAAAAAAAAAAAGGTTTGGAAGGAAAGATACCAATTCATTTCACATATCAAAGTGTACTATACAGTAAATATTCTAAATTATTTAGTATGTTTAAATCTCAGATACTTACCTGGGCAAGTCACTTAACCCTGTTTGCCTCTATTTCGTGGACAAGGAAATGGCAAACTACTATCTCTGCCAAGGAAATTCCAAAAGGAGTTAAGAAGAGTTGGGCACAACTAATTGAGTGGGAGGGATCAATTAGTGGAACAGATTAGGTCCACAACATGCAGAATGAAATGAATCTTGTAACCTAGTCTTCAATAAACCCAAAGTCTTCAAGCTATCAGGATCAAGAATTAGTTTTTGAAAAATGCTAGGAAAGGAAAGGGACCCACATGTGCAAGAATGTTTGTGGCAGCCCTTTTTGTAGTGGCTAGAAACTGGAAACTGAATGGATGCCCATCAATTGGAGAATGGCTGAATAAATTATGGTATATGAATGTCATGGAGTATTATTGTTCTGTAAGAAATGACCAGCAGGATGATTTCAGAGAGGCCTGGAGAGACTTACATGAACTGATGCTGAGTGAAATGAGCAGACCCAGGAGATCTTTGTGCACGGCAACAGTAAGATTATACAATAATCAATTCTGAAGAATGTAGCTCTTTTCAACAGTGAGATGATTCAGGCCAGTTCCAATGATCTTGTGATGAAGAGAGCCATCTGCACCCAGAGAGAGTACTATAGGAACTGAGTGGATCACAGCATAGTATTTTCACTTTTTTTTGTTGTTTGCTTGCATTTTGCTTTATTTTTCATTTTTTTCCTTTTTGATCTGATTTTTCTTGTGTAGCAAGATAATTATATAAATGTATATATATTGGATTTAATACATATTTTTAACATGTTTAACATATATTTGATTACTTGCCATCTAGGGAAGGAGGTAGGAGAAAGGGGGGAAAATTTGGAACACAAGATTTTACAAGAGTTAATGTTGAAAAATGATCCATGCATATGTTTTGAAAATAAAAAGCTTTCATAAAAAATGAAAAAAATGCTAAGAAAACTGAAAACAGGTTAAAATTAGTTTTTTTTTTCTACAAGATGTCTCTGACTTGGAATGCATAAAGACACAAATTGTCTTTGGTTAGATTTCAGGTGGTCTATGACCTTGGAACCTACGAACTGATTTTCAATAACTTCTCATTTAAATTTAAGAAATTTAATTTACAAATTAAAAAAAAATTAAAAAAAAGATCATTTCATTCAAGGAGTTTTAGCCAAAAAAGAGCTTAAAGATTTATAGCAATAAGTAGTGGAGATAGTCAACTCAAGAAAAGGTTCTTTTCCTTTGTTGTTGGTTTTCATGTATGGAGAAAATATAAATATGATTATATAGGTAGCAGGGCAAGACCAAGTGAGTAGAGAAAGACTGGAGATTACATGGAGAATGGGAATAATAGTGTGGATAATCTTCCGGTGAATATGATGGGAAATGGAAACAAGGGTGCATGTGGATGTGTTTGATCTGACAAGGAGAAAGAATACCTCCTTTCATAGAAGTGAAGAAGAATATAGGTGGGGAAGATATCTTAGTGATGGAGGAAAAGGAGGAGGAGACAAGAGGAAGCTCTTGATGAAAGAGCTAGTTTTTTTTTTTTTTTTTTTTTCAGGGAATAATGAGATGAAGGTCTTAGCCAAAAAGCTAAGGGAAGAGAGAAAATAAAGAAACTTAAGGGAGGAATGAAAAAGTTAGGAATAGAAATTGTGGTGAGCATGACAGTGAATCAAATAAGGACATATAAACAGCATTATCTTTCTATATCAATGGCCTAATTGAGCTTATGTTAAATTTAAAATTGACAAAGTTAGTATGTTTTTGTGCTTCTTGGCATGTGAATTGTTGGAAAGGAGGTAGATTCTAGAAGTGATCTATAGTTGGGATTTGACAAAAGGTTATCTGGGATAGAACAAAAAGGTCAAGGATTCAAGGGTATTGAATACTGTAGGGCTGAACTGGCTCAATAAGAGATTGAGAAAGGTGAGAGAAAAAAGTGCAAGGAATATTATACATGGTAGCCAGAAATGTCATGTCAAAAGGAGGGAGCCAGGTTATGACTCTTTGAGTGTCCAAAGATGGAAAGAGTGATAAAGGAAGCACTTTATAATGAAAACACTGCTTAATATTGAGCAATATTTTTCATACTGTAAAGTGAGTAGTGCAGAATCATTGGAGTAGAGAGAATATAATGCTAGCTATTAAGAAGTGGATGCAGGAAAACTATCAGTGGATAACTCAAGCTTCTAAGTGTCAATCTGGAGATTGGTTTTGGTCAAGTGGACTAGGTGGGAATTTTCTTCTTACTGTTTATTGTTTTAGATATTTTCTGTCTTTATTTATTTACTTTTTTTTATATTTAAAGGTGAAAATAAACGTGTTTTTGTTTGTCTCTTCTTTTACCCAGCAGACAAGGCCAAAAAGGAAACGTATTTTTATCACTGAAATTGTTGAAGGAGTCGACAAACTTGGTGGTGAGTTTGGACTTGACCTTGTAACTTTTAAAGAATTACCTTTGTAGGGAGGATTTAAAATCATTGTGAACAGGACTAATTTTGTAAGCATGAAAAGCTACTACAGAAATTCCTGGGTTTATGAAAAATATCTTTTAAAAATGAAGAAAAATTACCTCTAAAAATATTGCTATGACCAAATTATCATTGAAATGAAATCTCTCTATGATAGATTTCTTTATGCCTTGTGGTAGAATGAAGCGTGTCTTTCATTTTGATATGTTCTACCCAGTTGGAAAGGCTTTTGAGTATGAGCTGAAAGATGATGAATTTATTCAGCTACACCAACCCTCTGAAATTACTTATTAATCTATAGAGAGATGGTGATCTGAATGTGTATATAGGTAGCAGTTATATAAATGATGTGTCAATAAAATGTACAAGTACTATCCCTTGGTCTTCTAATTATATGAATGCATTGGTGTGTTGGGTTGTAAAAATCTTAAATTGTACATTTCAGTTCTGTTTTTTTAGTATCAATATATTTAACCAGGTCATTAAAATAGATATCTAGTTGAATAAGGAAAAGAAATTTTCTCTACTTTAAAAAATCATTTTCTATTTTGAAATTTCCATAGCAATGGGTTCATACTCACACTGGGGAGGAAGAAAACCACAATATATATTTTTTTAAATTTCCCTTTTCACCTTCTTTTGCTAGATATGAATGAAACTCCTTTTCTATTCATCAGATTTTTAGGCTCCATTTACACATTCTCTTCAGTTTGTCTCATTACATCTCAGGAAAATCCCTGATTTTCCATTTGGATTTCTTTTTAATTCATGAATTTGTGTTTTCTTGGTAAATAATTGCTACTTGCTAAAGAGGTTTTCAGAAGATGAAAAGCTTATGAAACTTTGTCTATTTAGTTTGTTTTCATAACTATGTCTTATTATAAGTACATAAAATGTGGGGTTTTTTTGAACCTAGAATTGAAATTAGATGAGGACCAACTGAGGTCAAGACAGAACTCATCATACTCCTCAAGATGTCTGAGGAAAGGAAGAAATATTTGATGCATTCCGTCAAAGATCAGGTATTATATGAACCAAATCAAAAGATGCAGAAATTCAAAATTCTTTTTTCATCAAAATTAATTTGTTCTTTAAAAAAACTCTTTTCCTAATTTGAACAATCTTAAACACTACTAAGTGATTATCTTAATTTATCATGTGGAAGATTTTCTTAATTGCTTTATGAAATTTTATTGATTCCTTTGATATTTGCAAACTTCTCTTTTCCTAATATACACCCACCACCCTCACTATTGTATCACTTGTGTGTAATAGAGAATGAGTGAAGCAAAACTGACCAACAAAGCAACTGAATCTGATGCCCTCTGATCCTTTTTTCTTCTGTAGTCCTCATCTTATTCTCTTCCAGAAGGAACAAAGTATATTTAACCTTTTCTCCTAGAATAGGATTTTTAAATTACAATTAATCAGAGTATGTTTTTAGTCATATCCAACTCCTTGCTTTTTTGGAGTTTTCTTGGCAAAGAAAGATATTGGAGTAGATTGCCATTTCCTTCCCCAGCTCATTTTACAGATGAGGAAACTGAGGCAAACAGGGGTAACTGACTTGCCCAGGATTCCAGAATGAGTAAATGTCTGAGGCTGGATGCGAAGCCAGTCGGCTCTTCCTGATTTCAGGCCAGTTACTTTATCCACCGTGCCTCCTAGCTGTTCTATCAGAGTATGACTGCTTTTTTTTTTTTTTTAACTCTTTCTTCTTCTTGCTTTACATTAATTAAAATGAGTTTTTTCAAGTTTCTTAGAATTCATTTGTTCAGGCTTTCCTAAATGAATGGACATCCACTTTGCATTCAGACAAGAAAACGTGGATAGATAAGACAGAGAAAAATATTGATATGTATGTATCCACATTTTCTTGTGTGGAAACAAAGTGGATGTGTGTGTGTGTATTCTTGATTCCTGTCTTTTATGTCTCTGGGGCTTCTCTTCTCATACTAGTTGCATTTCTTGAAAAATTTTTCTTAATCAAAGGTAGTCTGTTTTGACTCTGTCTTTTATGATCATATCTATCTCCTATTTTTGGTTATCAGTGTGCTACCCCCAACAAATTTCTAAAAAGTTCTCTCCATTTCCCCCCCAATTTTGAAAGCTGTATGAATATCTTCTAAAATTAAAACTGTATTTTCAACTTGAACTTATTTTGATAAATAGTGTATATTTTCCTGTTCAAAACCTCATTTCTGTCAAACTGATTTCCAGTTTTCCTTGAAGTTTTTGTAGAATACAGAATTCTTTCTCTCTTATTTATCAAATTAATTAATTTATTTTAATACACATTGCTTTGATAAATCATGTTGGGAGACAAAAATCAGAATGAAAGGGAAAAAACAATAGAGAAAAAAGAAACAGAAAAAAGAAGTGAACATAGCATCTGTTGATTTATATTCAATCTCTGTAATTCTTTTTCTGGATACAGATGGCATTTTTTTGTCCAAAGTGTATTGGGATGGTTTTGGATCATTGAACCACTGCTTCTCATTTTTGTTCTTGAGTTTATCGAACTCTGAAATGCTCCTGGGACTAGAACTATTAGGACATCTACCTTTAAAAAAACCCGACAACAATGAAAACCATTGCTAAGTTGTATTGATAGTTATTAATTTATGATGGTGCAATTTGAGACCTCTTTATGAGGGCCCCTTTATCCATTCTGTTTTCTTTATATCCATTGAGAGTCTTGACTTTTTCCTTAATAATCTCTTGTAATTTCTTTTATGTCTTCTACTCTATACTCTATCTCTAATGCCACCCTTACCAGACTACTCTGCATTGTAAAGCCCTGAAGATCATAGAGCTTTATTCCCCCAGGTTTCACACACAGGATTTATACTTAGTAGATACTTAAGAAATTCTGATTGAATTAGTTGCATTGAATATGTATTTATAGGCTCTTACTTTCTGTTCTTATTAATCTGGGCTATTTTGCCCTTTGTTTTTGTGTGTGCTTTTTTATAATTTATAATTTTGAAATGACCATATTTTGTCTCATTGATATTGTAATGACATTGTCTTTGGAAGCTAGATCAAAAAATATATATTTTACCTGACAAGAATTGACTACTATCTCCTTAAGACATCTTTCCTGTCCAATTATGTAAAATAGAATAGATTCTATTTGTTGATTTTATGCATGATTTTACTTTATTCCTTTTGGGACTATGTCATAATTATACTTTCTAAATATTTTCTCCATTTAAAGGAAAAAGTCGAAGGTATCAAAATCATGAAAGGAGAAACAATAAATTGTGAAACTCCAACATTAGCTTGGCTCTGGAATACCAGGTACACTCATATACTTCTATTAGGAATGCATATGTTTTTTTGTTTTGTTTTGTTTTGTTTTGTTTTTAGGCAACAATATGGTAGAAAATAGTTAACATTTAAAAATAAAAATATTATGCTTTTTCTTCTGTAACCCACTTACTTGGGAACATTTCCAAGAGAATATTATATTTTAAAAATAATTATGTTTAGTGGTATTTATGGTAGAGTATTATTTTGTTACTAACCCTGAGCAAGCCACTGAACCTCTTTTTACATCACTTTTCTCATCTATAAAATAGGGATAATAATAGCATTTGCCTTCTCAGCATTGTTATGAAGATCAAGTGAGATAATTGTAAAAGCACTTAGCACAGTTTCTGACACATAATAACAAATATATAAATGTTAGTTGATATTATTATTATTACTATTGGCGTTGTTATTAACTTTATGGAGATAGTCTGATAATTGGGGAATGATTGAATAATTTCTGAATTAAAAACACAATGAAATCCTATTGTATTAAAATCATTAGTATAAATAGAAAGAAATCTGAAAAAATCTCTATGAACCATGATGTCAAGCAAATAGAGCAAAATCAAACTAAAAAAACCCAAAAATTCTACACAAGAGATTATGTATTTATAAATTAAAAGGGAAATGAGAAAAAAGGGAGACAAAGAGATGGGAGGCAAGTAATGGAAAAAAAAAAGGATAGAAGAGAGTAACCTGATAAATTGGAATAGAAATTACATATAGACTAAAACCCCAGATATTCAAATATAAATAATTTTAGAGTATTTTAACTGACTTTGCAAATAATAGATAAATTCATATTCAAAATAAAAATCTCTTAAAGTAGTATGTCTACTTCTTAGATTACTAAGTGTTGAGCTAAATTTTTAATGTTAAATTTTTTTTAACATTTCTTCACTGGCCAACATACAATTTAGACTATTCATAGCTAGTTGTGATATAATTATGATACACTTTCTGATTTTATCTTTTCAAGACTTCTTAAAAAATTTTTATTACATATTGACATTATTTTATTGGAGAATTCAATTTATTTATTGCAGTCAGTTCTTCTAAGTAGAAGTATAGAACATCAAGAAGACAGGCACTATGTTCAAACAACTATGGTTACCCAAGATAAATACACAGTAAATTAAGACTATTTAGTTTCCACAAATCACAGTTGACTGCCATGTTTTTGTTTCTCAGTCATTGTAGTCATGTCCTACCCTTTGTAACTTCATTTGGGTTTTCTTGGGAAAGATACTGAAATAGTTTGCTATTTCCTTCTCATCTTAAAATGAGGAAATGGAGGCAAATAAGATTAAATGACTTGCCCAGGTTCATACACCTAATAAATGTTTGAGGCTGACTCTAAATTCATGAAGATGAGTCTTCCTGACTCCAGGCCCAGCACTCTAACCCCTAACTACTGTAGCTGCACTTTATTGCTATGAACATCTGCAATTTGGGCTCTGCCTACCTACAGGAAACAATTCAATATATTCATCTGCATCTGTGATATATCAAATAAAGGAATTTCTAAAATGTCTAACAATGCTGGAGCCCAGAGGATGCTGTGCTTTTCTCCCTTCCCACTAAGTGATACCTCAGTTTTGGACTTACACACATAATGATCAGATTTAGGGCTGAAGAGACCTGACTACCTAAAAGAAAAATCAACCTTCTTATCTCATCGCCTTATATAAGTGTGATGGAATTTTATTGTATTTAAACTCTTTGTCAGTGTAATAACTAACCAGAATTGCAGAGAACTAATAATGAAACATACTCCCCACTTCCTGATACAGAGAGGAAGGACTCATGTTGCAGAATGAGAGAATATTTTTTTAACATGGCCCATATGTAAATTTGCTTTAGGAAAAAAAAGGAAGCAAGTAAACAATTAAGAATGAGGAAGAAATTCCTGGGACTAGAACTATTAGGACACATAGGAAAAAAGGAATTTTTTTTTGTTGTTATTGAGGCAGTTGGGGTTGAGAGATTTGTCCAGGGTTACACAGGTAGGAAATGTTAAATGTGGGAGGCCACATTTGAACTCAGATCCTCCTGATTTCAGGGCTGGTACTCTATCCACTGAGCTACCTAGCTGCCCCATATAGAAAGGAATTCTAAAAGAGATAGCAATATAAAAAGTTTTAGCCAAAAAGAGTCCTAGAAAAAAGGTTCTTAATCTTGGACTTATGAACTTTAAAATATATATGTATTTTATTTGTTTTAACCAATAAAAATCTGCCTTCTCCCTCTCTCTCCACCCCAACTCTTCTCCATTGAGAACACAAGAAAAACAAAGCTTATTACATAGTCAATCAAAACAATTTGTTCAGCAGTTTCTCAATGATGAACTTCTTATTGGTCCCCTTTTCTTTGTTCTGCAAAAAAAAGTTTGCTACAACTATTTTGATACTTATGATATCCTATGCTTTTTTTAAAAAAATTGCTTTGGGATATAAATCTAGAATCTAAGAGCACAGACAATTTAATGACCTTTGGGGTCTAGTACCAAACTACTTTCCTGAATCCCTATATCAATTCATAGTTCTTCAAACAATATACTAATGTGCTTTTTTCACATCTCATTTCTATTTGTAATCATCAATGATTTGATTGGTATGAGGTTCAAAGCTCAGAATTCTTTAAATTTATATTTCTCTAAGTTATTAGTGATTTTGGACTATTTTAAAATGGATTTCTTCCCTTGACAACTTTCTTTTTTCATGCCTTTAACTTTTTGGTCTCATCACTTCATAGTATAGTTAGAAGATATTTCAGAGTTTATTGAGCTCAAAGCTATTATTTAAATCACAATAAATGGAAGGTCAGAAAGGTTAAATGACTTCCCTAAGGTGACATGGCTAATCAGTTGGAACCAGAACTGAGTTCTAGAGCTAGAACTAAAACTGTAGTTCAAATTCTTGAATTCCAAGTCAGTTTTATTGTCAATTGTATCAAACCCTTCCTTTTTCTTCTAGAGAAGTGGAGTTAAAGAACAAAGAGCTGACATTGGAAAAAAAAATGGAAGAGGAAGATCAGAAATTTAGAAAAGATCTCAAAGCTATTTATGAAAAGGTGAGGCAGTAATTTCTGTTCACTATTTCCAATTTATTCAAGAAGAATTTGTTGGTTGTATTTACAGTAATGAAAGTGCTAGGAAGCAGGTGATGAGGATAATTATTAAAGTTATGAATAAATATGATGCCCACATAAATGCATATAAAAATACTTCTTGTTCATTCTTACATTCTCTTGAACAGGCCAATTATCTTAAGTTTTACTGATAACACTTCTTGGCCTACTGGGGCTGATACATACTCATTCTTGTTTCTAACATCCCTTTCCCTATTCATATTCCTATCCCTATATATCTCTATACTCATTCTTGTTTCTATCTCTCTGCCTATCCCTATTGCCCTCCCTGTCTCCCCTCCTTATGCCCATCCTCATCCCATCTCTTTCCTTTTCTCTAACCTCATTTATATCCCTAGCCATATCCTGATTTGACACAGCATCTAGTTGTGGAACTTGTGCACCAATATTTGTTGAATGAGTTGATCTTAGAGAGCTAATTAAAGAGCAGAGAATCTAGAGATGTAACTATAGTAGGTTTAAACCAGCTACTTAAAAACTGGGTTTTGAAAGTTGAAGAGGAAAAGGATGGAATAATATGAAAATGATAGAATCATTTTGGTTGAACAATTTTCAGACTAAGGATCTGCAAAACAAAATTAAAAAGTACATAAACACATCTGAAATGAATATGGAATGTAAATCTGATATGGCAGAAGAAGAAAAAATAGCATCACCAGAACAATTCTTGGCTTCAGAGGATTGCTACTCAGGTGAGTCAGCCTGATTCTTGACTCAGATGAGAGGAAGAATCAATTAGAAGAAAAGAGATAATAGACATCATAGCATGAAATGTAAAACAACTGCTTTTAATAAATATTTCAGTGCTTTATCATTTGAAAAGAAAATAAATGTCCCAGTTTGGCTTTTTGAAGAAAATGAAAACCTTGGATGACTCTTATTTACATTCAAGAGTGATCTTTAGAATAATAGACAATTGAAAATCTAGCATAACCTTACAAAGAAAGTAGCTAAATAACCCTACTGGCTGTCATAATGGTGTGGCAGGTTTTATTATAAAACTTAGAGAATTAATTTAGAAAAATATTATTTATGAAGATAGAAAAATATTTTTTAATTTCATCTTTTTCCCCTCTGTTTTTCCTATCTTTCTTTCCTTTTGAATTGGGCAAGACAGCAGAAAATATTGCATACATTCATATTAGAACCAGCTATTAAAAGAAGAAACAAAATTTCTTCCAAGGATTTTCTAATGGACATGTATTCTTGCACAAAAGCATAAGAACCTAGGGTTCTTGACAGTAGATAGGAAGTCAAACAAATTCTTCCCTTATTGAATCTCTGGTCTATGTTTCTTTTCTTTTCCACATCTGATAACATTGATCTCGATTGATTATAAGGATTTTTCATCTAGTGTAATCCACTGATCTGGTGTTGATCCATCTGGAAGACATCTTGGGGAATACTCTAATGACCTCTCAGCTGCTACAGAAATCTGTCCAACATCTGTGACAGAAGGCCATCTAATTTCTGCCTCAAAATATGCAGTGACAGGGAATTCATTACCTCAATATTTAAAGGTCATTCATTTTCTTAAATGACTAACTTTGAGGGAGATTTTAGCTGATAGTAACAATGACATTTTCCCTTTTCCCCTTTTATTCTTTGGTCCTCTTTTTTCATCTTTTAGAGCCACACCAAAAAAAAATCTTGCCCCACTTCCCCAATGACTATACACCAGATCAGTGAATGCAATTTTAGTTTCCTACCTTAGCGTTTTTGGGAACAATTCTATAACCATGTTTAGTCCAGCAATACTCCCCACACGACTTCTCAGATGAGATGGTATTAACTCTTGAGTCTTCCCATTAATGAGCTCCATTTTGGTTCATTAACACTTTTTTGGTTTCTTCAGGTAAATTGTGAATACAAATGTGAAGAGATCAGGTCAAAAGTAAGAAAGTTTCTAATTAAATATCCAATGAACCAACTGCTGAGGGATATACATATAGAATGACTTACTCATTTTAAATATCCTTTTCTTAGAACATTGAACCATGTTGTTTTCCAACTTTAAAATAGGGATTGACTTTTTTGTCTTTTTTCAAATCTTCAGTGCTTTTCGCAAAGCCTGGAACATAGGAGGCACTTCATGAATGCCTGTTGAGTTGTTGAAAAGCTAGGATTCAATTTCTAAGACCAATAAAAAAATATAACAACATCTATTACAAAGAGAACTATTTCCCCCCCATTTCAAGGTTATTTGACTATCACAGTAATATCAGAATAAGATAGAATAAGGTATTATTTTCATTTTCTACATGCGGAAACTTAAGACTCAGAGATTATGATTACCCTGTTTTATACATTTTAGCACATGGCTCAGCAATGAATAAAACTGAAGTGACTTACCTTAAAATTTCCACTCTACCTGCATACAAGTAAATTTTCTGGGAAAAGAGAAATGCATACATTCACACACACAAATAGAAACAATGCTGATACAAAAATTGACGTTAGCAATGGAAAAAAGGATGGATGAAACAAATACTTATTAAATTTGTGAATTACTTGTAATTAAAATGAATCCTGACAAACTCTCTGTAAAGGCTTTGGATAATATTCATAATAAGAGTTTACGTGTATTTGGTACACTTCAATTAATAAATGCTTTTCTGAAAGGCATGTTATCTCATTTAACTTTCATGACAGCTCTGTGGAGGTTACATAAATATCACTGTACTGATTATATAGGTGAAAGAAAGCAAGATTCTGAAAAAGACAATACTTGATCAATCCTATAGTAAATAAGTAAGCCAGGACTATGATCCTAGCCTTCTGTGGGAAGAATGCATTTTCTTTTTAAAATTACAATACCAAATCCAAATTATAAAGGGGAAAGAAATGCATACTTTCCCTAATTAATTTGTAACCCATGTCTTTTCCCTACAGCATGCTTACTATTATTAAATACTAATTACCAATAAGCCTTCTGTTCTTTGAGACCTTATTTGCAAGAGATCACAGAACCTTTAAAATTTTTAGAGAAATACTCCACTGAGCTATTCATGATACTAATAAAATCCAAGTTATAGAAAAGCTGCTTTTTGGAAGAGAAAAAAGATCATTATGATATTTCAAGAAGAGCTGAGCTTGCTCTGATTTCCAATTCAAATTGATCATGCAAATTCTACCTGGGGATTCTCCAGTTGTCTTTCTGATAACCTTTGTCATCACCATCTCCCAAAGTTTGGGAGAAGTGGGGAATTTTTCAAGACTCCTTTGGGAAGAATGAGAGAGGAAATACTCTACCTAGACAATCTTCAAACTTGGCATGAACCTTAGACAAGTCACTTTACTTAGTTTTCTTTTGAATCTCATGAAAAGTAGGGATAATATCAAATGCTTTGCCCTACTTGAGAATTATTGCCTTTTGCACATAGATTCATTGGAGGAAAAATGCTTTGTAAAAATATTGAAAAAACTGATCATGGAAAAAAAAAGTGGAGTGGAGCAAGGAAGCGGTCATAAAAATCTGTCCTTGATCTTAATCAACACTTTAGGCATTGATGTGGATTAAAGCAAAAACAAGTTTCTTATAAGATTTGAAGCTGACCCTAAATTAAGAGGGATGGCTAATAAGAGGAAGGATTTAGTATCCCAAAAGGTATTGAGAAGCTAGTATAGTATTTCTTAATCTTTTGGAAATGAAATTGGATTGGTTTAAATGGTAATATTCAATCCTTAACTTCAAGAGGACAAGCCCAGGAAAATTCACTCTTTATTCATCTTGTAAATTATTATTTTTTTCTGGTTTTTAAGAATTTTTTTTTGTTTCTCTATAACTTTAGCTTCTTTTACATAAATGAAATACAAAACTTTAGCTTTTCCCTTTCCCTTAAAATTTGGCTATTTTTTTGGTGTCCCTAAAGCTTAGAGGAATATAAGCTGTTATCTTGAACAACTTATCTAGATTTATTTTAGCACTAAATTTTCTGAAATCTGGTACAATGAAAGACAATCTTTTATTTGAATATTTTTAAATTAATTCATACATCATTGTCTATCTTCTATAATTGTTGGCAAATAATTTGGAGAAGGCTTCTTAGTGACATATAATAGACTACTTGTATGGAAGGCTCACTAGAAAATGCTTTTTATCCTGGGTACCACTAATTATTTACATTTGTTTTGTATTGTGAATGAGAACTTTTGGAGCATCAATATCATGTCTAACAGTAAGTAATTTGCTTCACCCTTATGAGGCTAGGGTCTAGAAGAGTGAATACTGGTGAATTAGTAATAGCTGAAAAGCAGATGATACACTGCAGTGGCTGATATTTCTTTGTGGTTAATCACGTAGCATTATTGTAATAATTTGGAGTTAGGGAGAGCAAAATTTTTGCTTATTGAATCATTTTGTGATCTAAAATCCGGCTTCATTTGTTTTAAATCACCATTGCAGATAAGTTATATTTCTTTGATATATCTCACAGATGGTTAGCTCTAGAAGGAACTTCAGACTTCATCTATTTCAGTCCACACATTTTGTAGGTAAGAAAAATAGGGCTCATGGAATTCATTCAATTAATTAGCTACCTGGCTAAGCTTTCAGGTCTCCTGGCCTTAAATTCTAGGTTCTTCACCATGCATCATGGAGCCAATTAAAAGCTATTAGTGTTTCCTGCTAATATCAGTGAGACACTTATACTGTTATACTCATTGAATTATTCATATTCTTAGATGCCAGAATAAAAAAAAAAGAACAAGAAATTGTAACAGTAAAAGATGATGAAGAAGAGATTAGCAGAAGCAAGCTTACAGTAATAGGGGCTAAAAGGAGGCTTTCCAATTCTGGTAAGATATGAGCTTTTGTATTCAGGTAAAAATTCTTAATGAACAAAAGAATCATTACTTTTGCTGGGTTATACCTGTTTGGTTACCATTTTTCTGTATTTTCCTTTCATGTTAGAGAAGTTCATTATTCATATAAGGATTGTCAGGTAATAGCAACTTCCTCAAATGGATGCTGGTATTAAGAGAGATGTTGAACTTAGGGATGTTGGGTATGACCCACAGGAATCCATTTCTATTTGAATTTGACATCATGAAAGGATGTGGAATACAGAATGTGAACATCTAGGTTCAAATCATGGCTGTATTACTCCTACTTGGGTGATTTTAGTCAAGTAATTTCAGATCAATAGATTTCAGATTTCTCATCCATAAAAATGAGGGGTTGAATGAATTGACATCCGCTTTTACTTCCAGCTATAAATCAATGATTTCACCCTCCTTACAAGAGAAATCATATATTAGTTGTGATTGAAGTAGAAGAGGAGATGAAGAGATGATATTGTATCATTTACAACATAGATACACACATACTTAACTTAATGTTTTATTTTATCTTGATTTTTACATATAAGCCAGGTTAGGTTCTTTCCCTAGTCTTATACACATGTTGAGGTAGACATATGTGTATTTATAAAATCTATAAGCTAGATATATATTCTACAAAAATCACAACTTTAGACTCCAATTATCTTTCTTTGAGAACTGCAATTCATGAATGTTTTTAAAGTGTGCTTTAAGCAAATTTTTGCATCATAGTAGAATGCATTTTATGTTTTCTTAATTATTTCCCCCCAAACTTTGTATGATTCTAGCAATATCAAAGGATACAGTTGCCTGAACTTCTTTCATTTAAAAAAACCTTAATAAACAACAAATGAATGTATATAAGCAACATATAACCTTTCCCTTGTCTCTTTATAATATAATTTTTCCAATTATATGTAAAAACTATTTTTAACATTTGTTTTAAAATTTTGTTTCAAATTTTCTCTTGCCCTTTCATTGAAAAAGTAAATTATTTATTATGATATTTATGTATATACATATTTTATGTATGAAATATGTTTATGTAAAACATATTTCCATAATTTTCTTGTTGTTAAAGAAAACACAGCCAAAAATACAATGAGAAAATATGGGGGGGAAAAAGAGTGTGCTGTGATCTGCCTTCAGACTCCATCACTCATTTCTCTGGAGTTAGATAGCATTTTTCATTATAAGTCTCTCAAAATTTTCTTGGAATATTATATTGCTGTTAAAAGCTAAGTCACTCCTAGTTGATCATTATGCAACATTGCTGTTACTCTGTAGACTCTTTTGGTTTTGCTCACTTCAGTTTGCGTCAGTTGCTATAAATCTCTCCAGCCCTTGTGGAAGGTATCCAGCTCATTATTTTTTTTGTAGCAAAATAGTATTCCATTACAATCACATACCACAACTTGTTCAGCCATTTCTCAATTGATGGTCATCCCCTCAATTTTCAATTATTTGCTATCACAAAAAGAATTGTTACAAATATTTTTATATCTATAGATCCTTTCCCCTTATGAGTGGAAAAGGGGGAATAGTAGTGGTATTGCTGAATCAAAAGATTAGACTTTGTTAGCCCATTGGGTATAATTCCAAATTGCTCTTCCGAAGGGTTGGAGGAATTCAGGACTCAACAAACAGTAACTTAGTGTCTCAATTTTTCCACATCCTTTTAATCATTTCTCATTTTCCTTTTCCTTAAGGTTAATCATTCTGATATGTGTAAGTTGATACCTCAAAGACAGAAATTTCTTATACAGTTCTAAATTGTCTAATCTGGGAAATTATTTTATCCAATCCTTTTGTTAGTTCTGCTACTTCAGAAATCATTTGAGACATTATTTTAAACTTGTTTGCATAGACACTTGGGAGAACTCGGGTGACTCCTGTCTTTATTCTTCCATATCTACTCTATCCACCCCCTTTATCCATCATCAATAGCTCTACTCAACTTTAATTTTGTGAAACAAGACACCACCCCAATATCCAAGATTAGTTGCTCACCTGAAATCTTCACACCATGTAGAATGACTCGTCTGGAAACAGTGATCTTCTCAACTTGCCCTCAGTTGCCTCTCCTCTCTGTTTAGAAAGCTAACCTTCTTCCAAAAACATCCTTTACAGAGGGCACACAAACTCCCAAGTAACTCCATTCTCCTTCATCAGCTTTGCTTATATTTGACATGCAACCCCCACTCAGGTATCCCTTGGTAACCACCTGCCCTGTTTTTCATCTTTCATATGTTATTTCTCCCCATTGGATTGTAAGCTCCTTAAAAACAGGAGCTTTTCTTTTTCTTATTTCAATCCCCAGTGCTTAGCACTGGCATACAGTAGGTACCTAATAAATGTTTATTGAATTATTATGTGTATAATGCATTCATATATCCATGTATAAACATACATATATGTGAATGTGAATATTCATGCCTGTATATTTAAATTCAAAGAGACTATTTGATTCATTTTCTAAATACATAGCAAAAGTAGCAAAAATCATATCAAGGTGAAAATGCATTTTAATATATCTATTGCAGGTGAGAGGAGTAGAGCCAACATGGCAGAGTAAAGCCAACATTTTTTGCTTAGCTCTTCCAAGGAAAGTCCTCTACAACAAAACTTCTTAAACTGTGGGTCATGACCCTATATGGAGTCATGTAACTGAATGTAGGAGTTGTGAAAATTTTGGCAACAGTAAAAAGTTTCTGAACAAAAAAATTTAATTTAAAATCAAAATCATATTGAATCCAAGAAGTTTCTGGCAGTGCTAGACTGTGTTGCTTCATACAACTTCACTACAGTCTTTATTCTGAACATACATCATGCACACTTGACATTGTGCATGCCATCATGCATGCAATGCCAACAAATGATGCCAGAAACACCTTGGCTCAAAATCCAGAATATTGTATGTTATGATTTCTATGTTTTTATTATATATACAAAGATTTCTGCTGTCACAGAAACTTAATGGTTTAATTACAGAAAATAAAGACTTTTGATGTTTTTCTACTATCACTCCTCAGCATATAAGAATCAAATTGGTATATTTTTGGATTGCATGGTATTAGAATGTTTGATTTTAAAAATTGTTGTCATCCCTGTTTTAGATACATAAGTGTTTAATTGCAGCAACTACACAAAAGCCCTTTAATAATATTTCTTCACTATTCTTACTGTATGTATAAGTGAGAGCATCAACTTTTTTAAAAGCATAAACCAATGTAATTTCAAAAATTAAAGCTAGTATTTTTTTTAAAAAAAAGCAGTGTTTATTTCTTTTTAGGAGAAAAATATTTTTTTTGGCTATGGATAAGTATCTAAATTTAGAAAGAAGAGATAAAAATACTCATGACAATGTGGCTGCATTGTAGTACACCCAAAGTGAAAAGAAAAAGAAAACATGTCCAGTTATTTTTGCAATATAGATTTACTTTTAATAATTATAATGGTGAGGAAAAATCTTTATACTTAATTTGCAAAGACATCAACTTTGTTTACAAAAGCTTCTTACTATATGCAGAGATAAAGGCTGTCAAGAGGGTGAATTTTAAACATATTGAAATTAAAAGATGAAGTTATATTTTTGACTGAGTGGAAATCTGGTTTTGTTATTTTTTTTAAATAACTCAATGGCTTTCAAAACTGTTATGTTTTGTATTTTAAAAAAAACAGCGATTCAAATATTTCACTTCAAAGGAAAAACAACTGTACTTAATGTCAAAAGATTAAATATAAAATTTTATTTAAAATGTTAACATACAGAAGATTAGGGTGGGAAATAGTTCTTGATAAATGTTTAGAAAAATGGCAGAACCCAGATGGAGAGAAACTAGGAAGTTGCCTGAGCCGTCCCCAGTTTCCTTAGAAAACACTACTAAATCAATCTTCTAAACAGATTCTAGAGTCACAGAGCCCACAAATGGAGTGAGACAATTTCTCAGCTTAAGTTTCTTTAGAATGACCTCAGGAAAGGTCTGTCTTACCCAGCCCAGTTCAGGCACATTATGGGAAATCTAGCAAGAGGTTCTTAGCTACAGCACAGATGAGCAGCTACAACTGTTTGTTACTGACTCAGCAAGTTTATGGGACCTCCAGCCCTAGTGCAGAAGACAAATTGGAAACTCTGGAACCCCAGCAAAAGAGAGATGACAAGGCCAGGACAGGCTTGCCCAGTGCAGTGGGCAAGCTGCCAGAACCTTTCACAACTGTGTGGAAAGACAGTGAGGAGACCCCAGTCCTTCCCCACCACCCAAAGTAGCTTGGGATAGTGTCCCCTGTGCCCTAGAAACTGAGTTCAAGAAAGGAGGAGAGAGAGGGAGGAGAGGGTGAGAAAGGTGCTATAAGTTTTTTGCTATCTATAAGTCTATCTTTGATCCCCTTAGGGTATAGATCAAGCAGAAGTATCCACAGTTTTCTAGACTTTTGGTCATAATAGTAAGTTCTTCTTCAGAATATTTGGACTAGTTCAGAGTTCTACCATTTGTGCATCAATTTTCTCTCATCATCTAAGTCATGTCATTTTCCTTTTCTGTCATTTTAGAATTTTAGTACTTTTTGGTTCTAATTTTAATTTCTCTTAATTATTAATAAATGGTATATATCTTCTTATTATTCCTGATAGCTTTGATTTTTTTCTGAAAACTGGTTATTCATATATCAAGTAAAAAAATTCATGTATGTTAAAAGCATAGAGTAAGAGATTTTAAAATTCTGAAGCTAGTCAACTCTGAGGTGTACTACACAAAAGCAAATCTTCATTGAGTAGCACTCCCAAAAACTAATATTCTATATTGCTTAGATCTTAAAACATCTTTTTAAAAAATCTCTATGAGAGCAGAAGTGAACAATTATTAAGAACTATCAATCCTGATGAAAGGACAGCAAAAGAATTGTGTCATGTTTGGTTTTTCTAAGTATTTTGAGTGTTTCTTTGGACAATGGAATTATGGGGAACTTTTCTTCCAGAAACCATTTTGGTAGGTGATGATTTTTGAATTTATTATTTGTCTG
Organism: Myrmecobius fasciatus; assembly: GCA_023553655.1. NCBI lineage: Eukaryota > Metazoa > Chordata > Mammalia > Dasyuromorphia > Myrmecobiidae > Myrmecobius > Myrmecobius fasciatus. The sequence continues at coordinate 93,494 of JAJPUD010001397.1, read as the reverse complement.
ACAGATATCTAATATTCAATATTGAAAAAAATCAAAATACTGAATTGTCCCCACAAGTACGCTCCTCATGGTTCCTTAGTTCCCTTGTACTGTATAGTCACCAAGGCTCACAACTCACTTATACGTACCTTCTCATGATCTCTTATCCTCCACTTCCTCCAGTAAATTCTGAAGGTGTCTTGATTTTATTTTTGTAATATCCTTCCTATATTAACTCTTTTTTTTCTTCTAACATCTCCACAACCAAAATATAAGTCTTCATCATCTGAAGCCTGGAATATTTCAATAGATTGTTGGTTGGTCTGATTGCAGCAAGTCCCTCACCACTTCAGTGTATTCCCCACTTAGTATCAAAATGACCTTAAAGGACACAGCTAATCAAACCTACATTAAAGGCCAGTGGAGATCTCTAACATCAAGAATCAATTATATAGCCTTGTATGGCATTCAAATCCATTGAAAATTTGAAAATTCTCTTTCTACCACAAACTTTTCTTTTTTTTTATTAAAGCTTTTTATTTGCATAACATATGTATGGGTAGTTCCTCAATATTGATCCTTACAAAGCTTTCCGTTACAAATTTTCCCCCTAGTGCCCTCCCCTTCCCTAGATAGCAGGAAGTCCACTACATGTTAATTATATTAAAATACTTGACAAGTCGAATATATGTATACATATTTCCATACTTATCTTTCTGTGCAAGAACAATCGTATCTACATGAACAAAAAATATCTGAGAAAGGAAACCCAATGCAAGCAAACATCGATAGAGACCATGAAAATGTTATGTTGTGGTCCACATTTCATATCCCTCTCTCTGGGTGTATATGGCTTTCTTCACTGAACAATTGGAACTGGTTGAGACATTTCATTGTTGAAGAGAGCCATGTCCATCAGAATTGATCATCATATAATATTGTTGTTGCTGTGTATAATGTTCTCCTGGTTCTGCTGATTTCACTCAGCATCAGTCCATGCAAGTCTCTCCAGGCCTCTCTGAAATCGTCCTGTTGGTCATTTCTTACAGAACAATAATATTCCACAACATTCACATACCATAATTTATTCAGCCACTCTCCAATTGCTGGGCATCCATTCAGTTTCCAGTTTCTAGCCACTACAAAAAGAGCTGCCACAAACATTCTTGCACATGTGGGTCCCTTTCCCTCCTCTAAGATCTCTTTGGGATATAAGCCCAATAGAAACACTGCTGGGTCAAAGGGTATGCACAGTTTGATAACTTTTTGAGCATAGCTCCAAATTGCTCTCCAGAATGGTTGGATCCGTTCACAGTTCCACCAACAATGTATTAGACCAACAATGTATTAGTACCACACACTTTTCAAGAAGACAGACACTTTCCCTATACCTTGGTACCAAAGCTCTGGACCTAAATTTTCTTTCATCCACTGATCCTGGATTCCTTACACTAGATTATCCATCATCCAAATCTAGTCACTTTTCCTGGCTATACACAATGCCAGAAATGCTCTGATTTCTTCACCTCTAATCAAAATTTTCCTGGTTTTCTCCAATTCCAAGCTTAAAAGATATAGAAAGGAAGGCTTTCTTAAACTGACTTTACATTTGCCTTTCCTTCGTGATTACTTCACATATATTCCTACATATTATTTATTTACACATAGTTGTTAGTTTGTTATCTCCCATAACAGACTATGAATTCCTTGAGAGCAGAGATTGTCTTGGACAATCCTTCTTGGCTCAAGCACAGAGCATTGTGTCTTGGCCAGTGGGGACACTTCATCAATGTTTATTGACTCCTTTCCTTAGTTACTCAGACTCACTGTCCGAGTCACTCCATTTGTACTTGCTGAGGTCACAGATGACAGAATTGAGGTAATTCTCCATGTTTACTTCTCAGTGTTTTGAGCACACAAATGAAAAACACTGATGGCTAAATTATTTTATTTCTGGAAGGAATTTTATAATTTTATCTTGTCAGTTTCTACTTATAGATTTTTTTTTGATTTGACCTATTACTAAACTTTTATGTAAATTAGAATTTATTGATGAGAAAAAACACTGGCTTCTAATTTATATAAAATTTCCTTTTTATTAATAATCTATTTATTCTAATTAAATACCTGAGCTTTTTTTCATAGGCCATGTCAAAATCAAAGAACAGGATCTTCTCTGTCATTATTAGCCTTCAAAATAAGACATCATTTTCTCACAGGTCAATCTTTCTTCCAAGAAACAATTTACAAGTTGTGTTCCTATGGAATATTTCTTTTCATGGAAAGCCTCAGTTTGTAAAAACCGGAGAGAACTTATTTTTTTTCAGGGATATTTGGATAAATTAGATCACAACATATGATGCATCAAGGAAAAAAATAATGCCAATTTTCATTGGAAAGGGAATCAATGTTTTCAGACAAAGGAAACTATAAAAATTTAAAATAAAAAAATGTAAGGGGCCACAGATAGTGGGGGAACTCTGAGTAAAGACCCTTCAGCCCTGCTGACAATGTCTGATTTGGCCCCCATTTCCCCTAAGGGCTCTTGGCCTTCCTGAGAAGTCAGCGGGCAGTGACAACCTGTGTTGTAATTAAAGCAGAGTGATACCAAATAGCAAAGAATTATCTATATACAATAGCAAGTTGTTTATGTGGTTCCACATGTGTAATATATAGTTAGTGCATGTGCAGTGTGCTTTGGTTATATAAGGGTATTAGGGCATATAAGGCTGAGAGAATTTGGAATAAACGGACTTCATGTTTGACCATCCATGTGAGTATCACCTCATCACTCTCTAAGACCAAGGACTTAGGCTGGTACGGAGATCCTTCAGAGAGCTAGTCTGGATGCATTTGGCGCCCAACATGGGGCCTTGCAAATAAGGACACAAAGCAACTCTACTGACAAGAACAGGGTGAATTTGGTTAAGGAGTCACCATGACCTACACTGGGTAAGTATAAATACAGGCAAGTGGGAAGATTCTGTAAAGGCTAATCTAGTCACTTTCATTTTTCAGTCAAAGTGGGGCAAATGCTAACAAAAGAGTCTCCCCCTTTGAGGGAAGTATGAAGCATGCATAGGTTAGTAGAGAAGCAAGGTTTGTGGGTACCTCAGAAGCAGATCAATGAGTTCTCAGATGCTCTGGAATGCATGTCTCCTTGGCTCTCCAAGGAAGAAAGTTTGGAGTCAGAGATGTGGAAGGTAGTGGGACAACAACTAACCAAATACAGTGGGATAAAATTGGCTTTAAAAACTCCTACATATAAGAAAAAGAAAAAGAAAGCTTTTAGTGTGGGGTATCAAACAAGGATATATGAGGAGAAAAACAGGTAGAGGGTTGCTGCCCATAGCCCCGTGGGATAGAGCTAAGGAAGTCTTTTTTAGTTTTTTGTTGATTTATATTGTTTGTTACTGTGCTGGGAAGTTTGAGGGGCATGGGGAGTTGGGCAGGAAGGGAGATAAAGGCTGCATTGAGAAGTTTGAGGGGCAGGGCACTTCTTATTTCCTAGCCCACCTTCACTTCTGCATAAACCTGTGAATATGTCCTTAGGGTATCCTTTGCTTCCAGATCCTCCTCCCTCAACTCTGCCTTCATGGGCTGGAGGAGGATGAGTGGGAGGGCAGTTGACACCATCAGCCCCTTCAGCATAGTTTTGCCTTTCTATGGGCTGCTGTCAAGGCCTGCCAGCATTCTCACTTGTTCTCATTCAATGGAAAACTAACACACCAGTGTGGATGGAACAATGTCCCTCAACCAGTGAAAAATTCAGGCCTTATTAAATATAGTACAGGAACAACTTGACCAAGGACATCTACAACCTTCTCTAAGTCCTTGGAACTTCCCTGTATTTGCTATAAAAAAGAAATCTAGAAAATGGAGGATGTTGAGTGATTTGAGAAAAGTAAATGAACAGATGGAAAGTATGGGAACTCTTCAACCTGGGCTTCTATCTCCTACTCAGTTGCCTAGGGAATGGCCTCTTTCGATTATAAACATTAAAGATGGTTTCTACCCTATCCCTCTGGATAAGGAGGATACGAAAAGATTTGTCTTTTCAGCGTCCAGCATTAATTTAGCTGAGCCATATAAAAGATTTGAATGGACAATTTTGCCACAGGGAATGAAAAATAGCCCTACCATGTGTCAAATGTATGTGGCTGTTGCTCTTATTCCAGTAAGAAAAGCATTTACAAAAGTTATGTTATATATTACATGAATGATATCTTGGGGTGTACACTTGAGGAGCAAATGTTAGAAGCATGCCTATGAAAAACCACAGAAACACTAAGGAACTACCAAATGCATATAGCCCCAGAAAAAATTCAAAGGCACGTTCCTTTTCAATATTTTGGATATTAAGTATATCCCAAGGCACTTACAGTACAAAAACTTAAAGAACAGAGAAGTTGAACACCTTTCAAAAATTGATAGGAGATATCCAATGGAGGCATCATTGTTAGGCTTAACTTCTTATCAATTACAACCATTGTATGACATTTTAAGGGGAGAGACTGCTTTAGACTCAGCATGCCAGCTTACAAAAGAAACACAAGAAGCTCTGAGAGAGGTTGATCTGGCTTTATCCAATGTGGTTGAAAGAATCACTCAAAAACCCTTGGAAATATTAGTTTTTGCTACAAAAGAGGCACTTACATCAGTCTTTCAGCAAAGAGACAGTGTGTTCAAGTGGGTGACTCTTCAAGCACAACCAGACCAAAGCCTTATTCCTTACCCAGTTCTTTTGACAAGAATCTTATTAAAGGTCATTAAACGGGTAATACAGTTATCTGGGATAGAACCTGAGAAGATATATGCCTTTTATACCAATGCACAAATTAATATATGCTGTGAAACCATCCCAGAGTGGCAAATTTTATTGGCCACAGATCCAAATTTTACACATGGGTTCTCAGTTATTACATAATTGGCCATGGATTTTGAAGAAAAGGTTTCTAGGGTTCCTTTTCAAGGACCAACCATCTTTACAGATGCATCCAAACATAACATTTGTGCTGTATATTCTCCTGAATTAGGTATAAAAAGAGTAGTCAGAACTTCCTTTCAGTCCACTCAGTAGTGGGCACCTTTTCAGGATTTACTTTTACAATACCAGCAGCAAAAGAGACAGCCCAAGTGATCACTGAATTCCTTATACAAGCTTTTGTAATTATGTGTGTGCCATAAGCAAGAAAAACAGATAATGGATCTGCATATACTTCTAAACATTTTGCACACTTTTGAGCCCAATATGAGATCTCACACACCAGTAGCATAGCCTTCAGTCCTCAAGGACAGGCAATAGTAGAGAGGAGGAATGTCATCAAGATGCTCCTCCAAAAACAAAAGAAAGGGAGAGCCACAGGTAACCCTAGAGAACTTCTAAACTTAACCCTTTATACTATTAATATTTTGGTTTTTGATGAGGATGCAAACAGACAAGTTCCATAACCCACCAGAAGGGCAATGTCCAATTGCCAGATGATGTGGAGAGATAGTGAATAGAAGGGACCAGACAGACTAACCATTTGGGGCAAAGGGTTTGCTTGTGTCTCTGCAGATGGAGAAGGAACCTGATGGATGCCAATGAGCCATATCCACTTTGTCCATTGGAGAGAGAAGGAAAAAGAGAAGATCCTCAAAATGAAGGAGAAAACCCAGGAAACACTTGGTGGTTCCATCTCTAACTATGCCCACCACTGAAAGGCTGGCAGTTAGCCCTGTGTGTATGGCACTTGACTAATGAACATCAAACATAATTGTTAATGAGACTGATACAGGACTTCAAAGCCTGCAGGAATCATCAGATTCCCTAACACTTGAAGTGATGGACCATAGATTGGTTTTGGACTATCTCTTGGCTGCTAAAGGAGGCGTATGTATGGCTGTGAATTGATAGTTATTTTCTATACCTTCTTTCTGGGACTCATGGAAGTCTTTTATAGCATCTTGTTTATTCATATTGTTTGTTATATTACTACTTGCCTGTGTGATTCCTCCCATGCTGATGGATTTAACCACTGATGTATATCTGCTTCAATTAAAACAAAAGAAAGGGAGAGATGTAGAGGGCCACAGATAGTGGGGGAACTCTGGGTGAGGTATAAAACCCTTCAACCCAGAGGGAATCTGCTGACAATGGCTAGTTCAGCTCCCCATCTCCTCTAAGGATTCTCAGCCTTCCTGAGAAGTCGGGGGCAGTGACAACCTATGTTGTAGTTGAAGCAGTGTGATACTGAGAGGCAAAGAGTCATCTATATGCAATAGCAAGTTGTTTATGTGGTCCCATATGTGTAATATATAGTTAGCACATGTGCAGTGTGCTTTGGTTATATAAGGGTATTAAGGTATATAAGGCTGAGAGAATTTGGAATAAATGGCTTCCATGTTTGACCATCCGTGTAGATCCTACCTCTTTACTCTTCTTCTAAGACCAAGGCCTTGGGCTGGTATGGAGATCCTTCAGAGAGCTAGTCCAGACACAACAACAACAACAAAAAATTTTTTTTTTAAATCTTATGTATATGTGCTAAGCATACAGCAAAATCATTAAAAGTTTTGAATCTGGACAAATTTGAACAAAACCTTAATGATTCCCTGTTCAACTCCAAGATTTAATGCTCAAATATTTTTAGCATTGAAAGCTTTTCAAAATATCTCTGCTCACCTCTCTCTCTCTCTCTCTCTCTCTCTCTCTCTCTCTCTCTCACACACACACACACACACACACACACACACACACACACACACCCCTTTCCTAAGCCCAAGGTCTTGTTGTCTATATTTTCTGGGATCCAATGGCATTAGAAACTTTTTGCTCTTCAAACAATAGTCATTTCCCCTGATTTTCTCCTCATTTTTGTTATTCTCTTCCTTTTCATTTCTATTTCATTTAGGTTTCCCTGAAATCTTTCAAATACAAGCTGAAAGTATATTTTTAGAAGCACTTCTAGAATCATTATTATTACTAATGTCTTTCATCTATAAATTTCTTCAACTTTTGTCATGTATGTAAATTGCTTATACATAATTGTTAGCATGTTGTCATCCCTAACAGACCATGAGCTTTTTGAGAGCAGAGACTACCTGGGACCATCCTTCCAATTCTTGGTACTTAACATGGCACCTTGCACAGTGAAGACAATTCATTAATGTTTCAGTTCTCAGTAGTCCTCCAGAGTGTACTTCTCATTCCTGTCCTTCTACTCCACAAATCCTAATGGTTTCCTATCACCTCCGAGATTAATTATAAAATATTGTTGGACATTGAAAAACTTTGAGTATCCCACGCACCACTACTTATATACCTTTCCAGATTTCTTCCATTCTAACTCTACAGTCTCTTGTCACCCATATGTTTTGTCCTTCCTTTTCCTCAAATAAGACTTATTTCTGGGGCAGCTAGGTGGTGCAGTGGATAGAGCACCAGCCTTGAAGTCAGCAGATCTGCGTTCAAATCTGGCCTCAGACACTTAACACTTCCTAGCTGTGTGATCCTGGGCAAGTCACTTAACCTCAATTGCCTCAGCAAAAAAAAAAAAATAAATAAAAAATGACTGATTTCTGTCTATAGATTTTTGCTAAATCCAGCTAAAGGAATCTGTTACAGTATTCCTTTGCTATCCTTTTGTTTCTAGCAGTATCTTGTTGATTAACTTCAAATTTATCCCACATATAACTGGTTTTATACATAACCTTTTGCATTAATCTTTGAGCACCTTAGTTACAGTCACTGTCTTTGATCTGCCTTACTGGTCCGGGCAACTTAACAAAATGTCTGAAAAATCAGTAGGTGCTTATTAGGTATTTGTTAATTGATTGACAGATTTACTAGATTTCTTTTGTACCTCATAACTTAATGAAGTCACTAATTACCTCAATTAGATTCTTTGCTGATTCCTTTACAATTTTCTAAGTAGATAATAATCTCATCAAAAAGAGGGTCCAAGTTTTTTCCTCTTCACTTTGTGCCTATCTTTTTAAAAATAAAAAAATAAGCCAACTACTGTTTAAAAATTATTTTATCATGTTACAAAAACTATAGGTTTATTTTTTTAAATGAATTATACAAGAGTATTGTATTTTATTAAAGAATTTTTAATGTTATCGAGATTATTGTGTCATTTGGGATTTTTGTTTTTAGTATTTGGCTATGTAAATTGTTTTCTTAATGTCAAAACATACCATAAAGCAATTATTACATATCTAAGTTAATTATGTTCAATAATTTTGAATGCCAGAGTTTTTCCCCCAGAATTTAATGTAATATATATGAAGCAATATGAATAGTATTAGTCTATAGCTCACTTACTTTGATTTACCATCTCTAAAGTTAGTTGGAAGAACTTTTTGATATAAAAATTCATCTGGAGATGACTATCTTTTTGGAATAGGAACATTTGTCTTTAGCTTTCTCTCCACGTCATTTTTTCCCCCAAAGTTTAAAATATTTCAGATTTGGTATTATTTTAATTTGGATAATTTATATTAGATATTAATTTGCTTTTCCACTTTTTGATTGGATTAGCTAAAAATAATCTACAATTTTCTGACATCTTGAAGAATCAGCTTTCTATTTTGTGTTGTTTTCAAATTTTTCTGTGCCATTTCTAATCACAAACTTTAGTGTGTATTGTGTTTAGTTAATCTTTTCATTGGTATTCCATGTTTTGATGCATTGTCCACTTAATTCTCATCTTGTATTTTGTCGGTTCATGATTTTAGCACAATTTTTCCACTGAGCATTCCAATGATTTCATTTCTGAAATTTTGATATGCAATTTCATTATCATCTTTATCCCTCATGTTATTATTTCTTTGATTTTTTGAGTCCCTTCTATAGTATTTCATGCTTAGTCTCCATTTTAATGAAAGATAAACTTGTAATTTGATTAGAAAAAGGAAAGAGAAAAATTAAAATTGTTAAGTCTCAAAAATGAAAAGGGAGAACTTTCCACTAATGAAGAGGAAATTAGAGCAATAATTAGGAGTTATTTTGCCCAACTTTATGCCAATAAATTTGACAACCTAAGTGAAATGGAGGAATACCTACAAAAATATAGATTATCCATTAATAACAGAAGAGGAAATAAATTACTTAAAAATTCCATTTTAGAAAAATAAATAGAACAAGCTATTAATCAACCTCCTAAGAAGAAATCCCCAGGACCAGATGGATTTACATATGAATTCTACAAATATTTAAAGAACAATTAACTCAAATACTATATAAATTATTTGAAAAAATAGAGAATGAGGGACTCCTACCAGATTCCTTTTATGACAGAGACATGGTACTGATACCTAAATCAGGTAGGACAAAAATACAAAGAAAATTATAGGCCAATCTCCTAAATGATCTTAAATAAAATATTAGCAAAGAGATTACAGAAAATCATCCCCAGGATAATACACCATGACCAAATAGGATTTATACCAGAAATGCAGTGCTGGTTCAATATTAGGAAAAATATTACCATAATTGACTATATCAATAACCAAGCTAATAGAAATCATATGATTATCTCAAGAGATGCAGAAAAAGCTTTGATAAAATTCAACACCCATTCCTATTAAAAACACTAGAGAGTATAGGAATAAATGGACTTTTCCTTAAAATAGTCAGTAGCATATTTTTTTTGTTTTGTTTTTTTGCTTTTTGCTGAGGCAATTGGGGTTAAGTGACTTGCCCAGGGTCACACAGCTAGGGAATGTTAAGTGTCTGATCACAGATTTGAACTCAGGTCTTCCTGACTTCAGGGCTGGTGCTGTAACCACTGCTCCACCTAGCTGCCCCCTCAGTAACATATTTTTAAAACCATCAGCAAGCATCATATGTAATGAGGATAAATAAGATCAATTCCCAATAAGATCAAGGGTGAAACAAGTTTGCCCACTATCACTATTACTATTCAATATTGTATTAGAAATGCTAGCTTTGGGAATAAGAAAAAGATATTAAGTGAATTAGAGTAGGTAATGAGGAAACCAAATTATCACTCTTTGCAGTATATATAGAAAACCCTAGCGAATCAACTAAAAACCTATTAGAAATAATCAACAACTTTAACAAAGTTGCAGGATACAAAATAAATCCACATAAATCATCAGCATTTTTATACATCACTAACAAAATCCAACAGCAAGAGATACAAAGAGGAGTTCCATTTAAAATAATTGTCAATAGTATAAAATATTTGCAAATCTTATCTGCCAAGGGAAAGTCAGGAACATATGAGCAAAACTACAAAACACTTTCCACACAGTGTCAGATCTACACAGCTGGAAAACTATCAAGTGCTCTTGGATAGGTTCGAGAGAATATAATAAAGATGATAATACTACCTAATTTATTTAGTGCTATACCAATCAAACTCCCAAGAAACTACTTTACTGATGTAGAAAAAATAACAAAATTCATCTGGAAGAACAAAAGGTCAAGAATTTCTTTTTTTTAATTATTAAAACTTTTTATTTACAAAACATATGTATGGTGTTTTGCAAATAAAATAAAATTTAAAAAAACATATGTATGGGTAATTCTTCAACATTAACCCTTACAAAGCTTTCTATTACAAAATTTTCCCCCTACTACCCACCCCTCCCCTAGATGGCAGGATATCCACTACATGTTAATTACATTAAAATACTTGACAAATCGAATATATGTATACATATTTCCACACTTATCATTGTTGTGCAAGAAAAATCTTATCTACAAAAAAAATCAGAGAAAGGAGACACAATGCAAACAAACATCAATAGACAATTGTTACACATGGAACTGAGGGTGGTGGGGAAAGAACTAAGGAGATTTGTTATGTTATGTTGTGGTCCATATTTCATCTCCCTCTCTCTGGATGTATATGGCTTTCTTCACTGAACAATTGGAACTGGTTTGAAACATTTCATTGTTGAAGAGAGCCATGTCCATCAGAATTGATCATCATATAGTATTGTTGTTGCTGTGTATAACAATCTCCTGGTTCTGCTCATTTCACTCAGCATCAGTCCATGCAAGTCTCTCCAGGAGAGACTGGAAACTGAATGGATGCCAATCAATTGGAGAATAGCTGAATAAATTATGGTATATGAATGTTATGGAATATTATTGTTCTGTGAGAAATGACCAGCAGGATGATTTCAGAGAGACCTGGAGAGACTTACAAGAACTGGTGCTAAGTAAAATGAGCAGAAGCAGGGGATCATTATACATGATAACAGCAAGACTATACCATGATCAATTCTTATAGATGTGGCTCTCTTCAACAATCTGATCATTCAAACCAATTCCAATTTTTTTAGTGATAAAGAGACTCATCTACATGCAGAGAGAGGACAGTGGGAACTGTGTGTGGATGACAACACAGCATTTTAACTCTTTCTGTTGTTTCCTTTCATTTTGTTTTCTCAGTTTTTTTCTTGATTCAATTTTTCTTGTACAGTAAGATAACTATATAAATATGTATACATATATTGGATATGTCATGTATTTTAACATAGTTAACATGCATTGGGGTACCTGCTATCTAGGGGAGGGGGTGGGGGGAAGGAGAGAAAAATTTGGAGTAGAAGGCTTTGCAAGGGTCAGTGTTGAAAAATTGCCCATCCATATGTTTCTAAATAAAAAGCTTTAATAACATAAAATTAAAATAATCGCTCAGACCAGAAAGAAATAACTTTGTCTTCATGCTGGTACTTTTAAACCCCATGAAGCATGTGATTAAAAAAAGGATTCCTTATGTAATTTCAATAAATTTACAATATTTAGAAATCAAAAACCAAGAAGACTCAAGAGTTTGCCACACACATCAGAATTGCCCTTGTTCAAAACAATCTTCTGAGTTCATTAAAAAGAAATAATAAACAAACCATGCTAGGAGTTTCCTCTTTAGTTCAAAATGTTGAAATAAAAATAATTTAAATTTATATATCAAAGAAAACATTCTTTATGCATCTAAATTTGAACTTAATTTTTTTTATCATATTTCAATAGTATTTTGGTAATTACATATAAAGAGAGATGTCAACATTCATTTTTGAAAATTTTGAGTTGCAATTTCTTTCTCTCTCTCTCTTCCCCCCTCAAGACAGCAAGCAATATGATATGGGTTATATACAATCATTTTAAACATATTTCCAAAAGAACAAAAGGGAAAAATCAGAAGAAAAAAAGAAAAGGTGAAAATATCATGCCTCGATATGTATTCACTCTCAACAGTTCTCTCTCTGGATGTAGGTGGCATTTTCCATTTCAGGTCTTTCCAGGCTTCTCTGAAATCAGCCTGCTCATCCTTCCTTATAGAAAAATAATACTCTATTACATTTATATACCATAACTTATTTAGTCATTCCCCAACTGATGGACATCTACTCCATTTCCACTTCCTTGCCACCACAAAAAGAATTGCACATCTGGGTCTTTCCTCCTCTTTTAAAATCTCTTTGGGATGCTGACCCATTAATGTCACTGCTGGATGGAAGTTTTATAGGCCTTTGGGCAAAGTTCCAAATTGCTTTTCAGAATAGCAGGATCAGTTCACAACTCCACCAACAATGAGTTCATGTGCCAGATAAAAAATATTTTAGCACAATTTCCTCGGCATAACAGAACTGTTCTTGCATTGACCCTCTTCAAATCTCCTTAGTTCTTTCCCCACCACCCTCAGTTCCATGTGTAAGAGTTCCTCCTCTTGCACGTCTTAAACCTGAGACAGGCTTTCAATGAGAGAGAATTCTCCTGTTTTGTGATTATTTGAAACATGGACTTAATATATAAATATTTTTCTATTACAGTATGGAATATAATTTGAAAAACATTGAGAAAAAAATTGGCCAACACCATTTGTAATTTTGACTTATTAATGGTGAGTTGGATAAAATAATTTTTTAAAATCAGTTTCAGGACATGTTTTGTTTTGAGTAATGGAGAAAATGAAAGATATTTTTACATGTTAAAATTTTCACCAACAAAAAGAAACCAATCTTCAAAAAGTGTTCTACATGGTAGATGTGAAGACTACCTTTTATACACAAGTAAATGAAATTGTAATTAGACTCAATTTTGTAAATGCTTTTTATACTTGATTGTGTAAATATCTTTAAGGAAAATAATCCATATATTAGAATTTTCAAAAGCCACCCAATTTATAGCAGGAAAACCCATCTCACTAGCTAAAAGGAGAGTTGCTGATGTACCATCCCTACCTAACCCATTTTAGTGGCTCAAACTTCCACTTGAGACATCTCTTTTTTCAACTCCATGTTCAATACACCATGTTGTCCAAGGCAACTGGGAATACTTAGAATTAGATTTAGCATGTATGGATTGAGTTGACTTTTGCAATTGGACCGAGTAACTCCCATTATTCATATCACTGTATAGATAAACTCTTTAAAAAGTTACTTGAGAAGACAGGCTTAAGAACTTAAGAATACAATGATATAATAATCTTGCATTCTTTAGTATTTAGGAACAAAAAGGATGCTTCTCTGTATTGGCTAGGGCTTACAACTATGACATCACATAAAGTTTTAGATTTTTACACCTCCATACATAGGGAATTACTTAGAAATTATTTTCTTCATATGACAGAGAATAAATGAATAATTGTTGGTAGTGCAAATGATTTCTAAAAAGACATAGCAGGACAGCAGTGTAAGTAACTGGTAAAGTATCCACTAACAATAGAAATATATGTATCCAATCAGACATTCTGTAATCCATATCCTGTAAAAGCTATCAATTATTTCCCAGCATTATAAAAAAATAGTGTAGGCTGAGCAGATTTGAAAAGCTAGATTTCTCTAAAATACCTATTAGATACAAAATAGAATAGTGGTAGATAAACTGAAGTGCACAGAACCAGAAATCCAAGAAAAGAATCAGCAATACAATAAAGTGAATGCTTTTAAAAAATAAGGAGAAATGAGTGATTGAGGATCCTGGGAAAGGCAGACACTAGGATATTGATCAGTGCTCAGGAAGCTCAGGAAACTATTTGAAAAGCACAAGAGAAGGCAAATATTTCCTCAGGGATGAGGTATTTCCTATCCTCTCTCACAGCCAAGGAGGTCCCTATTGCAAATGATCTATGAGAATAGGTCGCACATTCTGATGAAGCAGTCTCCTGAAAAGACAAAGACTTGGCAAGTAGAGCAAAGTGCCAAAATGAGTGATTTGAAACAGTCCATGAGGAAGAAGAAAAATTAGTGCTATCATATATTCTCACTCTCCCCAAAATAGCTGCATTGTTTTCCACTAGGGGCTTAGCATAGTAGAGGAAGAATAATTTTGAGAAAAGCACTTGTAACAAATAACCTTCTTGTGTATTTGTCATTATAGAAGCAATGACTTAACTTAAAAATAATTTTCTATTCTGGAAAAGAGACGGAAAACCAAGTGAAGGACAACAAATTGAGTAAGGGCATTCATGAAATTATTTTACATAATGGTGAGTTTAATAAAATTATTTGCTTATGTATGCCTTTCATGACAAATTTTCTTTGGAGCAATGGTGAAGATGCAACCATATTTTTACATTATGAAATTCTTGCCAACATAAGGCTAACATTCAAAAAAGCTTTCAAAGTAATTGGTTTGAGGACTACCCCTTGTACTTGTAATAGTATCTTATATATATTGCTATTTACAACTGATGCCACAGAACGTTTAAGATTTCCACCTCTCTCTACATAGGGAATTGCCTAGAATTGACTTTTTCCCTACGCGCAAAAACAAATAAGAGAACCATTGTTGGGTAGCAAGGATGATTTCTAAAAAGACCTAACAACATTAGTGTATGGAACTGTCATTGTGGAACAGTCATATAATCAACTATACATCAGAGACTTATTTTGATTGTTCTAAATGAGGTGGTGGGAATCTCATTGGAAATCTCCCCATAGACTTTATTGAAAGTGAAAGGATGAAAAACAATATGCACAAGGAAGCCATGGGGTACTAGAGAGTGAGCAGCCAATCTAGCCCATAGATGATTAAAAACCAGCTCTCCACTGAGTTCAAAGGGTCAAAGACCATTTGAACAGTCTGTGTATGTGTGTGTGTGTGTATGTATACAGAAGTGTGAATATCCCTTACAAAAAAGTAAAAGCTGAGGATAAATGTCAATGGGGGGGAATTTCCTGAAAAATTTTGTAAGATGAAGTATCCTTGTAATAACATTAGTTTTAAAATGGAATGAACCTTGCTACAAGAATTGCAGGGAGATGTTTGCACAATGCCCAAATGTGCCTCCCTTGATTGGCTCATCAATTCATGACAAGGTTCTATGGAATTTCATTGTTTTGGCCAGAGTTGCTTCCATTGTCTTAAAATCCTATGAGAATCAAGAATGGCACCATCCATGATTATGGAGCCAGGGTCAATTAGGTCTCATGACAGAAAGCTAATTAATAAGGATCTGATGAGGCTTGAATTATGCTCCTGGATAAAGGGAAATACACAGAGAAGTGCCATCTCTTCCCCAGAATGGTCACTCTCATAAAAATATCATCTTGGTGTTTCTTAGAAAAAAGGCTTTTAATAAAATTTTGACATACTGATAAATATCATGGCTAAAAGATCACATATTTAGGCACTCTCAATGCAAATTCATGTATGAAATTTTATTTCTTACGTGTCTTACATTTAAGAAAGTCTTCTGAGTTGCTTCACAGTAAAAAAAAAATCAATCTCTATATTTACTGCTTCAGTTGCAATATTAAAGTCCAAAGAAATGAAAAATTAAGCATTAAAATGTATGCTTAAAAGACATTCCATTTTCAGAGAACTGAGTCGAATAACCCATTCAGATTTACCTCCACTATTGCTATTTCATTCCAATCTTTGTTTCACTCAGGGTGATGACTGCATGTCCCTTCCATTGACTTGAAGCCTAGTAGGTACAAAAGATATCATATCTGCTTAAAAGAATTGTCCTACTGTTTCCTATCCCCCAATCTATGCTTATAATCTATGTACAGTTTCAGGATATTTCTGATGTTGGTGTTCTGGTGTTGGAGAAGAAAGCAATGATGTCACAATTTGGTCAATTTCTTTGCATTTCTAAAACCCCAGTTAGCTGGTCCACACACACAAATTCCTACCTTAATTTCACAAATGTAAAGAACTCCTCCAGAAGCAGACTAGACATGTGAGATATATTATGAATATGAAAATTATTCCTGGAGACATGGACTAACTCTCCCACAATTTAGAGGATTCCTCTTCCTGGTCCTTACAAATATAGTGCTTTTTTTTTTTTTTTGGAAAGGCCCTTTCCTCAAATTGGGCAATTGGGTAAAATGAGGATTTAAATTTCATCTGTTTCCTTGCAAGGGGATTTTTTTATTTTGAAGACCTGGGATTGGTTGCCCCCAAAAACCACTCAATAAGCATTTATTAAGCAACTACTAAATTCAGGCAGTGTGCTAGCCACTGGACCAAAAAGACAAATACAAATCAGTCCCTGTTCTTCAGGATCTTCTAAGTAGAAAAGCCATTCAAGACTGGCACAGCATCCTGGTCACTCTTGGCCTATTTCCTCATCTGTAAAATTTGCTGATTGGGCCAGAGGATGACTGAAGGCCATCCCCTCTCATCATCTGTGGCTCTGTGAATTCATTAGTGGTATGACCTTGGACAATTTATTGTATCTCTGTTTTTTTTTTAATTTGCAAAACATATGTATGGGTAATTCTTCAACATTAACCCTTACAAAGCTTTCTGTTACAAATTCCCCCCCCCCCATTCCCCAACCTTCCCCTAGATGGCAGGATATCCACTACATGTTAATTATGTTAAAATACTTAAGAAATCGAATATATGTATACATATTTCCACACATCATTTTTTGTACAAGCAAGGGGATTTTTTAATAGAATATATAATAGGAGAAGAAGAGTAATTTGATAGGAATGATGAGTTTCTTCACTTATATTTGCTGATTTCATTATATGGAAGTTTATAGGATTACTGAGAGTCAACCCTATTTCAGTGAAATACATAATGAACCAGCCTTACTTGGTGAAATCTTTCAGAATGACATGCTTTGACATACTACCTACTAATCCTAATTAATCTCTAGTTTAGGAATAACCAAATGAAACAATCTGTTCAATGCACTATCCAAAGTTTACCTCCCTCTTACTGCACTAGTCTTTCTCTCCAGTTGACCTAAGACTTGTTGGTCTGCCCTACACACCACTCACACCTCTTAAAACCCCCTTTGACCAACATTATCAAAACCTGAGTATCCATTGCCCCATATCCTGAATTTTTCACAGGCACTTGGTGCTCAAGGTTATATTGACTAACTCCTGGTCAGCTACATTAGAGCTGACTTTTGTGGATTATATAGGCAAATTGTTATTTATATCATTGAACAAGCAGAATCTTTGCTGCTTAATTAATGGCAAAAGTTGTGTCCCTCATCTTTGCTTACTTAGCACTCCTGGAAGAGGAGATGTTTTATCTATGTTTCCCAAAATGATTTTAGTTCAAAGAAATATCAGAGATCCAAACAGACTGATATCAAAAGTTTTAGATTTCAGTGCATTTTACTTTCACAATATAGAAGCAATTAATTTACTTACTCATTTGAGTTTCATCATATGTTTTGTGAGGAATAAAAAGGTTCTAAAAACCTGTGTCTGTATCTGTATAAGGAACTACATTTTTTGCCTTAGAAAATTGTCTGAAATTCTTTTTGTTTATCAATTTAACTGCTTTATGGGGAGATATTGGAAATTTTTATATTTATAGATGAAGGGACATTGTAGTTTACAATGCATGTTACCAATGAAGATTGATTTTGAAGAGCCACTCACAAGAAATACTGACAAAGGAGGAATAACTGCTTTTAAGCAAAGGAGAGCTTCTATTCTTGCCCAAAACTTTATTAGAATTAGTTCTGTACTGAGGACCTAAGAATGTGTGAATATATCTATTTTACAAAAGAAAATATCTCTTGTAAAAAATCTACCTTCAAAAAAAGACTTTAAGCAACTCCTGTATAAAATGTACAGGATCCTGTAAGACAAATAGCAGTGCCATACTTGCATAGTTTTTTAATTTTTAAATAATGCATTTGTTTATTTATCTATTTGTTTCAAGGCCATTGGGATAAAGCTACTTACTCAGGGCTACAAAATTAGTAAGTGTTTAGTGCTTGAGGCTGGGTTTGAATTCAAGTACTCCTGACTCAAGGATATGGTTCTCACTCCACTGTGCCATCTAGCTAATACCCAATTGCCTTTTATTTTAAAGGTATTTTCA
>JAJPUD010001397.1:55907-70238 GCA_023553655.1 Myrmecobius fasciatus | reverse complement strand
CATAATAGGTTCTGCTCCAGCCTTTTACCTTCATCCTATATGTGTCACTATGTTTTAGATGTGTTTCTTGTAGACAACATATTGTGGGATTCTGGTTTTAAATCCAGTCTGATATCCGCTTCCGCTTTAAGGGAGAGTTCATCCCATTCACATTCACAGTTAGAATAACTAATTCTTTATTTCCTGCCATTTTATTTACCCAAGTTATGTCTTTCCCTTTCCTTTCCCCTTTCTCCCTTCCCTCCTCCTCAGTATTTTGCTTTTGATTACCCTCTCCCCCAAACAATCCTCCACCCTTTACATCCCCTCCCCTTTTTTTTTTTTACTCCTTTCCCCTGATTCTTCTATTTTCCCTTCTATTAGTTTATCCCTTTCTTTTCCTCCTTTCCCTCCCACTTCCCTCTGGCAATGGCCAAGTTTCTCTGTGAAATCAAAAGTGTCTGATATACATTTTTAGAGCCCAAACTGATGAGATCAAGATTTACACAATGCTCATCTCCCTCCCTTCTTTCTCTCCATTATATTAGGTTTTCTTTGCCTCTTCATGAGATTTTTGCCTTGTTTTTACCACCTTTTTTTAAAAAAATTTTATTTTACCACCTTTTCCCTTTTTTCCCTTGTATGATAACCTTTCCCCCTCTAGTTTTCTTTTTCATATTATTAAAGTAATATCTAGTTCATTATACCCCCAAACTTTAAGTATCCCCATAGTAGAAATAAAGGTTCTCAAGAGTCTTTTCCTTTTTACCTTTTATGCTTCTCTTGAGTTCTGTGTTTGGAGGTCAAATTTTTTGTTCAGATCTGGTCTTTTCATTAGAAATAGGTGAAATTCACCTATATCATTAAATGACCATCTTCTTCCCTGGAGGATAATGCTCATTCCAGCTGGATAGGTTATTCTTGGCTGTAATCCAAGTTTCTTTGCCTTTCAGAATATCTGGTTCCAGGCCCTTCGATCCTTCAATGTGGAGGCTGACAAATCGCATGTGATTCTAATTATTGATCCTTGATATTTGAATTGTTTCTTTCTAGCTGGTAGCAAAATGTTTTCCTTGGTGCTATAGTCCTGACATTTAGCCACGATATTCCTTGGAGTTTTAATTTTAGGGTCTCTTTCAGGAGGTGATCGGTGAATTCTTTTAATGGTGATTTTGCCTTCTGATTCTACAACCTCAGGGCTGTTTTCTTTCAGGATTTCCTGGAAGATAGTGTTTAGATTCTTTTTTTCATCATGGCTTTCAGGAAGTCCAATAATACTTAGATTGTCTCTCCTAGATCTATTTTCCAAATCAGTTGTTTTTCCTAGGAGATATTTCATATTTTCTTCTATTTTTTTCATTTTTTTTGTTTTTGTTTGAATGATTCTTGAAGTCTTATTGAGTCATTCACTTGCATTTGTTCAATTCTTATTTTCAAAGTGTTGTTTTCTTCAGTTATCTTTTTTAGTGCCTTTTGTAACTGGCTAATTGAATTTTTTGTGCATTGCACACTTTTTCCACTTCACTAATTTTGTTTTTCAATAAATTGGTGTCTTTTTCATCTCTCTTTTGCAGGGCATTATGTCCTTCTTGCAAGATATTGTATCCTTCTTGCACTGATTTCAGTTTATTTTCCCATTTATTTCAGTTTATTTTCCCATTTATCCTCCAGCTCTCTTTTGAGATTTTTTATGAAATCTTCCAGAAAGGCCTTTTGAAAAAAGGGACCAGTGATGGTCCTTGATGACTTCCTTTGGAGTTGTTTTGTCTAAAGGAACCTCAAGATTTGGGGTCTGCCTTTCTTTCTCTCGATAGAAACTGTCTATGGTGAGAGCTCTCTTTTGCTTTTCAATTTTTTTAGAAAGTGTGTGAATCATTTTAATGCTAGAGCAGCCAAGGCTGGGGTAGTTTGCCCTGGGGCAATTCCGCTAATTAACTTAAGGTGCTGGGTAGGTGGGGGTTAGGACTAAGCCCGATTTACTCCTTAAAAAGGCAAATCTGCCAGAACACCTGCCCCCAATCAGGGCAGAGTGTCCCAAGTACCTCAGATATACTCCAGATGTTTGGAGTTTGGAGTTTCTGCCACACTGAGCTGAGTCCCGCCCTCACTTACTGTTTACCCCTCTGCCCAAGTTAAACAGACCTGATATGAAGTTCTTCAGAGATATCTGCAACAGTGTTCAAATATTTCTGGATTCGTTGACTTGAAGATCAGTTCAGAGGCTTATTTTATTGTTGATTTGAGAGGTCAGAGGAGGACACAGAGAGTAACGTTTTCACTCTGCCATCTTGGATCCGCCTCCATATAGATCTTTTCTAAGAGTAATGAATTGGAAACTGCAAGAATGTTTGTTAATTAGGGAATGGCAGAATAAATTGTATGTGATTATGATGGAATATTATGGTTTTATAAGAAATGATGAACGGGATGTTTTCAGAAAAACTTGGAAAGTCTATGAACTCAAGCACAGTGAAATGTACTCTGTACCAAATAATAGCAATGCTGTAGGATGATCAGTTGTGAATGACTTTGCTATTCTTAGCAATACAATGATCTAAAACTACTCTGAGAGACTCATGATGAAAAATGCTATCCATACCCATAGAAAGAACTGATTGTATTTGAATATAGATTGAAACATACTTTTTTTCTTTATTTTAAGTGATTTTTTGAGGGGGAAGAGAACTATGTTTTCTTTCACAACATATATTTTATAGAAATGTTTTATATAACTTCACACGTGACTTCTAAATGGGGATGGTGGGGAAGTAGGGAGAAAATCTAGAACTCAAAATTTAAATACTAATATATATGCATACATATATATTAGTATTTTAAATGGAACTGAGGAAATAAAAATAGCTCTAAAAAGCAATGTTACAACAATTTCAAATGAACATAAGCAAGGAAGACCAATGGAGGCAGGAGAAAACATGTAGGAAGAAAATTAATGCTGAGGTTCTGTTTCACCATCTAAACTGATTAGAATTCACATTATCCTAACACCAAAGGTGGACACTGCCTAGGACCATTTTCAATAGTTTCTAGTCTTTTATGAACTATAAGTAAAACTGTAATCACAAAACCACAAAAAATTCAAGGGAAACTATTTATAGCATTATGTTTGGGTAAACATTTTAAATGAGGCAAAAATTGTTAGGAGCCAGCACCCAGAAGGGGCCCCTTCCCCCCGTGAGAAAACCACACCTCCAGGGTCTCAGTTCCAGGAATCAGCCGACCTCGAAATGTTTCAAACACCAGATATCTTAATCGACAGAAATTCCTTAAGAATGTTTCAAACACCAGGTGTCCTAACCGATGGAAATTCCCCACACTCCTTCCCTTATACTCCCGCCTTTTTTCTAAAGAATTTATATACTGTACCTACACACAATAAACTCAGACCTTGACAAGAATCTGCTTGGTCTCGCCTCTTTCTCTCGCCCATTACCCCTCCAGGCTTGGTTCTCCTCGACCCCACGAATAACCTTGTCCCGCTGGACGGGACAAAAAATATAATAAGTATTTAAAACTGAGCAGTCATTTCTACAATGAGAATAAGTGCAACTAATAAGCTATCACATTCCAGTTTTTAAAAGTTCTTTCAAAAATAGCCTATACTTTCATATTGAGCAATTTTCAGGACAAACCTGTTCTCAGTTCCTCTGCAGATTATGAACTTTTCCAGTCTATCATAGTTTAAACCTTTATCACTGGAGAAGATGAGGAAAAAAGGTGGTACTATGCTTGGAAAAATGGAACTGATCAAAGACTATTTTGATAAAGATCTTGGGAAAACCTGTAGGCAGAATTGTAAGCTTCTATTTGATTTTCTAAACTGATTAAAAATAAATTTATCCTAAGGTCTAGAATACATCCTGTATATAAGACCACATTTGAAACACTTAATACACATATTTTTTTGGGGAAAAGCTCAGAACAAAACAATAATCACAAAAGCAGACAAACCAAATAAGAATGTCTCTGGAAATCCATTTGTAAAAAAAAAAAATCCTCAAAAATAAGGCAAAATGCAACAAGTATAAAAAACTTAAGTGGTCAATTTTAGAAGGAGGGTAATTGCAAATAACTTATCCCTGCCATTGGTTAAAAGCTCTATCAAAGAGGCTATCATTTTTATATTGAATCAGTTTTCAGGCCATTTCTTTTCTTTTTTTTTTCTTTTTCCAAGACAAGAGATAAAAGTTTGATTATGGTATTTATAATACAAACAATGTTCCCTAACAGAACTTGCAACTTACAAGGGAATAGTGGGGACATTTTATCGGAAAGGACTTAAGGTAGTGTTGCCTCAGAAGCTAATAACCTTGAAAGGTTAGCATCTATATCTTGGCATCCTGGTTGTATAATTCAACATAGGCCCACTTTCACAAAGGCTTACTTAAGAACAACCAAAGCCCAGCGTAGGACCAGGTAATCTTGTCAATGCTCATTCCTATCACCCACTTAGATTTGCTACTAAGGATCTGGTCTTTTCTGGGGTCTTGTTCATCCCATCATTTACCTCCTTAAACAAATGGGAGCCAGAACCTGTTGGGGTGTGGGATGGAGATCTCATATTCTGAAACTGCTTCCTGTTGAGACTGGGCATAGAGCTGTCCCTACTGGACAGCTTACAAGTCCCACTGGAAGAGATGATGAACTCAAGAGCCCAGAAGCTGGTCTAAGCAGCAGTCAGTGGGAGCTGAATCTTGGGATCAGACCCAGGGTAGTATCAAGTATTGACCATCATTTGAATATATGACAGACTCCAGCACCCTCAGCTCTGGCTAACCTCATGGAAGAGTCACAGCAAACCACCAATCATGCAGAAATCACAATTCAGGAACAATCAGGTGGGAAACAAAGGAAGACACCTGGGAAAACAAGCCTAGAAGTATACCACCTTACGTGAAGCCAAAGGATATTCTCCCAGGTTTTGCCCAGATACAGACCTCCACTTATATTTTCTCTCAAATAGTGGATTACTGATTAAATGACCAGTCAGAAAATCATATCTGAATACAAAAATAAAAAATATCATCCCACCCATCCATTTCATCCCACAAGATTTTATCTCAAATAGCAAATCTGAGTGATCAGAGGTTCAGGTGTGCTCAGCTCTCAAGGATCATATCACTAAATAGTGGACAAAACTGGCTGGAGTGAAATTTTTTCCTTTTCCCAAGTTATTGAAAATGCTTTGGGAGTTCTCAGAAGGGATTGATCTTTCCTCTACTGTTCCCTTCATTCAGTTTCCCTTTTGTTTTATGGGGAAAAAAAGACAATCCTTAAAAGTCAGTAATACTCTTCTCTAATACAAAAATGGATATGAGTCTCAAATAATTGACAATCAAAATTTCAATTTCACCACACACACACACACATACACACACACACACAACCACAACTGCTTTAAAAGATTACAATGCAACTGAGGAGCACTGAACTTTGTATTGTAAGGCTCCTAAATTCTAGCTAAATTTTCCAATTGAGCTCAATAATCTAAAGTTTGTTTCCCAATTCACACAGATCTTTTTCATTTTTCGTGAGCCAGGAAAAACTTTAAATGAGTTTTTTTTTCTTTTTCAGAATCCAAGGTTTCATCTTGGAATTTTCAATGACACAGCCCCCTCCCCCAATCTTTTGCCTTGATTTTTTTTGCTCTTTGCACCACCCCTGCTGTAGTCAGGAAGAGAAGGGAAGCAAGAGAAAGAGACTCTCTTTGCTCTACTCACTATCCTATTTCCCAGGAGATTTTGGGATTGATTAGGTGGGAAGTTGTCTGGAAAGAATTCACAGGGTCAGGTCATCTTTGAGTCAAGAGGCAAGAAGTTTTATTATGACACCATAATGGGGTTATATTCCTGAGTGGGACTCACCTTTGTGTCCTTTCAATTAATTCCTCCAGGAAGGCTCTGCATCGACTGATTTCCAAAGTATGTATATCTGGCCAATGGATCTTGAGATGGAAGATTTAGGAGATGACTAGCTCCATGCCCTTGAAACACTATCCAATTCAAGAATCACTTAACCAGAAAAAGCAAAAAAACAAAAACAATTCCTGCCCTCATATTGGAACTATTAAACATGATGAAGCATCTGATTTAGGAAAAGGGATTATGTATAAAATTCCAATAAATTGAGAACATTGATATGCTGCAGGCTAGGACAACTCAGTTTCCCACAACCAGGAGAGATGGTCCTCATGCTTACAAGATATCCACTGTTAAGAAAATTTCTTGGGTTCATTCAAAGAAAACAGCACAAAAACAAGCCACTTGGAAAGTTGCCTCTTTACCCCCAAATCTAGAAAGTAATAAGAAACAAAAAAAGTATATTTATATTTAATTTACCATTATCCTTTCAATAGTATTTTATTTTCTAATTACGTGTAAAGATAATAATTTTGAATTATAATTTTTTCTCTTTTCTTCCCTTGCCTCCCTTCCCTGCCTCCCCTTTCCTCAAGATACCAAGCAATCTTATGTAAGATAGTAATTTTAAACTTTTTCCACATTTGCCACATTGTGAAAACAATCAGAACAAAAGGGGAAAAAATTGGGAAAGAAAAAGCACTAAAAAAGTTCAAAATAGTATGCTTTGATCTACATTCATTTTCCATAGTTCTTCCTCTGGAAGGGGATAAAATTTTCCTTTTCCAAGTCTATTGGAATTTTTTTGATCACAGTATTCCTCAGAAGAGGTAAGTCTATCATAATTGGTTGTCACATAATTTTGCTGTTACTAGGTATACTGTTCTCCTGGTTCTGCTCACCTAACTCAGCACATCAGTTCATGCAAGTCTTTCCAGGGCCTTCTAAAATTAACTTATTCATCATTTCATATAGAACAATAACATTTCCTTATATTCATATAACACAACTTATTCAGCCATTTCCTAGTTTATAATCATTCATCCAGTGTCTGATTTCTTATCCCTAAAAATAGGGCTGCTACAAAAATTTTTGCAAATATAGATCCTTTTCCCTCTATGATCTCTTTGTACATTTCTATTGCCTTTTCGGCATAATGCCAAGTTGGATCAGTTCACAACCCTGCCAATAATGAATGAATGTCCCAGTTTTCCCACATCCTTTCCAACATTTATCATTATATCTTCCTGTCATCTTAGCCAATCTGATAAATGGGAGGGTGGTACCTCATAGTTGTTTTAACTTGCAATATTCATTCCCCTCCTTTCTTTCCCTCTCCTGGAATTTCTATCCTCTTCTCCTATACAATCCTTTTCCACCCCTTAATTTATTTTTTTATATGATTGCATCGAAGTAAACTTATATCCACATACTCTCTCTCTCTCCACACACACACACACACACACACACACACACACACACACACACTCCCCTTTTAACTGCCCTATTTACAAAGATACAGTTCTCAGAGTTAAAAATATCACCTCGGGGCAGCTAGGTGGTGCAGTAGATAAGAGCACCAGCCCTGAAGTCAGGAGGACCTGAGTTCAAATCTGGTCTCAGACACTTCCTAGCTGTGTGACCCTGGGCAAGTCACTTAACCCCAATTGCCTCAACAAAAAGAAAAAAAAAATATCACCTTACTGTGTAAAGATATAAATAACTTGAATATTTTTACCCTGTTTACATTTTTATGGTTCTATAGTCTTTTAAGTGAAGATTCAATTTTCTATTCACCTCTGGTTTTTACATCGGGAATAACTGAAAATTCCCTATTTCATTGACTATCCATCTTTTTCCCTGAAAGATAATGCTCAATTTTACTGCGTAGTTGATTCTTAGTTATAGTCCAAGATCCCTGTGCCTTCTGAAATATTATGTTCGAGTCCCTCTGATCATTTAATGTGGAAGCTGCTCTTTTGGATAATCATGGCTGTGTTTCTTTGATATTTGAATCATTTCTTTCTGGCTGCTTACAGTATTTCCTCTTTGATCTTATAATTCTGAAATTTAGCTACAATATTTCTCAGGGTTTTCATTTTATGCTTCCTTTCAAGAGTTTGATAAGTGGATTCTTTCAATGTCTTTTAACCTTTGCTTCTAGGATATCAGGGCAATTTTAGTTGATTTCTTGAAAATGTTTCCCAGGTTCCTTTTTTGATCATACTCTCAAGTAGTCCACTAATTCTTAAATTATCTGTCCTAGATCTATTTTCCAGGTTGGCTGTTTTTCCAATGAAAAATTTTATATATTTTCCTCTATTCATTGCTTGATATTTTTTTTTATTAAAAGCTTTTTATTTACAGAACATGAGTGATTTTTCTATATTGACCTTTGCAAAATGTTTTTTTTCTTCCAAGCTTTTTCCCCTCCTCCTCCACTCCCCCCCCAGGTGGTAGGGTAATCTAATACATGCTAAATATGTTAAATTATATGACAAATCCAATATATGTATACATATCTATACAGTTATCTTACTGCACAAGAAACATCAGATTTAGAAAGAGAGAAAAAAAAACAACCTAAGAAAACAAAATGCAAGAAAATATTCACAGAAAGCATTAAAATGCTGTGTTGTGGTCCACACTCAGTTTCCTCAGGCCTCTCTCTGGATGTATATGACTATCTTCATCACTGAACAATAGGAACTGGTTTGAAACACATCATTGTTGAAGAGAACCATGTCAATCAGAATAGATCATCGTATAGTCTTGTTGTTGTGTATAACGTTCTCCTGATTCTGCCAATTCCACTCCGCATCAGTTCATGCAAGTCTCTCCAGGCCTCTCTGAAAACATCCTGCTGGTAATTTCTTACAGAACAATAATATTCCATAATATTCATATACCATAATTTATACAGCCATTTTTCAATTGATGGGCATCCTTTCAGTTTCTAGTTTCTTGCCATTACAAAAAGGGCCGCCACAAACATTTTTGCACATGTGGGTCCCTTTCCCTCTTTTAAGATTTCTTTGGGACATAGGCCTAGTAAAAACACTGCTGGGTCAAATGGTATGCAGAGTTTGATAACTTTTTGAGCACAGTTCCAGATTGCTCTCCAGAATGGTTGGATCTGTTCACAGTTCCACCAACAATGTATCAGTGTCCCAGTTTTCCCACATCCCCTCCAACATTCATCATTATCTTTTGCTGTCATCTTAGCCAATCTGACAGGTGTGTAGTGATATCTCAGAGTTGTCTTAATTTGCATTTCTCTGATGAATAGTGATTTGGAGCACCTTCTCATGTGACAAGAAATAGTTTCAATTTCTTCATCTGAAAATTGTCTGTTTATATCTTTTGACCATTTATCCATTGGAGAATGGCTTGAATTCTTATATATTTGAGTCAATTCTCTATATAGTTTAGAAATGAGGCCTTTATCAGAATCTTTGAATGTAAAAATGTTTTCCCAGTTTATTGCTTCCCTTCCAACCTTGTCTGCATTTATTTTGTTTGTCCAAAAATTTTTTAACTTGATATAGTCAAAATTATCTATTTTGTGATTAACGATTATCTCTAGTTCTTCTTTGGTCACAAATTCCTTCCTCCTCCACAGATCTGAGAGGTAAACCATCCTACATTGTTCTAATTTGTTTATAATATCATTCTTTATGTCTAGATCATGAATCTATTTCGGTGTTATCTTGGTATATGGTGTTAGGTGTGGGTCAATGCCTAGTTTCTTCCATACTAGTTTTCAATTTTTCCAGCAATTTTTGTCAAATAGTGAGTATTTATCCCAAAAGCTGGGGTCTTTGGGTTTATCAAACACTAGATTACTATTGTCATTGAGTATTTTGTTCTGTGAACCTAACTATTCCACTGATGGACTACTCTATTTCTTAGCCAGTCCCAAATGGTTTTGATGATAGCTGCTTTATAATATAGCTTTAGATCTGGCACAGCTAGGCCATCCTCATTTGCTTTTTTTTTTCCCATCAACTCCCTTGAAATTCTTGACCTTCTGTTTTTCCAGATGAATTTTGTTATTTTTTCTAGGTCAGTTAAATAATTTCTTGGGAGCTTGATTGGTAGAGCACTAAATAAATAGATTAATTTAGATAGTATTGTCATCTTTATTATATTCGCTTGACCTATCCAAGAGCACTTGATATTTTCCCAATAGTTTAGATCTGACTTTATTTGTGTGGAGAGTGTTTTGTAGTTTTGCTCATATAGATCCTGACTTTCCCTTGGCAGATATATTCCCAAATATTTTATACTATCTAAAGTTATTTTAAATGGAATTTCTCTTTGTATCTCTTGCTGTTGAATTTTGTTGGTGATGTATAAAAATGCTGATGAGTTATGTGGATTTATTCTGTATCCTGCAACTTTGCTAAAGTTGTGGATTAATTCTAATAGTTTTTTATCTTGATTCTCTAGGGTTCTCTAAGTAGACCATCATATCATTTGCAAAGAGTAATAATTTGGTTTCCTCATGACCTACTCTAATTCCTTTAATCTCTTTTTCTTGTCTTATTGCCAAAGCTAGCATTTCTAATACAATATTGAATAGTAATGGTTATTAGTGGACAACCTTGTTTCACCCCTGATCTTATTGGGAATGGTTCCAGTTTATCACCATTACATATGATGCTAGCTGATGGTTTTAAATAGATGCTACAGACTATTTTAAGGAAAAGTCCATTAATTCCTATACTCTCAAGTGTTTTTAATAGGAATGGATGTTGGATTTTATCAAATGCTTTTTCTGCATCTATTGAGATTATCATATGTTTTTTCTTAATTTGGTTATTGATATAGTCAATTATGCTAATAGTTTTCCTAATATTGAATCATCCCTGCATTCCTGGTATAAATCCCACTTGGTCATGGTGTATTATTCTGGGAATGATTTTCTGTAATCTCTTTGCTAATATTTTATTAAAGATTTTTGCATCAATATTCATTAGGGAGATTGGTCAGTAATTTTCTTTCTCTGTTTTTGTTTTGGTAGGAGTCCTTCATTCCCTATTTTTTCAAATAGTTTATATAATATTGGAGTTAATTGTTCTTTAAATGTTTGGTAGAATTCACATGTAAATCCATTTGGCCCTGGGGATTTTTTCTTAGGAAGCTGATTAATGACTTGTTCTATTTCTTTTTCTGAAATGGGACTATTTAAATAATTTATTTCCTCTTCTGTTAATCTGGGCAGTCTATATTTTTGTAGATATTCCTCCATTTCACTTAGGTTATCAAATTTACTGGCATAAAGTTGGGCAAAGTAACTCCTGATTATTGCTTTAATTTCCTCTTCATTAGTGGAAAGTTCTCCCTTTTCATTTTTGAGAGTAAGAATTTGATTTTCCTCTTTCCTTTTTCTAATCAAATTAATTACAGGTTTATCTATTTTGTTAGTTTTTTCATAAAACCAACTTTTAGTTTTATTTATTAATTCAATAGTTTTTTTAGTTTCAATTTTATTAATCTCTTTTTTATTTTTAGGATTTCAAGTTTGGTATTTGATTGGGGGTTTTTAATTTGTTCTTTCTCTAGTATTTTTAGTTGCAAGCCCAATTCATTGATTTTCTCTTTATTTTATGCAAATAAGCATCTAGAGATATAAATTTTCCCTTATTACTGCTCTGGCTCTATCCCACAAATTTTGGTATATTGTCTCATTATTGTCATTCTCTTGGATGAAATTAGTAATTGTGTCTGTAATTCGCTGTTTCACCTATTCATTCTTTAGGATGAGATTACTTAGTTTCCAATTGCTTTTTGGTCTATTTTCTCCTGGCCTTATATTGCATGTGAGTTTTATTCCATCATGATCTGAAAAAAATACATTTATTATTTCTGCCTTCCTACATTTGATTTTGAGGTTTTTGTGTCCTAACACATGGTCAATTTTTGTATAAGTTCCATGGACTGCTGAGAAAAAAGTAAACTCCTTTCTGTCTCCATTTAATTTCCTCCAAAGATCTATCATACCTAACTTTTCTAACATTTTGTTTACCTCCTTAACTTCTTTCTTATTTTGTGGTTTGATTTATCTAGTTCTGAGAGAAGGAGGTTGAGATCCCCCACTATTATAGTTTTGCTGTCTATTTCTTCTTGCATCTCTCTGAACTTTTCCTCTAGGAATTTCCATGCTATACCACTTGGTGCATATATGTTTAGTATTGATATTGTTTCATTGTCTATGGTACCCTTTAGGAAGATATAATTTCCTTCTTTGTCTCTTTTAATTAAGTCTATCTTTGCTTTTACTTTGTCTGAGATCAGGATTGCTACCCCTGCTTTTTTTTTTGTTCACCTGAAGCATAATAGATTCTGCTCCAGCCTTTTACCGTCACCCTGTATGTGTCTCTGCTTTAGATGTGTTTCTTGTATACAACATATTGTTGGATTCTGGCTTTTAATCCAGTCTGCTGTTTCCGTTTTATAGGAGAGTTCATTCCATTAACATTCACAGTTAAAATAACTAATTCTGTATTTCCTTCCATCTTATTTACCCTAGGTTATGCTTTTCTATTTCCTATCCTCTTTCCCTCCTCCCTAATATTTTGCTTTTGATAGCCACTTCCCTCAAACAATCCTTCCCCTTTAGAGCCCCACCCCCCTTTTTACACCTTTCTCTTAATTCTTATGTTTTCCCTTCTATCAGTCTATTCCCTTTCTTTTCCCCCTTATCCTCCTGTTTCCTTATAAGATCAGGACAAGTTTCTTTTTGATACCCAATACATCTATTATTCCCTCAGAGCCAAATCTGATGAGATGAAGATTAACACAATTCTCATTCCTCTCCCTTTTTTCCCCTCAATCATTATAGGTTTTCTTTGCCTCTACCTGTGATGTAATTTCCCTTATTTTACCTCCTTTTTCTCTTCTTCCAGTGTTATCCCTTTTCTACCTCTAATTTCTTTTTCAGATTATCATATCATAATAATCATAAAATCACAATAATCACAATATAATAATCATAATATAATAATAAAATCATAAAAATCAACCCTCATTCTATAGGTATCCATAACAGAAATATAGTTCTTAGGAGTTTTTTTTTTTCTTCTTGTTACCTTTTTATGTTTCTCTTGTGTTCTGTGTTGGTAGATCAAAATTTTTGTTCAATTCTGTTCTTTTCATTAGAAATAGGTGAAATTCTCCTATATCATTGAATGACCATCTTCTTCCCTGGAAGATAATGCTCATTCTAGCTGGATAACTTATTCTTGGCTGTAATCCAAGTTCCTTTGCCCTTGCAGAATATCTGATTCCAAGCCCTTTGATCCTTTAAAGTGGAAGCTGCTAGGTCCTGGGTGATCCTAACTGGTTTCTCAGTATTTAATTGTTTCTTTCTGGCTCCTCCCAATATCTTTTCCTTGATATGATAATTCTGAAATTTAGCCATGATATTCCTGGGGGATTTAATTTTTGGGTTTCTTTCAGGAGGTGATCAGTGGATTGTTTCAATAAGTATTTTGCCTTCTGATTCTAAAATATCAGGGCAGTTTTCTTTTATGATTTCCTGGAAAATAGTGTCCAGGTTCCTCTTTTCATCAGGGCTTTCAGGAAGCTTTATAATTCTTAGATTGTCTTTCCTAGATCTTTTTTCCTAGGAGATATTTCATGTTTTTTCCTATTTTTTCACTTTTTTGTTTTTGTTTGATTCTTGTGGTCTTGATGAATCATTCACTTCCATTTGTTCGATTCTAATTTTTAATGTCTTATTTTCTTCAGTTACTGTTTTTAATTCCTTTTGCAATTGACCAATTACATTTTTTTGTTCATTGCATTCTATTTCCATTTTTTCCATTTTATTTTGCAGTGATCTCATTTCGTTTCCCCATGTTTCCTCTAACTCTCTTTTAAGATTCTTTATGCAATCTTCAAAGAAAGCCTTGTGGCATGGAGGCCCGTTCATATCTCTCTTTGGGGCTTTTTCTGGAGTTGCTTTACCTTTTGGGACCTCAGGATTTGAGGTCTGTTCTTCCCTCTCTCCATAAAAGCTGTCTATGGTGAAAGCTCTTTTTGGTTTTTTATTCATTTTCTTTAAAGGTGTGAGGTCTGTTCAAGGCAAATGAGGGACAGCTGCTTTAATTTGCCCTGGGGCAGTTCTGTTGATTGAGTTATTTCAGATGCTGGGCAGTTCTGCTGATTGAGTTATTTCAGGTGTTTAGCAGTTGTGCTGAATGATTGATTGTTTTAGGGTGCTGTGCAATGGTAGCCAGGTCTGGCGCTCGTCGGGGGCTCAGTGGCCCACAATCTACCTCTCACAAAAGGCAGACTTTCTAAACCACCTGCTCATAATCAGGACAGACCGCCATAAGAGGCCCACAGAAGACTCCCAGGTGTGTGAAAAGCACAACGCTCTGACTTCTGTTCTGACTCCTCTTCCAGCTCCCTGCTCCAGCTCCCTGCCCTGGTCTCCCTGTGCTGCAGTCTGGGTTCAGCAGACCAC
>JAJPUD010001397.1:22557-50907 GCA_023553655.1 Myrmecobius fasciatus | reverse complement strand
CCTTCTGATTCTAAAATATCAGGGCAGTTTTCTTTTATGATTTCCTGGAAAATAGTGTCCAGGTTCCTCTTTTCATCAGGGCTTTCAGGAAGCTTTATAATTCTTAGATTGTCTTTCCTAGATCTTTTTTCCTAGGAGATATTTCATGTTTTTTCCTATTTTTTCACTTTTTTGTTTTTGTTTGATTCTTGTAGTCTTGATGAATCATTCACTTCCATTTTTTCGATTCTAATTTTTAATGTCTTATTTTCTTCAGTTACTGTTTTTAATTCCTTTTGCAATTGACCAATTACATTTTTTTGTTCATTGCATTCTATTTCCATTTTTTCCATTTTATTTTGCAGTGATCTCATTTCGTTTCCCCATGTTTCCTCTAACTCTCTTTTAAGATTCTTTATGCAATCTTCAAAGAAAGCCTTGTGGCATGGAGGCCCGTTCATATCTCTCTTTGGGGCTTTTTCTGGAGTTGCTTTACCTTTTGGGACCTCAGGATTTGAGGTCTGTTCTTCCCTCTCTCCATAAAAGCTGTCTATGGTGAAAGCTCTTTTTGGTTTTTTATTCATTTTCTTTAAAGGTGTGAGGTCTGTTCAAGGCAAATGAGGGACAGCTGCTTTAATTTGCCCTGGGGCAGTTCTGTTGATTGAGTTATTTCAGATGCTGGGCAGTTCTGCTGATTGAGTTATTTCAGGTGTTTAGCAGTTGTGCTGAATGATTGATTGTTTTAGGGTGCTGTGCAATGGTAGCCAGGTCTGGCGCTCGTCGGGGGCTCAGTGGCCCACAATCTACCTCTCACAAAAGGCAGACTTTCTAAACCACCTGCTCATAATCAGGACAGACCGGCATAAGAGGCCCACAGAAGACTCCCAGGTGTGTGAAAAGCACAATGCTCTGACTTCTGTTCTGACTCCTCTTCCAGCTCCCTGCTCCAGCTCCCTGCCCTGGTCTCCCTGTGCTGCAGTCTGGGTTCAGCAGACCACCACCCTGCCCAATTAAAACAGACCTGTTTTGAAGTTCTTCCAGAGTATCTCCATCTAGAAATGTGTTGTCCTCCAGATATTGTGGATTTTTTTTTTACTTCAAAATCAGTTTAGAGGCTTCATATGTTGTTGGTTTGAGGGAAGGTTAGAGGAGGTTACAGAGACTCTGGTCTGATCTCTGCCATCTTGGCTCCACCCCCAGAAGTCCCATTTGCTTGATATTTTGTTTGACAGATTCATGATGTTTCATTCAATCACTAATTTCTTTTTGTCCAGTTCTAATTTTTAATGAATTATTTTCTTTCATTAGCTCTTTTTAACCTCTTTTTTTTCATTTGGCCAATTCTGCTTTAAAATAAGCAGTTTTTTCCTCCAATGATTTTTGTCCATTGGGTCAAATCTATTTTTAAGGAGTTGTTTTATTCAGTTATCTCTTTAGTTCACAATGCTGAAATAAAAAAAAACAATTAAACCTTTTAAAGTTTAGATTTTTTTTTCTCTTTTCATATCTGACAATTTATTTTAGTAAAATTCCCTTGGCATTGCAGAACTGTTCTTGGATTGTCCCTTCTCCAATCTTGTTAGCCCTTCATGAAGGTTCATGATTTTATGTCCCTTTCATGGACTCAGTGCTCAGAAAAGATGTTGAAGACTTTGGGGCTCTATGACACATTTTAAATTACAGAGAATTATTCTATAGTATTCCATTACACATACTATGTTTATAATCTATTGGCAGCACCATGATATTCCTTAAAATAAGTAACATTGTTTTAGAGAAGAAATCAATATAATTGAGCCACATAGACTTTAGGTATCTAGGTGGGGATGGGAGTACTCTTCAGTAGGAGGGTTCACATACTGACTCATTTGTCCCCTGAAAAGGCAAGTGCTTGGCAAACAGGAAAAAGAACCAAAGACACATACGAATTGCTTTTTAAGGGATAAAAGGATGATGATGGGTCAAATTCTAATGCACTGATTGAAGGAACTCCTCCACTAATGCAATTGAGAAGCTACTCACAAACTATTTATCTAGCCCACAGAGAGCTTCAGTGACTTAGTCAACATGCAAAAATACATGTTAAGATTCAGAAATGCACTCCTTTCTTCCTCACTAAGATGTCAACTCTCTGAATCTGGTTGAGTCATTTTAACTTCTCACGATTCAGCTTTTCCAGGAGTTCAATGAAAGAATAAGACCAGTTAGCTTCTTTGTTTTGTCCTCTTTTCCAAAACCTCATATATTAAAAGTTTCAACTGCTTTATTCATCCTCAGTCTGTTCATGTACTGTGCCCTTATTTGAGGTCAAGAATTTTGTTTCCAATAATTTAGAGCTCTTCTGGGTTGACATCACTGAATCAACAAATGACAAGAGTAATGGGTGGACACCATGTAAGTTTGTGTACAGAGAGAGGCAAGGGATACTCAGGATGGGAATACTTGCTTGTTGATGATCCTAAACTAGACTAGATAAGGGTTGGCGTTCCAGAGGTTAAAAGTACTGACAGTAGTTTATCAGGATGGGAAAGAAGGGGTTTAAGTCCCCAAAGAGAAAAGAGATGTTAAATGAAAATGGAGGTCTGAGTCCTCTGGAGATTACCCTATAGACCATGGGAGAGAATGCTCCCTCTCCCCCTCTCACTGTGTTGTTTTTCTGTTTGCATGTACATTCTTATCTTTATGTTGCTCTGAACTCCTCTCTCTGTCAGCTCAGCTACAAGTGACTAGAAAGGGACAGAGGAAGAAGGGTTTCTTTCTCTCTCCAAGCCCCTCCAAGCTTGGAGACCAAGTTGAAAGGATGGGTGGAGGGAACAGAGAGATTCTCTGGAGAGTGGACATTATTGGATGTGGTAGGAGAAACAAGTGGAAGAGGGTAGGAGAAATGTCAGGTCAGAGTGGGACAGAAACAAGACGTGCAGCTTTAAAAGGACTTTAATCCAAGTCCACAAAAGGAATATGTATAAAGAAAGATAAGTGAGAAAGTTTAGGCAAGTAGGAATGAAGAGAGCATGGCCCTGGAGTGTTTGTGCTAAAGGCCTCATGTTTAAACTATATAAAGAACTGTGTCAAATTGATGAGAATGCAAGCCATTCCCCAGTTGATACATGGTCAAAGGATATGGACAGACAATTCTCAGATGAAGCAATTAAAGCCATCTATAGTCATAAGAAAAAATGTTCCAAGTCACTATGATTAGAGAAATGCACATTAAAACAACTCCATGGACACCTCTCAGATTGGCAATGATGGCAGAAAAAGATAATGGCAAATGTTGGAGGGGACATGGGAAAACTGGGACACTAAATGTCCACATTGTTGGTGGAGTTGTGAAATGATCCAACCATTCTGGAGAGCAATTTGGAACTGTGCTCAAGGGGCTATCAAACTGTGCATATCCTTTGATCCAGCACTATCACTACTGGGTCTGTATCCCTAGGAAAACGTAAAGGAAAAGGACACACATGGGCAAAAAATGTTTGTAGCAGCTCTTTTTGTGATGGTTAAGAACTGGAAAATTAGCAAATGACCATCAATTGGGAAATGGCTGAATAAGCTGTGGTAAATGAAGATAATGGAATATTATTGTTATATAAAAAATGATGAACAAGATGGTTTTAGAAAGGCCTGGAAAGATTTACATAAACTGTCACTGAGTGAAACAAGCAGAACCAAGAATACATTGTACACAGTTACAGCAAGAATGTGTGATGTTCAGCTATATGCTTCTTCTCAGCAGTTCAGTGATCCAAGGTAATCCCAATAAAGTCTGGATGGATAACACCATCTGCATCCAGAAAGAGAACTATAGAGACTGACTGTAAATCAACATGTGGTATGTTCAATTTTTATTTCTTTTTCTTGTTTTTTTTTCCTGTGGTTTTCCTTCTTATTCTGATTTTTCTCTCCCAGCATGATTCATACAGAAATGTGCATTATTAAAACATGAATATACATGTATGACCAGGAAAAAACAACTTAAAAAAAAAGGAATATGGGCCGAAAGGCACTTGAAAGTTTGGCAACTTTGAGGAAGAGAAAAGCAATAGGCTATCATTTAAAAAAAAAACTCCAGACACCCAGGAACAAATAACTGTATTATCAATAGTAGTCAGAGTTGGAGAATGGTGAAATTTTCAAGGTGAAAGTCTGCATCTTGAAGTTACAACTGCCACGTAACCATTTCTTGGCTCACAAAAAGAATAAAAGGTTTGTGTGAGTGGAAAACAATTAAAAGATAATTTTGCTTGAATGGGACATCTAGTTAAAGTTTAGAGACTGTAACAAACTAAAGTGCTGATTAATTTTAAAATAACTCAAATTTGTGTATGTGTTAAAATTAGAAATCTGAATGTCAATTACATGAGATTCTTATGCATTTTCTTGATAGATTATGTTCTATCTGAATTTTAAGAAGTGTTTTATTTTTATCTCAACACAATAGTGAAACTCCTTGAAAGCAGTTAGTTTGGAGAATAGTTTGGGGAAAAAAATCCTACTACATGAGTCCACTACTGAGTGATGAGAATTACATGCTCACTGATAAGTTATAGACTAAGATTTGGCTAGTAACTAAAATCCTGTGGAAAATGTTTAGAACAAGTCATATAAATATTTTGTGAATGCAATTTGTCAATTGGATATTTGCATCTTTGCTTGTAAATTAAGAGAAATTACAACTAAAACAATGGCATTGTTACTTATGAAAATTCTAAAATTCTTAGCTAAGTTATTTGGAGTTATTATGTTAAATCTAAAACTGGTAAGATTTTATTAAATTTGTAGCAATTGAAATTGAACAAGTCTGTTGATTATTACCAGATGGGAAATTAATAGGTAATAAAAAGTTATGAGAGAAATTTTATTAATTCTGCATCAAGTAACTTCTTGAGGAGTACAAGCATTATGTAACCAATTTTAAGAATGTATATGTATACACACTGTTGCTAAACAAATTTGTGAAAGATGAAAGTCGGCATCTTGAAGCAAATACTGCCAATTAACCTTTTCTTGGCTCACAAAAAGAGAAAGAGGTTTGTGTGAGGGGGAAATAAAAGATAATTTTGCTTGAATGGAATATCTTCTTAAAGTTTTCAAGAACCTCGCAAACTATGATTAATTTAAAAATAACTTTTAAATTGGTGTGTGTGTTAAAATTACATGATACTCCTAATCCATTTTTCTGATAGATTATGTTCTATCCTAATTTTACGAAGTGTTTTGTTTTCATCCTAGCACAGTAGGGAAACTCCTCGAAAACAGTTAGTTTGGGGAATGAAATACTTCATGGGTCCACTACTGAGTCATGAGACTCACTGAATGCTTATTGCTAATTCATCTGTTTTGTTTTGTTTTGAAATTATAGACCGAGATTTGGTTTGTAACTAAAAGCCTGTGGAAAATGTTTAATAGTTAATAATCAAATTATGAAATTTTGTTAATTCTGCATCAAGGAAATTATTGGGGAATACAAGCAATGTGTAATCTAGTTTTAAGGATATATATTATATATACTATTGCTAAGCAAATTTCTGAAAGGTGTCTTATACACAGAAAATAAGTAGGAAGATACTAAGAAAGCAAAATCCTGGATGGAGACCAAACTTCAGCCTGATTGAGAAGGACACTACCAAATTTTGCTGACCACAGAAACAGCAATCTGGAGAGCCAAGAAGGGATAAATATATTATACTAGAATCAAAGAACCAGTGAAAGAACCCTGGGAATGGACAGTTTAAAGTGACTCTGATCCCTTAATAGTTATTTTTATTTCTTTTTTTTTGCTGGAAAGGACGGCAATGTCTTGAGATTTCAAGAAAGACTTTTATTTGCAAATGATATAGAGATTCTTTTGTTTAGGAATTAGGTAGATATAAGTGTAGGGCTCTTATATGTAACATTAAAAGTTATAGATTTGATAATCTTGACAATTATATTTTTTGAAAGATTCATTAGTAGATCAAGTAAAAATACTACTTTGGGGACCATTCTAATAACATTGGGAATACTGGTGCTATGGGACACATAAAGAAACCCTACTGATCAGGATGAGAAATATTAATACACTTGGACAGTTGGGAGGTTTATTGATCCTGTGGGGAACAGTTGATAATGATGCACCCAGTACATAGATCTAGTAGTTTCCTTCTCTCTGCTTCAGAAATGTTTAGCATTAAAGGGATGGGGCATCCCAGGTTAAAACATGAATAAACACCACTGAAGAGGGTTAATCCAGATAATTACTTCAGGCCTGCCAAATTATACAATGTGGACACTTGACTAGTCAAAAGCAATTAAGCAGTTATGATAAATATTTGTGCCCTCAGAGAAAAAGTGAATTTGTCAGGACTTCATGTGCACATTGGGATATTGCTTGGTTTATTACTGGTTAAAGAGGGTGGGCATCTAGGTATAAGAAATCAGAATTGACTGCAAAGAAAAGTATGTTAAAAAGGGAGACCAAACCCAATTGTTAAAAATTCAAGTGTCATTCTCAAATTCTGACTACCCAAAATGCAAATCAAAGAGTATATAGGACTTATGGTTTGGGAATAGACATAACAGACACATAATCCTAAGGGAGATTTGGTATCAAGTTTCTTAAACTATGGATAGAAAAGGACCTCAATGCAGCCACAGTATGTCCAGGAAAGGACTGGGAATCTCCAAATGACCCTAAGGTTGTAGAATTTATCAAAGTTATGGATTTTAGACAAATGATGAAGATAGAAATAGGATATGGAGACACCAAAGCCTGACTAAAATGCAAAAAATCTATTGCACTATGCTGCTGCAATTGGTCTCCCCCCTTACCCAGATGGTACCATTCCCCTAATCCATGGAGAAATATGAGCATGAATTCAAGTGCATGGTCCTCCTGTTGTGGAGTAAGGGCCCTGAAAAGGATGTAGTGTCTTGTTCTGCCTATTTCCTTCTGTGAAGATGAGGGCACACTAAAGCTATACCAGTCCCGTTCAGGCTCAGAAAACCATTTGGCTTGTCTCTCACAACAGTGGGAAGGATTCCAAGACCTAGGAACCTTGATTTCACATATTCAAAACTGGAATACAACTGGGGATAATTCTGGTAATTCTTCAGAGATGAATAGATCTTAAGCTGACCTTTTGTGGTATTGGGGAGGAAATACTCTCTGACCCATTCTGACTGGGCATTGGGCAAGTTCCTGTGCACTAGTCCAATTGCTTATTCCTTATACCCTGGCATCGATAAAGGAAGCGAGGGTCAAACAATTTCAGAAGCAATGAGAGAGTTTGCCATATAGGTCATTTGATGAAAGAATTTTAGATAGTATAGGAGTCCCAAGGGGAGTATCTGATGAATTTAAGGTGAGAAGTCAGATTGCTGCTGGGCTTGAATCATTCCTCTTTTGGAGGATCACTATTAACAAAAATGTGGATTGGATTGATTATATCTATTACAACCAACAAAGGTTTATAAGTTATACCAGAGATATAGGAAAGGGAACAGTAGAACAAGTGGTCTCTACTAGTCAGATGACTTGAGAAAACAGATTGGCTCTAGATATATTAGCAGAAAGAGGAGGAGTATGTAAAATGATAGAGGGTAGTTCCAGTATTTTTATCTCAAATGATACTGCATCTGATGGAACTATAAGGCCTTACAAGGACTTACAGCACCATCAGAAGACTTAGCACCCAACTCAGGTAGCAATAGTCCTAGAACAGGCTGGTTAGACTCATGCTCAGGCAAATGGAAAGAGTTGGCAATCTCAATCATAACCTGCCTGATTTTGGTAGCTGTGGGAGGTTGCATAATCTCTCCTTTGAGAGGCCTGGTACAAAGATTTATCAATATCTCCTTGACTGATCAAAGGTCAATTCCATGAAGTCACCCCATCATCTCAGTTATTTTGGTTTAGATTTGTTTTGAGGGTAGAGTGTGTTCAACTCTAAATTGCAGAGATAAGATTTCAGATTAAGCCACTAATAGAATCTTTTTTTTATGTGTATACATATACAGTTATCTTGCTGTATAAGAAAAATTGGATCTACAAGAAAAAAAATCTGAGAAGGAAAACATAATACAAGCAAACATCAAGAGAGAGTGTGAAAATGCTATGTTGTGGTCCACACTCAGATACCACAGGCTTCTCCCTGGGTGTAGATGGCTCTCTCCATCATTGAACAACTGGAACTGGTTTGAAACATCTCATTGTTGAAGAGAACCTAACGTTGAAAAGTTCTATCAGAAGTGATCATCATATAGTCTTGTTGCTGTGTATAATGATCTCCTGGTTCTGCTAATTTCACTTAGCATCAGTTCATGCAAGTCTCTCCAGGCCTCTCTGAAATCATCCTGCTGGTCGTTTCTTACAGAGCAATAACATTCCATAACATTCATATACCATAATTTATTCAGCCACTCTCCAATTGATGGGCATCCATTCAGTTTCCAGTTTCTAGCCACTACAAAAAGGGCTGCCACAAACATTCTTGCACATGTGGGTCCCTTTCCTTCTTTTAAGATCTCTTTGGGATATAGCCCAGTAGAAACACAGTTGGTTCGAAGGGTATACAGTTTTATAACTTTTTGAACATAGTTCCAAATTGCTCTCCAGAATGGTTGGATCCATTCACAGTTCCACCAACAATGTATCAGTGTCCCAGTTTTCCCACATCCCCTGGAACATTCATCATTATCTTTTCCTGCCAAGTTATCTAATCTGACAGGTGTGTTTTGGTATCTCAGAGTTGTCTTAATTTGCATTTCTCTGATCAATAGTGATTTGGAGCACCTTTTCATATGACTAGCATTAGTTTTAATTTCACCATCTGAAAATTGTTCATATATTTTGACCATTTAATGATTGGAGAGTGGCTTGAATTTTTATAAGACAATTCTCCATATATTTTACAAATGAGGCCTATATATCAGAACTCTTAAATGTCAAAATATTTTCCAATTTATTGCTTCCCTCCTAATCTTGTATGCATTAGTTTTGTTTGTA
This sequence comes from Myrmecobius fasciatus, assembly GCA_023553655.1. Lineage (NCBI taxonomy): Eukaryota > Metazoa > Chordata > Mammalia > Dasyuromorphia > Myrmecobiidae > Myrmecobius > Myrmecobius fasciatus. The sequence continues at coordinate 41,939 of JAJPUD010001397.1, read as the reverse complement.
CAAAAAAAATGACTTAATATATCTATCATGTGTTCAGTTAAGAGTTCCAGTTCTTCTTTGGACACAAATTCCTTCCTTCTCCACAGATTAGAGAGGTAAACTATACTACGTTCCTCTAATTTGTTGATATCAGTCTATGTCTAAATCATGAACCCATTTAGATCTCATGTTGGTATGTGGTATTAGGTGTGGGTCAAGCCCTAATTTCTTCCATACTAGTTTTCAATTTTCCCAAGTTTTTGTCAAATAGTTCCTATCCCAAAAGTTGGGGTCTTTGGGTTTATCAAACACTACATTGCTCTAGTTATTGCCTAGTTTGTCCTGTGATCCTATCCTATTCCACTGATTGCTCTATTTCTTAGCCAGTACCAAATGGTTTTGATGACCGCTGCTTTATAATTTTAGATCTGGCACAGCAAGGCCACCCCATCAGCCTTTTTTTTTTCATTAATTCCCTTGAAATTGACCTTTGTTCTTCCAGATGAACTTTGCTACTATTTTTCCTAAATCTGTAAAATAATTTACCAGTTTGATTGGTATGGCACTAAGTAAATAAGTTTGGGTAGTATTGTCATTTTTATTATATTTGCTTGGCCTACCCATGAGCACTTGATGTTTTCCCAAGTGACTAGGTCTGTGTGGAAAGTGTTTTGTATAGTTTCTGACTTTTCCTTGGCAGATAGATTCCCAAATATTTTATACTATCAACAGTTATTTTGAATGGAATTTCTTTTTGTATCTCTTGCTGAACTTTGCTGGTAATATATAAAAAGGCTGATTAATGTGCATTTATTTTGTATCCTACAACTTTAGCAAAGTTGTGAATTGTTTCTAGTAGTTTAGTTGAGTGTCTAGGGTTCTCTAAGTATACCATCATATCATCTGCAAAGAGTGATAATTTGGTTTCCTCATTCTCTACTCTAATTCCATTCATCTCTTTTTCGTCTTACTGCTAAAGCTGACATTGCTAATACAATATTAAACAGTAATGGTGACAGTGGATAGCCTTGTTTCACTCCTGATCTTATTGGGAATGGTTCTAGTTTGTCCCCATTACATATGCTTGCTGATGGTTTTAAGTAGATGGTATTGATCGTTTTAAAGAAAAGCCCCATTTATTCCTTTACTCTCTAGTGTTAATAGGAATGGGTATTGGATTTTATCAAATGCTTTTTATACATCTATTGAGATAATCTGATTTTTAGTTTGCTTATTCATATAATTATCTGATAGTTTTCCTAATATAGAACCAGCCCTGCATTCCTGGTATAAATTCTCCTTGGTCATAGTGTATTATCCTGGGGATGACTTTCTGTAATCTCATTGCTATCTTATTTAAAATTTTTGCATCAATATTAGGGAAATTGGTCTATAGTTTTGTTTTCACTCTACCTGGCTTAGCTTTCAGCACCATATCTATCATAGACGGAATTTGGGAGCACACCACCTTTCCCTATTTCAAATAGTTTATATAATATTAGAATTGTTCTTTGAATGTTTGGTAGAATTCACATGTAAATCCATCTGGCCCTGGAGATTTTTTCTTAGTGAGTTGGTTAATAGCTTGTTCTCTTTCTCTAAAATGGGGCTATTTATTTCCTTTTCTGTTAACCTGGGCAATCTATATTTTTGTAGATATTCTTCCATTTCATTGAGATTATCAAATTTATTGGCATAAAGTTGGGCAAAGTAACTCCTAATTATTGCTCTAATTTCCTCTTCATTGGAGGAAAGTTCTCCCTTTCCATTTTGAGACAATTTGATTTTCCTCTATCTATTTTGCTGTTTTTTTCATAAAACCAACTCAGCTTTATTAATTCAGTAGTTTTTTCAATTTTATTCATCTCCCCCTTTTATTTTCAGAATTTGCAATTTAGTATTTGAGTTTTTAATTTCTTTTTCTAGCTTTTTTAATTGTAAGCCCGATTCATTGACCTATTTTATGCAAGTAAGCATCTAGCTATATAAAATTACCCCCTCATAACTGCTTTGCCCGGATTCCACAAATTTTGGTACGTTGTCTCATTCTCATTCTCCTGGATGAAATTGTGTATGATCATTCTTTAGAATTAGTTTATTTCCAATTAACTTTTGGTTAATTTTCTCCTGGTCTTATATTTTATGTGATTTTTATTGCATCATGGTCTGAAAAATGTATTTACTATTTCTGCCTTTCTACATTTGATTTTGAGGTTTTTATGCCCTAACACATAGTCAATTTTTTTTTATAATTCCATGGACCGCTGAGAAAAAAAAGTAAACTCCCTTCTGTCTCCATTCAATTTTCTCCAAAGATCTGTCATACCTAACTTTTCTAACATTTTGTTTACCTCCCTAACTTATTTTGTGTTTTGATTTATCTAATTCTGAGACAGAAAGGTTGAGATCCCCCCATTAGAGTTTTGCTGTCTATTTCTTCTTGCATCTCTCAACTTCTACCCTAGGAATCTGGATGCTATACCACTTGGTGCATAATGTTTAGTATTGATATTGCTTCATTATTTATGTTGCCCTTTAATAAGATATAGTTTTCTTCCTTATCTTTTAGATTTATCTTTGCTTTTTTTAATTAAAGCTTTTTATTTGCAAAAAAATACATATGGGTAGTTCAACTTTTTGGCTAAGTTAAATTTTTTTTATTAAAGCTTTTTATTTGTATAACAGATGTATGGGTAGTTCCTCAGCATTGATCTTTACAAAGCTTTCCGTTACAAATTTTACCCCCAGTCTCCTCCCTTCCCCCTAGATGGCAGGAAATCCACTACATGTTAATAATGTTAAAATACTTGACAAGTTGTGCAAGAAAAATCCTATCTCTCTCTGGGTGTATGTGGCTTTCTTCACTGAACAATTGGAACTGGTTTGAGACAATTCTTTGTTGCAGAGAGCCATGTCCATCAGAGTTGGTCATCAGGTAATATTGTTGTTGCTGTGTAATAATGATCTCCTGGTTCTGCTTGTTTCACTCAGCATCAGATCATGCAAGTTTCTCCAGGCCTCTCAAATCGTCCTGCAGCATGAACTCTTACAAAGCTTTCCATTACAAATCCCGCCCCCAGTTCACTCCCCTCCCCTAGCTCGCAGGAAGTCCACTACAAGTTAATTATGTTAAAATAATTGACAAGTCGAATATATGCATACATATTTCCACCCTTATCTTGCTGTGCAAGAAAAATAGTATCTACAAGAAAAAAAAATCTGAGAAAGGAAATCCAATGCAAGCAAACATCAAAAGAGCATGAAAATATGGTGTGGTCCACATTTCATATCCCTCCATCTGGGTGTATATGGCTTTCTTCACTGAACAATTGGAACTGGTGTGAAACATTTCATTGTTGAAGAGAGCCATGTCCATCAGAATTGATCTTCATAAAGTCTTGTTGTTGCCATGTATAATGACCTCCTGGTTCTGCTAATTTCACTCATCATCAGTTCATGCAAGTCTCTCCAGGCCTCTCTGAAATCATCCTACTGGTTGTTTCTTATAGAACAAGATTCCATAACATCCATACACCATAATTTATTCAGCCATTCTCCAATTGATGGACATCCATTCAGTTTCCAGTTTCTAGCCACTACAAAAAGGGCTGCCACAAATATTCTTACACATGTGGGGCCCTTTCCCTCCTTTATGATTTCTTTCGAATATAAGCCCAATATAAACACTGCTGGATCAAAGGATATGCACAGTTTTATAACTTTTTGAGCATAGTTCCAAATTACTCTCCAGAATGGTTGGATCCATTCACATTTCCACCAACAATGTATCAATGTCCCAGTTTTTCCACATCCCCTCCAACATTCATCATTAACTTTTCCTGTCATTTTAGCCAATCTGACAGTTGTGTAGTGGTATCTCAGAGTTGTCTTAATTTGCATTTCTCTGATCAATAGTGATATGGAGCACCTTTTCATATCTTGAAATGGTTTTAATATCTGAAAATTGTCTGTTCATATCCTTGGGACAATTTGTCTATTGGAAAGTAGCTTGAATTCTTATATGAAACAACTATAGATTTTAGAAATGAGGCCTTTATCAGAACCCTTAAATGTAAAGATGATTTCCCAATTTATTGCTTCCCTCCTAATCCTGTCTGCATTAGTTTGTACAAAAACTTTTTAACTTAATATAGTCAAAATTATCTCTTTGGTGTTCAATTAAGAGTTCCAATTCTTCTTTGGACAAATTTATTCCATCTCCACAGGTCTGAAAGATAAACTATCCTATGATCCTCTAATTTGCTTATATTATCACTATATCTAAATCATGAGAACCCATTTAGATCTTGGCATGTGGTGTTAGGTGTGGGTCAAGCCCTAATTTCTTCCACACTAGTTTCCAATTTTCCCAGTAGTTTTTGAATAATAGTAAGTACATATCCCAAACTTTGGGGTGATTTATCTTTGCTTTTACTTGATCTGAGATCAGGATTGCTACCCCTGCTTTTTTTTGTTCACCTGAAGCATAATAGATTCTGCTCCAGCCCTATACCTTCACTCTGTATGTAACTCTATGCTTTATATGTGTTTCTTGTAAACATATTGTAGGATTCTGGCTTTTAATCCAGTCTGCTATCTGCTTCCATTTTATGGGAGAGTTCATCCTATTCACATTCACAGTTAAAATATCTAATTCTGTATTTCCTGCAATCATATTTACCCAAAGTAATTTTTCTCTTTCCTTTCTCCCTTCCCCCCTCCCCAATATTTTGCTTTTGATGACCACCTCCCTCAAATTGTCCTCTCCCCTTTATAACCCCTATTCCCTTTTTTACACCTTTCCTTTAATTCTTCTATTTTCCCTTCTATTAGTTTTTCCCTTTTCCTCCTTTCTCTCCCACTTCCCTATAAGGGGGGACAAGTTTTTCTGTGAAACCAAATGTGTGATATACTCATTTAGGGCCCAATCTGATAAGAGTAAGATTCAAACAATGCTCATACCGTTCCCTTCTTTCCCTTAATTATATTTTTCATGAGATTTTTACCTCAACCTTATTTTACCTCCTTTTCCCTCTTTTTCCAGTATGATAGTTCTTCCACTTCAGTTTCTTTTTCATATTATCAAAGTAAAATCAAATTATACCCCCATTCTTTAAGTATACCCATAGTAGAAATATAGTTCTATTTGCCTTTTTGTGCTTCTTTTGAGTTATGTTTGGAGGTCAAATTTTTTGTTCAGATCTGGTCTTTTCATTAGAAATAGGTAAAATTCACTTATATCATAAAATGCCCATCTTCTTCCCTGGAAGATATTGCTCATTAAAGCTGGATAGCTTATTCTTGGCTGTAATTCAAGTTTCTTTGCCTTTTCTAATATCTGATTTCAGGCCCTTCAATCCTTTAATGTGGAACCTGACAGATCTTTGGTGATTCTAATAACAGTTCTTTGATATTGAAATAGTTTAACTGCTTGCAATATCTTTTCCATGGTGTGATAGTCCTGAAATTTAGCCATGATATTCCTTGGGTTTTTAATTTTGGGGTCTCTTTCAGGAGGTGATCAGTAAATTCTTTTTTCGATGGTGATTTTACCTTCTGATTCTAAAATATCAGGGCAGTTTTCGTTCAAGATTTCCTGGAAGATAGTGTCTAGGTTCTTTTTTTCATCATGGCTTTCAGGAAGTCTAATAATTCTTAGATTGTCTCCCCTAGATCTATTTTCCAGTTTAGTTGTTTTTCCTAAGAGATTTCATATTTTCTTCTATTTTTTTCATTTTTTGTTTTTAACTGATTCTTGAAGTTTTATTGATTCATTCACTTCCATTAGTTCAATTCTAATTTTTAATATATTTTCTTCAGTTACCTTTTTAAGCTCCCTTTGTAATTGGCCAATTTGTTCATTGTATACTTTTTCTATTTCGCCAATTTTGTTTTTCAGTGAATTGATGTCTTTCATATCTCTTTTGTAGGGTATTATATCTTTCTTGCAATGATCTCAATTCATTTCCCCATTTTTCTTCTCTCTTTTGAGATTTTTTTAAGCCATCTTCCAGGAAAGCCTTGTGAAATGGGGACCAGCTCATGTCTGCCTTTGTGGCTTCCTCTGGAGTTGTTTTACACCTTTATGAACCTCAGGATTTGGGGTCTGTTCTGGCTTTTCATAAAAGCTGTCTATGGTGAGTTCTTTTTTGTTTTTTATTCATTTTTTTTTACAGCTTGAGATCAGTTTAAAGCAGGGGAGCGGCAGCTGCTTTAATTTACCCTGGGGCAGTTCGGCTGATTGACTTCCAGTGCTAGGCTATGGGAGCTAGGTCCAGTGTTCTTAGTGGTTTACAATCTACATTTTTCAAAAGGCAGATATGCCAAACACCTGCCCGCAACCAGGTCAGAGTGGCCCAAGAGCCTCAGATAGATTCCCCAGGTATTTAGAATCTGCCACACTGAGTCCCGGCCCAGATTGCTGCCCTGTCTCTCAAAGTTGTGTCTAAGCTAGGCAAACTGACCCACCCCCTGCCCATCTGAAACAGACCTCCTCTGAAGCTTCTCCAAGGTAACTTCTGGGAATGTGTTGTCTTCCAAATATTTGGAGGCACTTTGACTCCAGAACCATTTTAGAGGCTTAATCTGCTGTTGGTTTGAAAGAAGGTCAGAGAAGATCAAAGAGAGTCTTGTCCTAATTCCGCCATCTTGGCTTCACACCCCTCCTCCCCATGAGCTTTTTTCCCCAGTAATAGAATCTCAGTCAGACAACTAATCTTTCAATTAATAAATCATTCAAGTAGAATTTTAACAAGTGCTAATTGACTAACTGAAGCCGAGTGTAAAAATACATTTTTGTCTGGTTGATAAAGTTACTTTGTGTTTCCTCCTGATGCCTAAAATCCACCAGTGAACTAATAGGGACAAGATTTCCTAGCCAGATTTTAGAACTCTACTGTATGATGTTATATGGCTCCCCACAAATCGTCCATCTCAATCAAGCAATGTGTCTAAAAGGGTAAATAAATAAACAAGCAAAAAAACCCAAATAGGATTTTACTTTAATCATTTTTTTTCCATCATCACATTTTATAGACATTTTAGAATTTCAGCAATATATGTTTAAAATGAATCTTAACATTGTATAAACAATATTGAGCAAAATTGTGAAAGAAATACAATTCTCTTAACTTGTGAGTTATTTACTGTCTTCAGATACTGGGGGCGGGAGGAGGGAAGTAAGCAGGAAAGTGAATTGAGTTAATTTGGAAAACTGTTTTGAGTTGATCTCTGTAAACTACATAAAAGATCAGCTGTTGACCAGGATAGGAGAACTTAAGAACTCCACTCTTGGGCTTCAATAAGCCTCTTTAAAAGATTTTCTAAGTACTAAAAGGATTTGAAAGGATTTTTTAAAAAGGATTTGTCCCCAAAATTTCTGGGCCTATGATTAGGCAGATTGTACATCCCTGGTGGGAGGATGGGAGAGGTTGGGAGCTCTTTGATCTTGTGTTATTTACAACTGATTTTTAACTGATCAAGCAACAGCTTATAATGGAGATTAATGAAGAAAATCATTTGGGTTGAAATTAACTTTGGGCAGTTTAATGGCAGTATGTGCTAAAATTATGAAGGAAATATTCAAGAAAATGTAGTCATTCTGTGGTTGATGTGATAGAAAATGGTTTAGTTTGAAAAATGAGTTTGGAAGATTTGGAAAGAGAAATAAAAGCTGCAGGAAAAATACTGAATGGGAGCAGGTGAATATTTCTCAGAGGCTGTAGAACCTTAAGCCTAAGTTTCAGGAAGTCACATGATTCCTATTCTCAGAGTACAGAAAAGGTCAGACCCTAGGTTTAAGCTTCAGAAAGTCACCTGACCCACAGGAAGGTGACAGCCTTGCTGACCATTGGTCAATGGTTCTTTCCTTTTCAGTCCATCCAATGAATTTAAAAATCAACAGAAAGGGGGGTTGGGCCCACAGTTTTTCTACTGTTTAATTCTTTCTCTATTCTGATCATGCTGGATTGCTCAATTGCTGTGCTTGGATCTCTCCTTGATCCCAATATCTGGAGATGCCTCTGAGGAGTCCATTTGGGTAAGGGGGTAGTCTAGCACCCTTCCCACACAATATGGAAGGTAGGGAACAAGAATTGGGGATAACAGCAGGAAGGAAACAGCTCCAAACTCCTCTTATCCCAGGAGCCTTCTGGGTGCCCATAGGGATGTTTCAAAGGGTCTAAGTCCATTGAGAGGATGTGAGGAAGTGCTTACTTTGTTGAAGTGGAAACACAGAAGGAAAATGTTGTAGCTCAATTTGAAGGCCACTCGCCAAAGTTGCATATGGTGAATTTGGAAAAATTCAGTAAGTAATAGATTCCTAAGTGTGATGATGGGAGTAAATTACTATCATTTTCAAAATAGTCTATAGTGAATTAGCTGGAAATAGTGAATTTTATAATATGAAATGTTTGGAATAAATAGCCTTTGTGTAAAATAGAACTTCAATTTATAGTATTTATTATTTAGTGTTCTGTGTGAAGCCATTTGCAAAATAGAGTAGGTATAAATGAATTTCTGTTCTTATTAAGGAAAATGTATTTTTATGATTATGATTATATTGTATCAGGAAATGTGTTATATCTCTGGTTTTGAGCCAGCTGCCCTAGCTATGTTATTTGCAATATGTCTAAATATAATGCCAAATATTAATTTAATTAATTTGGATAATTCAGTTTTAGATATAGAGTTCTGATTCATAAAATGTCATGCTCATCCGAATGTTTGGTGTAGCTACCAAAGTATCCCAAAATGTAATCTAAATTATGTAATGATTGAGAAGGTTGCTGGTATGGTGGGAAAAAGCACCAGGCCTTAGATCAGGAAGATCTGATTTTGAAACTGGGCATGTATACTTACAAGGTGTATGATCTGGGCAAGTCATATAATGCTTTTTTTTTTTTTGTCTCAGAGGTTCCTTATCTGTAAAATGGGGACACATTAGAAAAAGAAATCACAAACCATTTTATATCTTTGCCAAGAAAATGCCTCAGTAATCTCTGAGGTTTTTCTTTCAAATGTCCAGATTAATCTTATGAGAAAAGCTTCAGCTAGCTAGCCATATAACCTCTTTAACAGGAGAAACAGCCCTGGACCCCCAAATATTAAGACTAAGCAAAAGGAATAAACATCTGAAACCATCAGCAAGCATTTTCTGTAATGGGGACAAGCTAGAAGATTTCTCAATAATTTCAGGGTTGAAACAAAGATATCACCATTATTATTCTATATTTTACTAGAAATGTGATCTGTAGCAATAAGAGAAGAAAAAGAAAATGAGAAGGAATTAGTATTGGCAATCAGAAAATGCAACAATTTTTTCAGATGATATGAAGATATACTTAAAAGAATCCTAGAGAATCAACTTAAAACTATTTGACACAGTTGCAGGATTTAAAATAAACACCCATAAATCATTAGAATTTGTTTCAATTGGCAATAAAGCCCAGCAGATCAAGAAATCCCATTTAAAATAACTAACAATATAAAACGATGTGGGACTCTACCTGCCAAGACAAACCCAGGTGATCACAAAACACTTTGGACATGAATCAAGTCAGATCTAAACAATTCAAAATACATCAACTTCTCAAGGGCAGGCCCAGCCATTATAACAAAAATAACCCTTTCGCTTAAATTAATTTGACTTGTTCAGTGCTGCTGCCTGTCAAATTACCAAAAGGCTGTTGGATAGTCAAATATTTGCTAGAGCTAGTCAAAATAACTAAATCCACCTGAAAGAACAAAGGTCAAGGATGACAAGGAAATCAATGAAAAGGAAGGGCAAAGGAAAGAGATGTGGTCCTACTTACCACCTCTCAAATATAAAATAAGGTTATCTGGCAGCAGACGCGCTTTGCCACTGACCTTGGTGCTCGCGGCCCAACGGCTGTGGCTGCGCTGGGGGCCAGTAAGATTCTGGCGGCAACGTCAGCAACCCCAAAGAAGCGCGATTTCAACTTCCAACACATGCCCCAGGACAGCGAGCACGCCTGCGGCAGCCTCTTCCCGAGCTGCACATTCTCGCCTTTCCTCCCTCCCAAACCCCTCACTGAGGATGCAAGCAGCGTTTAGGCTTCTGAGTACCCCTTCCTCAATTTGCCCACCTTTCTACCATCATGTTTCTTCTATCCCTTTCCCTCCTACTCTCCTGTAGGGTAAGATACATTTCTCTACTCAATTGAATGTGTATGTTATTCCCTCTTTGAGCCAAGATTCTACTCCTCCTCTCCCTCCTCTTCCCTTCCATTGTAAGAGCTTTTTCTTCCCTCTTTTATTTGTGATAATCCCATTCTACCTTTCCCTTTCTCTCAATATATTCCTCTCTCACTCCTTAATTTTCTTTTTCTTAGGTGTTCTCATTTAACTCTCACCTGTTTAGGTCAGTTGGACCTTTAGATACAAAAAAATAAATCTGAATTAGATTTTTTATGGCCAGGTTGGTCTTATCAGCTGAAGACAAGGAAAGATCTTAGTCATGAAAAGTGGGCATTGTTAACTTATGTTATAATATCCACTGCAATTTCATGATTTCTCAAGAAAAATATGAAATTATTCAGATAAGAATTGGTTTATTAAAGTATACCTACTTTTCCTCCATGTTTTGACATCAACAAATAAGTCAAAGCCTTCCATCTAGCAATAATTGAAAACCTAATAAAAAGAAAGTATTTCACCATCATTCATATAATTCTCTCATACCCGGATTGATTATCAAGATTGATACAGTTAAAAGAAAAAAATTGCGGTAGTTGAGAGAGCAATTTGTGTTTGAATTTTAAAAGTGTTCTATGCATAACACTATGGAGTTCAGTTAACTGTGTGTCTCATCTTGGAATATTCTTTCTTAGCAGCCAGTGAATAAAGTAATGGACATTTCCTTTTCCTCCTCACTATAGTTTCTGCATTATCCTTTTGAAAAGCTAGCTTTTCTCATAATCAAATTTATTTTTTTAATTTTATTAATTTTATTATTTTATTTATTTAATGTGATGTCTCATAAACTTGGCTTTGTATTGAATCATAAAATCCCCACAGAAATAGTTTTAGGTTCCAGTTTTGGTTTTTTTTTTTAAATCAGCCTAAGGAATAAAAATAAGATGAGGAAAGCATCAGTGAGTGTCATCTGAACTTAGCCAAGGTCTATTTTCATTTTTCCAAATGCAACTCTATTTCTACCAGTAACCAGCCTGGGCCTTTGCCATTTGTACTTAAGTTGAAATAGTGAGTGGGGAGAAAAACTTGAACCACCTTTCCCCTCATCTCCTTTCCCCCAATACTGATAGAGAAAGCTGAGGGTGTATAATTGTCTGTCTCTAGCAGAAAAAATAGCTCCTTGTCTCTGTTTAACATTAGTTCTTGTCTAACCTTTGTTCTTTGTCCAAATAGCTAAAAATTTCTGCCCTGGAGAATAGAAACCTTGCAGTACTATTGGCATAGTGAATCTCTTTTCATTTAAGGGAATAATGAGGCAAACAGAATCAGGAGAAGCAAAACGGTAGAGGCCGTAACTCCTGGTCTTACAGATCTTTGAGACTGAAGTAGAAGTCAGAAATGATGAGATCAAATGTTACTTTTGCTAGGCAACTAATTTGTAAGTTCTGCTTGGGAAAAAATAATGAAAATACCTCAAAAGCCAGGTGCAGCTCTCAGTTGAAATTGTTGAACAACTTTTTCATCACTGAGTTTATTTATCTAGGTTATGACAACTTTATGTGAAGGATGTTGGATTTGCCCCAGTACTGCTGCTTGGACTATAACAGGCATTTATGATTAAAAGTATCACTTGAAACAAAATATATTTGTTCTTCCTAAACTTTTAAATCACTGTCAATATTGGTTATATAGGGCAAATGATAGCTTTGCTAATACTGGAAAATGACACTTATCTTAATATCCCTATCTTACTAGCTTTCAGTCATCACTGTTTAAAGAGCCTTTATTGAGATTTATTCTAGCATCAAAACATAGTGCTGAAATACAAAAACAGTTCATGTCCAATGAAATGATCATTAGGATAATAATGAGACTCAAATCTATGTTATGGGAATCAGTCAGAGGACCTGGGAACATGAAACTTGATTGGAATGTGATGACCACTATGTATTTGAAGGATTGTGAAGTTGGAAGACAGATAGCCTTGACTCTTTGATAAAAAGATCAAGAGCAAGAATTAGAAGTTATAGGGATAAAAGATTCAAGTCTTCTGAAAGTTAATTGGCTGCTTAGAGAGATTAAGCATTTATTCCAGAAGGAATGTGTGTAAGCATTGCTTATCTGAGCTGCTATTATGGATTAGTTGATTGATCATAGGTATCAGGCAGAATAACTTTCCAAATCCCCATTCCAATTTGCATTCTATGAATGGATAGAATGATTTGAAAATAAGGGCAAAATATGGAGGACCACGTTCAAGAAAATGTGAATTCTATTTCTTTTTGTCATCTACATTATACTCTGGAGAGACACTGATATAAATACGTCAGTGTATACATGAACTAGTCTGCAGACATAATTCTGTATTCAAAATGAAAATATTCACTAGTATGCTGACGGGAACAAAAGGCTCTTCAGTGACACCTTTCCTGAATTTCTGGGAGTGTTATTTTGGTTCCAGTTCTCTGGACTTCTCTAGTTCAGATTGAGACATTTTCAAAAGTCAGAAGATGAATATCTCAGGAGCTAGTTAGTACAATGAAGAGAAACTGAAGAGCATCCCAAAGAAGGGAAAGTGGGAAAATGTGAAGACCATAAAGGAAAGAAACAATAGGTTCCTGTGTGGGGTTCAATACTCGGGGGATTCTGTTATAATTACTGTGATTGTAACACTCAAAACTGGCACCAAGAAAGTCTCTGACCCTCCTTTGGTTAAATTTCCGTGGCCTGCCACAAAGGTGCCAGCATTGTATGCTGATAAATGTCAATATTCTCACATTCATAAAAAGACTTCATAAGATTTAATTCACTGTGAGCTTGTTTTCCTTCTATTCTGTATTATTAGTTAGACCCAGAAGAGCACTTCCTCAGGCAAAAAAAATCCAACTATATTTGTTGATAATTTTTAAGCAAAAATTGTTGGCTGAATGCTGGTTTTCAAATGGGATTTTTCAACTACAATGAAATATAATGAAAGTTGGCCTAATTTCTCAAAAACCAAAGATGAAGTAGATAATAAATGTTTAACTACATTCTTAAGCAACTCATTTTTTTTAATTGGATTTTTGTCAATCAATTAAAATATACCTTCTCTCAAAAAAAAGTGACTATTATCAAAACTAACTGATACTGGCTACAAAATCAATCTATGGATGAGTGGAAATAAGGTACAAAACAAAGTAGTAAATTCTATATGTTTAAACTCATCTTGGTGCAAAGGATTAATCATTAAAAAGCTTATAGATTCTTAGTAAACACTTTCCTTATTTAGGAACTATAACCCCTAAACAGGCTCATTTTCTTAGGGCTAATGACTTAGCTTAACCTGAAGGTTTCAAGAAAACTGGCAAGTTTACAAATTAAGGGGAGGTGAGAGAGGCCCAGGGAAGGGGCTGAGCTTGTTATTGCCAGCAAACCATCCTTAGTATTTGTTTGGGCTATCTCCATACTTGAAGTGGAACTGATAAGACTTTGACCCTTCATACTTCAAAGTGAACTGATAAACTTTCACTTCTTCCCTGTTGTTCCATACACAATGATGATCAGTTTTAGGTTTACCATGATGACAATACCTGCAAATAACTTAGTTAACAATTTTAAATTTTTCCTAAGTAATAACAAGATTGTCTTACTTGTAATTTCCTCTTAATTTTCTAGCCAAGGTGAAAATATCTAAATTCCCTAAATTCCTTGACCTTAGATGTGATTTTAGAAGCAAGCAAATTATTCCTAAAATTATACAAGAAATACACCTTTTTTTTTTCCTTATGTGGTATCGATGACATTTGCTCGTCTAGCTTTAGTGTATGCTCAGGAGGACTACCACACCAGTTGCTCATGTTTATAGGGGTGAGAACAAATTGTAGTCACTGGACTCTAAAAACCAACTCATTCCCAATTTTATTAGCAATACATTGTGTAATCGAACAATTGATTCAAGTAATATTCGAAACATTGCCTCCTCTTGTTACATTTAGATTTTTACCCACTATAAATGCAAACCCATAGTTAAGCAAGCACACATCTGTAGTATATAATTGTTTGGTATAAAACTGTGGTATTAGCATCATGGGATACAAATATTTTGTACGGCAACCATCACCTTCCATAGGCCTTTTTGGGTTTCTGCTGTCAGGGAAATCCATATAGGTGCCACCCAATGCCCAAAGCTATTGGAAATTCAAAGACAAGAATTTGAAAAGGAGTGAATTTTACATGTTTCTCTAACAGTATAATTTGTGGAAGAGGGTAAAACAGTCCATAAATGTAGGGAGACCTCCAGAAATTGTCCAATGGGTTACATATTGACAAAAAGGAAATGGAGATTCTAGGGAGACTGGACTCATCATGCCAAATATCATCAAGCTTAATTCCAGCATCTTTGATGCTGAAAGGGATTTGGGATCTCATCCCTGTTTTCCCCATGGTGAGCCTAAATTTTGTTCGTGTTTTATAAGGGAGATACAAGGAGATATGTTAGCATTGGAGAAACATATAGAGAAGAAGAGCTACAAGAACAAGGCAGTAAAATTCATTCTTTTACAGGAGATGCAGAAGAGTCTGAGCAAATTTCCCTACCCAATGCTTTCCCAAAGATCTTTTGTACAGTCCCAAAGATACTGCCCTGTATGATCCCATCCGGTATTTGATCTTCCCAAGTTATAACATTGAACCATGGTGATTTATAGATGTAAGCCCAACAATGAGCACTCGAAGCCAGTCCTATGAGGGATAGCAAAGTGAATGTGACTAGAAGTCGTCTCAATGTCCAGCGTCTCCTCCTTTGTCCATTTTGTGTCTCTTTCTTCTTTGAGGTTTTTCCCATTTATCACAGCATATGGATCAAATTTCTTCATCAGAGGAGGTGGGTCAGGTGTTTCATTCCGATATCCACCTTGCTTCTCCATCTGTGGAAACCTCATCCCCAAGTTACAAGCTTGCTTGGTCTCTTCCAGGAACCATCCCTACAATCTCTCCTCATGACCCCAGCCTGAGTGACAGAGAAGGGAACTTGATATTTCTATTGTTTTTCTGTGGGTGTAAGCCCATTATGATCTACTGTAAGGAAATGCAAGGTATACATGGCCTTATTCAGTCTTCTAGGAGGAGTGTCTTATTCCCATTTTTACAGTTTGGAAAGGATTGCTTTGTTGTTGAATCACTTTTGAAAGCATTGCTCTGCTATTGTTTGAAAAGAGCTTGTTCTGCAGGATTATAAGGAATCCCTGTGACATGGGTGATATGATAGAGTAAGCAAAAATCTTGAAAGCTTTGCTAAGGTAGGAGGAACTATTATCAGTTTTAAGCATCTGTGGGCTGCCCACTAATGCAAAAGCAATAAGGAGATGATCTATAACATTTTTAACCACTTCTCTGATATGAGCAGTAGCAATAGTAAATGACTTAAGTATCAATGGAGACATGAGCCTATTTAGAGCTACCAAATTCAGGGATGTGTGTGACATCCATATGCCGCGTCTCCAGAAAGTACGGAGATTGTAGGGGTTAATAGAAGCAGAGAGTGGTTGAGGAATATAAGTTATATAGGAGGGACAGTCTTTCAGCCGTGAGAGGGAAATGCTGTTAAAGATAATCCATCTAAGAGACTCGCTAAGATATCACTGAGGTGATGTGGAGCCATATTCTGCCAAGGCCTATTTTAGTTCCTTTATTAATTTTGGGTCCAAAGCTATGTACTCTCTATTAGGTGCCTTTGGATTAGGGATTGGGTGTCTCAAGAACAGATAGAAACTCAGATCAAAAGGAGTCTTGTTATTTTGCTTGTCTTGTATCCATGCCTTTTCTAATAAGTTGAATAAACTCTGTAAAAGCTTTCTATTTATCCCTTTTTTGCCTTAATCTTTTGGATATTCTTGTTATGTGACCAGGTGGGACCTTCATATTGTTTGAACAGCAATCTAGCCTAGGGTCAGCATATGTCACTGTAGGGGGATAGATTACTTGTGTGTTACATTGTCAAGTTCCATGGTGAGATGGAGGTCTTCTTCACCAAATATCTGAATACACAGAACAAGTTGGTTCCACTCCTTCACATTCACTCTCTTCTTCTCTTTGTACACTCGAATCAGATTGCCAACTTTCTCTATAATGATCCTCAGACTGAAGACATAGTTTTACCATATTATATATGGAAAAAGCTGAGACTGGAAAGTTATCCAGTTCAGTGGTCTGATAATATTCATTCAGTTGTCCTTGATACCTTTCATTTTTGAAGATCTAAGGTCTTTTCTTTTGGAAACCAAGAAGAACATACAACATAAATAAATACATGTGTGTGTATATAAATATACATATATGTATAACAAGAATTCTTTGTTATGTTACATATAATCCTCTCTCCTAAAATGGGCATTATGTGCAATTTGTAATCAGTTTGTTAATTAGGCTACCTGATTGATTGGTTTTTATTTCTTGTGTCATTAATCAATAAATTGATGGTTTTTTTCAGTAATCAAAGAAACCTAATGGAGATACTGAATGCCTATTATTTTTAGAAAAAGGAATGCCCTTGACAGGAGAAATCAGTCCTTGTTGGTGAACAATTAGAAGGAGTAGTGTACATATTAATGAGGAAGCAGGCTAGCAGAATTCAATTCTGTTACTGCTGAGAATATGGCTTGATTATGAGAGTTAGTTTCCTCCAGCAAAGTGGGTAAAGGAATCCATCTTTGCTCATACTACTCTGGTTGGCTTTCTCCTTCATGAGCTGGTTTCCCTAGACTCCAATAGGGGGATGGCAAGGGCATGGGCTTAAGGATTTAAGGTTGGAATTCCCTTAGATTACATTGTGTTTATACTATGCAAAAAGTGAGGTCTCCTAGTTGGGTGGGGTCCTGCCCAAAGTGGAGGAGCTGGAACCCTGGCTCTTTGGCCAGTCTCATCTATCTCTCTTGTCATGGGCTGAATGCCCCACAGGGACTGGTCCTTGAATGAGGAAATAGGAAAGCAAACAGATGGCAAGGACCACAATCCTAATTTAATAACTGGTTATTAACATAATAGAAAAAAATCATGACTTCTTTCCAAAATTACCTGCTATGTCCAGGGGGCCACCATCCTTGTGGTCTCCTTGGCTCACACTCTATATGTCATTTTCAAATGCTTATTCTCTCTCACCTCCACAAGCAATCTGTTGTTTACACCTCGAGATTCTCTCTTTGCAACATTTCTAGAATATGCCCCATTCTCTTCACTGACCCTGCCCACCATCATGGTGCAAACTGTCAACTCTTGTCTGAATTATTGGAGGATGGGTGACCAAGATATTGCTGCTCTCTGCCTAGGACCTTTTTATGTACCCATCCATGCCTACCATGCTCTCCCTACTACTTCTGCCTCTCGTCACTGCTCTGGATTCTTTGTAGTCTCAGCACTGAACATAGTGCAGGCACTTAGGTCGGGTTTAATAAATGGTTACTGACTGATAAGAATGCTTAAATTTTCATGTCATATTTACAATGATGACTATTGGCCATTCCTTCAATTTCATTTATTTTACTTTCTCCAACACCATGGAAAACACCCTATAACAAAACAGCTTCTTAGTGTTTTCTTTGTTGCACCATTTTCTCTGGCTTCATTCCTGATTCAGAGAAGAAAATAAGAGGAAAAGAGAACAAAAGATTTTGTATTATGATGCTAAATAATACTTATATAAAATATCATACAAAAATAGTTAAAAAACAAAATTTGCAATGAAAGACAAAAAACACAGCCTAGGATGAAGGTGGGTGAAAACACTTTCTCATTGCGTATTTTTGAAAGGAAGTAGTGGAAACAGGATAGCTTTTCCTGTATTGTGTGCATGTGGGCAATTTGTGAGCATGTGGATGGTTAGAGGGAATTGGGGTGTGTATGAGGGGTTATGAGTGCATCTGTTTCTTGTATATATTCATTTTGTGGAAATCCTAGCATCCTGTTACTCCTATTTTTCTCTGAAAATTGATATCAACTCCAAGAAACAAAGCAGCTCTGGGAACATTATGTCTTCAGACATCTGAGATAGATGCATATCTGGATTCCATAAAGAGGAATGGCTGATTGTCAAATCCAGCAAATCCATCTGAAGCTTAATGGTCTCAAAACTAATGAATTCCAACAAATTCTAAAAATTGTACTAATATGTCATTAATAAAGAAGAAAATAATACCTTTTTACATCTGTGCTTATATACTTCTTTTGTTTTTTAGAATTCCTCTGGAAAAATCTGAAATTCAGAATGAGTTAATAGGATTTATTTTAATGCACATTCAGAGGTCTATGCAAAATATAATCAAACTAGGGATAGACTTTAGATCTAAGAAAGCTGATAGGTTGAAAAAGGTTGTGCTTCATGAGGGTAAGGTATGGAGAATGAGGAGTTGAGGGGTGGGAGAGAGAATGGCAGGGACTGGGAGAGAGGTACAGAGACAGAGACAAAGATAAAGAAAGGGAGGTAATGAGATAGACAGGGAGAGGGAGGGATGAAGGCAGAAAGAGGCAGGCAAGGAGACAAAGAGAGACAGAAAGCATGAACAACTAAGAATCACTTTAGGACTAAGAGGGATTGTAAGATAAAGAAGAAAGAGTGGTTAAGGTTGTACAAGTGCCCAAACCATCAAAACCAAGTAGGGAGAAAATGGTTTTATTCAGTAGGAATTTTGTTATTAATAAATAAAGAATTTACTGCCAGAATGAAAACATTGTGCTCCTTTTATCTTTTTGTTCTTGTCTTTTATCTTTTTGTTCTTGTTTTTTATCTTTTCTTCTTTTTGGTTCTTTCTTAATTTTGGCTTCTATTATTGAGGTTAGGAATAAGAATAATTTCATGAGAGAAACACTAAAATTGTCCTAATAGTATTTGCAAGAAACAACAGCCACTTGGAGGAAAAACTCTGACAAGGAGGAGCCATATCCATCCAGTGGGAGACAGGAGAACTGAAGCCCCAGATGGGTGCCTAACTAGCTGAGGATTTTTCCCTGAGAGTTTTCTATACTACACAAATAAAGTTAGAAGGGGAAAGCTAAAGAATATGGCCTACAACAATCTCACTAATACTACTTGTCTATGATCAGTCTTACAGGAAAGTTTTGCCCTGGCCAGGAGTAATTTAACACCAAGAAAGCAGGATTTGGATAATCAAAACAGCCAGAAAGTTAGCAAAATTTTAAACAGTCTAATCTGTTTGCTAGTGTCATTAAAATGAAGCCAAACTTTAGGTAGCCTCAAAAAGCTAGCCAAGATGGTG
>JAJPUD010001397.1:0-22547 GCA_023553655.1 Myrmecobius fasciatus | reverse complement strand
AGACCAAGCAAGAGGGCAGGTTAAGTAATAGCATTCAGAATAGAATGTCTTCCCTGAAATGCCTTCTATCCAAATAATGGCGATAGAAACCCTGTTCCTTTTTACCTAGCAATACGTATATGTCCCAAGTGACAGTATTCTAAAAAAGGCGTCCTTTTTGGAAACCAAGCTCCAAATGCAGCCAGATGGCCTAATGGATAGTACCACTCATCTTGTAGTCAAGACTCTCTAAATTCAAATCCAGCCTTGAGCACTTAACTGACTGTGTTACTCCGAGAGAGTCTCTCTGCTTCTCTCAGGCTGTTCCCATGAGGGTATATTCCACAAAAGTAGTATCAATGGGAGGATTCTGGGAAGATGAAAGAGTAGGCCAAAAATTCCAAGCTCTACAGAGGATCAGGGACACTATTGGCTGCAGACATTTGCAGGAGGGGGAAACTTTTGGTTGGGGGTTCCAGGAAAAAGACCACTTTTTACCGTTAATAGCTTTCATAAAAAAAATGAAAAGAATCCAAAAAAGAAAAATCCCAACCACAGAAACTTATTATGGGAATAGGGAAGAGTAGGGTTCATCTTTAGAAGAGCACAGAGAATGAAAAAACTTTTTTCAATGACTACCTGCCTAGAAAATATTTATTGAAAAACTCAAAAAATCTTTCAAAAATCATTGGCATAGATTGAGGAAAAATTTAAAAAATAAATAAGAACCATTCAATAAAAATAGCTAACCAACCAGAAAAGGATGTATAGCCTTAAAAAAAATTCCTTAAAAATTAGTTTTGGGGAAGGGGAAGCCGAGAAGTTATACGAGACCAAGAAATTATAACACAAAATACAGAGCATGTAAAAATAAAAGAATGTGAAGTATATGAAAAACCACAGATCTGTTAGAAAATAAAAGAATAAGTGGACTATACCTGAAAACAATGACCAAAATCAGTACCTTGACAGAATAGTGGAAGAAATTCGTCAAAAAATATTGTCTTGGAGTATAATTGTCCTGGAGGGAAAGTAGACCACCTCAAGGAGAAGATTTTACATAAAAACACATAAGATTATTAGGATCAACTTTCAAACCTCCCCAAATCAAGGAAGAAACGTACATGAACCAAAATATCCAACCAAACCAAATCAAAACAAAACAAAAGAAAACCCAATTGAAACATGCTGGAGTTACATTTAGAGTTGTACAGATTTTATCAGCTGTTACAGGAAAACACTGTAGGTCCTGGCATTATATATATATATATACATATATATATGTATATATGGACAATTAAAAGAACTAGACCTGTGGCCAAAAAGATCATATCCAGCAAAATTAACATATGAATAAACAAAGGATGTCCCATGAGCCTGATGATTTTCAGGACTTTTTCTCAAGCAAACCCAAACTTAACAGATAATTTAACAGAGAAGCACCAACATGAAAGATTAATTTCAAGTGACTCAAGGACAAATTGTTTATGGAAATATATTCCGTGGAAATTTATACCATATGTTTCAAATTATGATCAGTCATTGCCTAGTCTAAAAGAAAGATTGAGGTAGAGCTGAGTATTAAGACTAAAAAGAAAAATTGTAAAAGAAAAGATAAAAATCGTAATGATGCTGTATAAATGAGGTGCAGAGGAAGAACAGAGGCATAGAATGAGGAAAATAGCTAGTAGTTCTGAAAACCTCCCCACAATAAGAATGGGCAAAACAGGAAACAACATGTACATATATCTAGACATGTATATGTATATATATGTGTGTGTATATACATATATATGATGTATGTACACACCCACATATGTATATGCATATATGTGTGTATTTATACATATATATATACATATATTATAAAGGGTATATCACTCTCTAAAATCTGACAGAAATAAGGGTGGAGGGAATAGGAAAAGGGGGAGTGAAGAAGAATGTATAGATTTGTGGTAGTGGGACAAGGATAAGGAGGGAAGGGAAAAATTGTGAGGAGAAAATAAGGGAAGGATTTATGGGTAGGGGAGGTTAAATATATGTAATAAGAAGGAAAATTAAGGGTTAGATTAAGCTGAAGAGGTAGCAGGTACATAGATAAGACATAAACAATACAAACAAGGATGAGGAGTAGAATTTATGAGGAAAAAAAGGAGGATTAGTAATCCCTGATCTCAGACAAAGTCAGACAAAGATTCAATCAAGAGAAATCCATTATATATGATTACATTATATATATTTTATATATGCTTAGACACACACACACACACACACACACACCCACACACACACACACACACCTCCCTACACTTCTCTCCATACTTAGGGTCTTAACTGTAGCCTACTTGGGAATGTAGGGGTAATAAAGGATGGAAAAAAGAGGAAAGTGAAAAGCAAACAACAGAGATCAAAAGTATAGCTCACAAAAAAGAAAAGAGGGATGTCTTCTATTATTATGTATGTTTTCTTGAAATGGAATTATGTTACATATTTTGAATCTTCTGATGTCTTGCTGAACATATGACGATGTTTCTTTTTGTTTTCTTTTTCTGTCTTAATCCAATTTTTTATTTTGTTTAAAAAATAAAAAGGATAGTATCAATCATAATGGGATTATTTTGAGAATCTAGGGAAAACAACTCATGAAAAACTGGTAGTAAACCTTACAACTCTCTACATTAAAATATTGATGTTATTACCCTCTGAGATTTTTATACCACTCTACCTCTGCAGAAATATTGATTATCATGTCTGGTGAACAATAAGTGAAATACAGTCAATTCCTGAGCAGGAGGCTGAAGCTTAGAACGTTTTTATGTCATGGTTTCTAACTCAGGTTGTATTTCTTCCCATTGAATTAAAATCAGTTCAGTATACACCTAAAACAACTACTCTGTGCTACGGATGCTAAGGAAGGAAAGACAACTGAGGACATGGGGTGAATGCCTTCAAGAAAGCTTACTTTGACTTGTACAATATGATGAATAACCCTTTCCCTCAGTATTTATACCAAAATCTACTTAGAATCTACCTTGTAGCTGAACATGAGTCCTCAAGAGTATACCTGGGTACCCTTGCTGCCAATAGAAAAAGGAAAGAGAAGCTGGCAACCTCAACATAAATAAGTTTTTGGAGGAAGGGGGAGGACTTAGGTTAGAAAGGGATAGGAAAAAATAATCTGTCAGTAAGTGGAGTCTCAGCTTCAGTGAAGGACTCTCCTGTTATGGGCCTAGAGTAGCCTTTGGAAGTTCCAGTGTATGCATTGTACTTGCTGAATATTCCTGAGTAAAGGACTATGATTAATTATTTGTGGGGAGAGCTCCTCAAAATACATCATTTTTAAATCATTCTCTAGATTTGGCTGTAATTAATAAAAATCTCTTTCAAATTGGGTTGAATGTCACATTTCCTCCAATATGAAATCAGCAAGAATAAAAAAAGGGAAGAAACTTACCATTCTCATTAGGCAAGCTGTCTTCAATAAGTGCTGTTTCATAACTTAAAGAAAGATGCCTAGAATAGCAAATAAAAATAGGAACAATGAAATCCAGGTTATAAAGCTAGATGCCAGTATGACATTTCAGGAAAGTATTTCTTTCATACTCATTCTTTATATGTGGAAAGTCCTTGGAAGAGAATCCAGCTGATTATGGAAGAGCCAGATTCTGTATCTCTATGAATAATTTTTCACTTTCCATTTGAAATGTTCAAAAGGATTTTGAGAGTATTCTTATTCAGCTGGTGATTTTAAAGAATTTCAAGGAGTTGACAATGTGGAGTTGAAGCTCTGAAGTTCTACTAACTCTAAAGCAGGATAGGAAAACTATTCTGTGAGTACAAAAGAGTTTTGTTTTTTTTTTTTCTGTTGCGTCAGACTGGGCCATGAAATCGAGTAAACCTCATGAAAATGAAAAGAAAACGGAAGCCCACACAAATTAATCAGCTGTCCCAATGTCACCTAGGCAAAAGGCTTCATTGCCTTCATGTCTCTTAACACACAGCCTTGTGGGTTGAACACTGACATCACTTACACTCTGTGCTCTAGCCATCTGACACTTTTGAAAAGAAGGTGCATGAACTACTTTGATAGGGTGCATTTTTGTTTATCTGGGATTTCTGATATCCTTGAAAGAATCTAAAAATTGGAAATGTAAATCCTCATTTTAACATGGCAAATAGACCCAATTGGAGCAAAGGACTTTTCAAAAAGTCATTTTTTTACATTTGTAAGGACCCTGGAAAAGGAATCCCTTTTATTATGGGAGATTCACTTCATGTCTCCAAGAATAATGTTCATATTCGTAGTCCATCTCATATATCTAACCTGCTGCTGGAGGAGTTCTTTATATTTGCGAACTGAAAGCAGGTGTTGGCGGGTTTGGACCAGCTAACAGGAGTTTTAAAATGCAAAGAAGTTGACAAAGTAATGATCTGTCCAGAAAGTACCAGGAAAAAAAAAAACATAGGAACCAATGAAGAGGATAGTTTTTTGACCTTCAAATCCCAACTCAATCACAGAGTGTAGAGGTTTGGATTTTGAGAGATACAGAAGAGGAAGAATGGGGTCCTGGAAACGATTACAGAAACAAAGAGAACCATTTATAGCATTATACTTTCATTGTTCTCCTGGGAAAGCTGAATCCAGAGAAGTTAAAAGTGATTCAGAGAAGAAAAGACATCTTGGTGAGGAAGAGAAGAGGGCACTTCTGAACCTAATGTGTGTATTTGCTGCTTGAATATAGACTAAGTCCCTGCAACTCTGGGTGGGCTAGATATGTAGGAAAAGATTTGGGGGAGAAGGTTCTCAACTGCATTGGGGGAATGGGACTAGTTTCCTTCTACGGGAGAGCTCCTTCAATCAGTGCATTCAAGCTTGGCCCATCACCATCCCTAGTCTCTTTTAAAACATTCTGACAGCTGCCTGCCTCTGGAACATCTTTAAGCCTTTTTCCTCTCAGCCAAGCAGTTCCCTTGTCACAGAGCAGATGGGTCAGTATGGGAATCTTCCTGCTGAACAGCATTCCCACTTCCCCAGGCACCTAAGTTCTACCTGGCTCAGTGATACTGATTTCTTCCCAAATATAATGGTATCTTATGAGGAGGAATATCATGGGGCTGCCAATAAATTATAAACATATAGAATAATTCCCTCTAAGTTCAAACATGCCTTAAACCCAAGAAGTCTTCAATATCTTCTGAACACTGAATTCATGGAAGGTATATAAGGCAATGAGCCTGAGTGAGGGAGGGAAAAAAGACTTAATAAGATTGGGGAAGGGACAATCCAAGAACGCTTCTGCAAAACCAATCAGCGGAATTTGGCCAAAGTTACTACAGTCTCAGATAAAAAGAGAGAACCAAAGAATCCCTCCTTTAAAATATAAAGTTTAGTTATGGTAATTTGTCCCTTATTTCAGCTTTGTTAACTAAAAAAGTTAACTGGCAGAGTGTTTTATTGTCTTTGAATGAACTCAGAAATATTTCTTGAAATAGACAGATAGTTTAATGAGATGCATTTCTTTTGGGTGTTGCAAATTCTCAGAGTCCTCATAGTCTAGAGTATACCAATATTGATCAATATATTGGAATATGAGAAATGTTTTTCTATAGCAGATGTTTCCTGAGGTTTAAGATTACAATGACAGAAGAAGAGATTTTATTTTCCATGGTCAACAGGTACTTGAATTAAATAGTGGTTCAAGAAAAAGATTTTAAACTAATCATTTCCCGAGTTTCAAAATTTCAAGATTCAGTGGGCTGAAACACTTCAATGATCTACATAATTATATAATATATTCTTAAATACTCTAGACTATTTTGGAAATATGTTGACTCAGACATTGAATTTCAATTGACAGACTGACAATAGAAATTGAAAACTAATCAACATAAAATAGAGCCCATTTAAAAGAATGTTTTTTTATATTTTTTTATTAAAGCTTTTTATTTGTATAACATATGTATGGGTAGTTCCCCAACATTGATCTTTACAAAGCTTTTCATTACAAATTTTACCCCGAGTCCCCTCCCCTCCCCTA
Source organism: Myrmecobius fasciatus (assembly GCA_023553655.1). Classification (NCBI taxonomy): domain Eukaryota; kingdom Metazoa; phylum Chordata; class Mammalia; order Dasyuromorphia; family Myrmecobiidae; genus Myrmecobius; species Myrmecobius fasciatus. Next base: position 16,530 of record JAJPUD010001397.1, on the reverse strand, counting down.
GATGGCAGGAAGTCCACTACATGTTAATAATGTTGAAATGCTTGAGAAGTTATGCAAGAAAAATCCTATCTACAAGAAAAAAAAAGAATCAAAGAAAGGCAACACAATGCAAGCAAATGTCAATAGAGATCATGAAAATGTTACGTTGTGGTCCATATTTCATATCCCTCTCTCTGGGTGTATATGGTTTTCTTCAGTGAACAATTGGAACTGGTTTGAGACAATTCTTTGTTGCAGAGAGCCATGTCCATCAGAATTGATCATCATGTAATACTGTTGTTGCTGTGTATCATGATCTCCTGATTCTGCTCTTTTCACTCAGCATCAGTTCATGCAAGTCTCTCCAGGCCTCTCTGAAATCGTCCTGCTGGTCGTTTCTTACAGAGCAATAATATTCCATAACATTCATATACCATAATTTATTCAGCCACTCTCCAATTGATGGGCATCCCTTCAGTTTCCAGTTTCTAGCCACTACAAAAAGGGCTGCCACAAACATTAAAAGAATGTTTTTTAAATGGAATAGGTTAGGTGCTAAGTATTATTATTGTTGTTGCAATGAACTCCACTGTATTACAAATATTTTTACAGAGAGATTCTACTTAAGATTTTATGTCTTTGTGATTATATTTTGATTTTTTTTTCAAAATGCATCTATCAACTTTAAAATGGTCTAAAGTTTATATTTCTTAGACCTCAATGTAAAATACATTCTAACAAATTCAGAGGATTCAAAAAGAAAGCTCACCTTTCATTTACTTCCTTCCTGGATTCGTTATTAATAACATAATTTATATCTTGATAGTTCTCTTCATAGTTCTCCTTGAAATCTATTATAATCTCATCTGCAATAAGAGATTAAAGGCAGAGAAAAATGAATTATTAGAGAGTTGATCTGTTTAGGTTTATATAGATGAATTAAGTAAGGAATTTTCTTTATGGGGATATCTATCAGAGATGGCCCTAAACTAAAGGAACAACCCTATGAGAAGAAAGGATCATACATTAATTATGCCAAGTGTAAATGAATTACAAGCCATTTCCTATGTAACAAGGGGTTCCTATAACTTACATCATTTGACAAGTGTTCTCACCTTACAACTTTCGCTATCTACTGGAAATTCCTGTGCATAGACTGTTCTCCTTTAATGTATTTGCTTCTTCAAGTATCACAGGTGTCTACAAAATGGAGCCTACTTGTGAATGGTTTTTATTTGAATACAAGGGTTGCTCCTCACACTATCATTTTAAAAGATTTTTAGAGGGAATGACAGCTTTCTACAAAGGCTATATCCCCAATATGCTTGGAATTATTCCTTATGCAGGAATAGACCTTGCTGTCTATGAGACACTAAAAAATACCTGGCTGCAACGTTACGCAGTCAACAATGCAGACCCTGGAGTGTTTGTCCTCTTAGCTTGTGGCACAATATCCAGTACTTGTGGACAGCTGGCCAGTTACCCTTTGCTCTTGTGAGAACTCGGATGCAAGCCCAGGCTTCAATTGAGGGAGCCCCAGAAGTGACCATGAGCAGCCTCTTCAAACAAATCCTTCGGACGGAAGGAGCATTTGGCCTGTACAGAGGCTTGGCCCCCAACTTCATGAAGGTGATCCCAGCTGTAAGCATCAGTTATGTGGTATATGAGAACCTGAAGATCACCTTAGGGGTCCAGTCTCGTTGACGGGAAGGTTGGCTCCAGACTGTTGGACTTAAGGATCTTGGGCTGAAGTCCCAGGATATATAGCCATCTCATTCTGTGAATGTGTCAACACTAAGCTGACTTAAGCCAAGCTGTGAAAACCCCAGAATGTCTATAAGAGATAGAAAAGACAGAGGGGAATGAGGTCTGAGCTTTGGTTGACATATCAGTTTGGGTGTCCCAGATCTCATTGTTAACGCCTAAGAAAACCCCATTTGTTCCCTACAAAGCCTCCTTTAGGGGTCTAGGGATGGGAACAGGACCTGGGGCTTTCGGTAAGGAGAGAAGTGCTCCCTGCCATGACTGCTGCAAAATAGAGGCTTGGGAACTGGCTTACTTCTACCATCTTGTGCTGAGCAACCAAGCTATTTGTTCCAGGGCATCTTAACCCTCTGATTAGCTAAGGGTTTCCCTTTTCAGTCTTTGCTCACTTCCTCTTTACTGTTTTAATTCTTAAAACTTACTGTGATGGGACAGTGTTCCCAGGTCACACTTGTTTATCATGTATACTCCCATGGTGAGAAAAGATTTTACCTTGAACTTCACAAATAGCATTTTCCAATATGCCGAGTAAAAGCTGCCCTACAGGGTTCCTGCAGGAAAGAGAATGGCCAACTTATGTATTTGCTTAAGCAGAGCACCTCTCTCGTCCATGAGACAGTGCAGTTAAATGAATAGTGAACTGGTGCCCTGCATGTTTGTATGCATGGCAAGGATGGGTAAGGCTATTACCTTATCTGTCTTAACAGCCTCACATCATAATGCATGATTTCATAAGTAATATTGTTCAGCCCTTGAAACTGAAGGGCTTCTCCTCCCTACTTGGCACCCTAAGGTGCCCTGAAATGGCTCCCAGGCAGGAGCCGGACCAAGTGTCCATTCAGAATGTAAGCTACTCTCCTGTGTAGGAGTCAGTCTGTAGCTTGGGATTGGGAACAAGACTCTTCTTCCTTGATGGGAGTTTAAGGCCATAAATTCTAGTGGAGTTGCAGTAGGGATTTTAGTTTATCAGAAAGAGAAATAGATTGCAAATTCTTCCTTTGTTTCTGTTACAGAACGGGAAGAGAAAGTGGTGGAGGCATTATTTCTCTTGACTACATTAAAGTCTGTTTTGGGCCAGGTTTCTAATCTAAGGGATTCTTATCCAACTCCTAATTGGAGCAGAAATGGATCAGCCTCACATTCCACTGAAGCAATGTATTATACTGCTTAAAGCTTATTTATTTTGTATTTATTTGAACAGAGTTATGTCCTAACTATTTTTTTAAAAAAAAGATTTTTATATATTAGGCTTAGGTTGAACAAGAATATTATAATGACAAAATGTGGTTGCATCTCCAAAGAAACCATATGTCCTAAAAGTCATATAGAAGCAAAGAATTCAATTAAACTCACTATTATCACAAATCATTTCTTTGTTCAAATCGTCCTCTTCAGGGTTGTTGTCCTCTGTTTGTTCCCTGGAAAAGAAAATCATTTATTCATTAAGCCCTTATTTGACAAAGACATGAGAATATTACCTGTTCTAAAAATTTTTCTAATAATTATCTTTTCTCCACTATGATAAGCACCTACTAGAGCACAATACAATTATTGTGGGAAGAGAACATATGATATTATTCATTAATTCTTTTTCTTCCTGATAGGTTGTTTCAAGTCATTCATTTTGGTCTTTTTCTGTTTTCAGCCAAGTCCTTTCCCTTTATAGGATGACTGCTTCATGAGAACCTACAACCTATTCTCAGAAGTCATTTCCAGTTAACACCTCCCTAGCTGTCAGAGGATAGGAAAATCTGCCAGATATGCTTGAGGAAATGTTCACCCGCTCCTCCTTTGGAATACCTCCCCCTTCCTCCTGTGCTCTTCTCACACTTTTCTTGAGCTGCCTGCACATGAATGGGGTGACTAAAAGAGTGAAATGGATTTGGTGAGACACTGGTCGACATCCTAGGGCCTGCCTTTGCCAGGACTCTCCTTCATTCCATTCTGCTTCCTTCCTTTGAGCAAAGAGCATTCTTTTTATTTACTACCGATTCCCAGGATGCCGAAAATGTATGGCAAGGCTATTTTTGTACCAGGGCCCCCTTAATTGTAAACAGACGTCAATTGGAGTCATGTTTTTGAAGGCATGCAGATCCTTTGCAAGATATAGATTTCTCTGTAAAAGTGGATATATTCAGACACTTTTTAGATCCTCACTAGAGAGCTAGGTTGAATGAAGTTTTACAGGAAATCAGAAGCTCACTTGTTTTCATCATCTGAACTTCCATCTGAACTTGTTTCTTCCATTCCCCATTCATCTATAAGTATACAAAATTCCAATGAATTTCCAAAGAAACAGTAAAATGTATAATCCCAAAGAATGTCAGACAGTTTTTAAAGGCAAAAGTTTTCTAAAGAAGTTCATTACACCAATATAGATGTCTATTTTTAGGACCTCTTCATGCCCCACAATAAGTATAATTCAACAACAAGGGATAACAAGTTCATGGCTTCATTTTTGCAAAAGATAAAATGGCACTGAAATCTACGATATTCTATGGCAGCTATTGATCTCAAAAAAGAATGTAAAAAATAACAAGAGACACATTTGGAAAACCTAAAAAAATAAATAAAATCATTTAAGTCAAACAAGAAAATTATGAAAAAGTGTTAACCAAGTGGAAAAGGAGATGTAGTCTTAAAGATGAAAATGACTTGCTGGAAGTTTAGAAGTGGACAAGGGGAAGAATTCAGTGAAGCTATGAGACACCAAGAAATAAAAGAAACATATTTGAAGAAGAAAAAAGTAGAAGAGTACATAAAACATCTTCTAATAAAAAGAATAAAACACAGGAAAGAATATGAAACATCTTATAAAAAATGGCAGATCTGGACAACAGATGAAGTAGAGAAAATATGAGAATACTTGCATTGTCTGAAAGTTGTGATTCAGAAAATAAACTGATATAATAATGGAAGAGATAATATGAGAAAATTGTCCTAAAATGGTAAAACATAAGGAGAAAGTAGAAACATGTTGAAAATAAATAAATAAAACAACCACAACAATCACCACCACAATGAGATTCTTAGTGGAAAACACATAAGAATATTTTTGCCCACCTGGAAAAACCCCTGGTCAAAGAGTAAAGTCTGAAAGAAACAAGAACTCAATCCAAATATGGAGGAGTTAAAATGACAATTGTTGAGGACTTAACAGCAGCCACAATAAAAGAATGCAGATCTTGAAATCTTATCTATCAACAATAAAAAGAATTAGGCCTGTGGCCAACAATATCATAGCCCGCCAAATTATCTGTCATACAGAATGATTTAAAATGGGCACTCAATGAAATTGCAGACTTTTAGGACGTTTTTTCAACCAACTTCAAACTTAAAAGGAAATTTAGCACATATAAGAAAATCAAAGATCAATTACAAGGAACTCAACAGGGACAAATTGGTTTGTTAAATTTTTTTTTACATGGGAAGAGTATGTCAAAAATTAAGACTGACTTCAGCAATAGGGTAGCTCAAAAGGATGACTGGGGCAGAATTGAGGTAAAAATCCCAATTATGTTATAGAAAGGAGGTGCAAAGGAAGAACAGGCACAGAGGCAGTAGAAGTGGGGGAGTGCTGAGAGTTCCACAAATGTACTCAGATGGGGAATGAATGTAATAGGCAACACTACATATATACTATGAAGTGTTTAGCACACTCCAATATCTATAATGCAATAAAGGGAGAGGTATGGGCAGATGGGGAAACAAAGGGTGAGGGAAGAAGTTAAGGGAGGGAATCCATGGGCAGGGGAGGTTGAGTACTAGCAAGGCAAGTGAAGGAGCAGAGTCAGCAGGCACAGGAAAGATCTGTGTAGGTGTAAGGGATAAGGAGGAGTACCTTTGTGTGTGTGTGGGGTGTGTGTGTGTGTGTGTGTGTGTGTGTATGTGTGTGTGTATGAATGTATAGATATAAGCATATCTATATATATGTAGAGGTCTACCTATGTATAGGTAATTTGTCCTTTCCATATCTATCGCTGGATGTGGGTTGGGGAAGGTTGAAGTGGGATATAAAGAATAAAGAAAAAGTGTTACACAATAGAGGACAAAAGAACAATTTACAAGCCAAGAAAGATAGACCTTTGTGAATATGATTTCTCCTATTAATGTGTACCCTTTCTTGAAGTTGCAATTTGGTGTTATGTATATTGAGTGCTCTCTGGTGTTCTGATTGGCACAAAGCAGTGATCACTTTTGTTTTTTAAAATTGTTTTATTTTATATTTCTTTTCTTTTTTTCTTAATCTCTTTTTTATTTTTTATTTATTTATTTTTAATTAAAGCTTTTTATTTGTATAACACATGTATGGGTACTTCCCCAGCATTGATCTTTACAAAGCTTTCCATTACAAATTTTACCCCCAGTCCCCTCCTCTCCCCTAAATGGCAGGAAGTCCATGACATGTTAATAATGTTGAACTACTTGACAAGTTATGCAAGAAAAATCCTATCTACAAGAAAAAAAAGAAAATCAGAGAAAGGCAACATAATGCAAGCAAATATCAATAGAGAACATGAATATGTTATGTTGTGGTCCATATTTCATATCCCTCTCTCTGGGTGTATATGGTTTTCTTCAGTGAACAACTGGAACTGCTTTGAGACAATTCTTTGTTGCAGAGAGCCATGTCCATCAGAATTGATCATCATATAATACTGTTGTTGCTGGGTATGATGATCTCCTGGTTCTGCTTGTTTCACTCAGCATCAGTTCATGCAAGTCTCTCCAGACCTCTCTGAAATCGTCCTGCTGGTCATTTCTTACAGAACAATAATATTCCATAACATTCATATACCATAATTTATTCAGCCACTCTCCAATTGATGGGCATCCCTTCAGTTTCCAGTTTCTAGCCACTACAAAAAGGGCTGCCACAAACATTCTTGCACATGTGGGTCCCTTTCCCTCCTTTATGATCTCTTTGGGATATAGGCCCAGTAGAAACACTGCTGGGTCAAAGGATATGCACAGTTTGATAACTTTTTGAGCATAGCTCCAAATTGCTCTCCAGAATGGTTGGATCCGTTCACAGTTCCACCAACAATGTATCAGTGTCCCAGTTTTCCAACATCCCCTCCAACATTCATCGTTATCTTTTCCTGTCATTTTAGCCAATCTGACAGGGGTGTAGTGGTACCTCAGAGTTGTCTTAATTTGCATTTCTCTGATCAATAGTGATTTGGAGCAACTTTTCATATGACTACAGATGGTTTTAATTTCATCATCTGAAAACTGTCTGTTCATATCCCTTGACCACTTATTCTTAATCTCATTTTTTAAAAAAATAATTTTAAAAAAAGATTGTATGTCACTGAAAAAAGGCTGAATTTCAACAACCCTCCAATGATCTCCATATAATGAAATCAACAACTATAAAGTGAATCCCAAGAAGCCATGTTTGCCTCTTCCTCTTGGTTGTTTGTTGTTTTCCTTTTCATGAAATTATCGTTTGAAAGAAAACAGAAGCATGAAATGTAAGTCCTCCTTTTAAAAGGGCACATTGGCCCAATTTTAGTTAAAGATGTTTCAGAAAGAAATCCATCATTTACATTTGTTAGGGCCCTGGAAGAAGAATCCTCTTCAGTATGAGGCAGTCCATCTGTCTCCAAGAATATTTTCACACTCACAGAATATCTCACACGTGTAGCCGCTCCAGGGGGGCTTTTTTACACTTGTGAAATTAAAGTGGGAATTTGTATATGTGAACCTACTCACTGGAGACATAGAAATGTAAAGAAGTTGACCATGTTGAGACACCACTGAGTTATTCTCTAAAACCAAGTTGTGAAGATGAGAATTATCCTGAAATTGCTCATTGGTTAGAAGCATACACTGGGGGATGGGAAATGGGAGGAAAAGATGGTTACCCAGATATGACATCTTTAGGACCTAGTAGGCTTGGAAGTCAAGGAAAGGTAGAGGCAGTTATCACCCTGAGTGAGGTAAAAATTGGAATGAGATAGTCATGATGGCAATTATTCTGAATTGTACTTAGTGCTCTGAAAATGGAAAACCCATTTCAAGCATGATTTTTAATGCTTTAATTTCTCAAAGATATAGCAAAAATGCAAGATACATATGTTTGCACTGAGAGGGGCTCCATTCATACTTTTTTAAGCCATGATGATTGCCAGTATATTGAAATTTTATGAAAAGCCCTTTTAATGAGAAAATGCAGGATGATTTTTGATGCCTGGCAGCATGCTGCGGCTAGAGACAGTATCTCTCTGCTTATTTCCTTTTTCCAACAGCCTAATTCAAGCTTTTTCAGATCCTCCTTAGCCTTCAGATCTAAGATGTGATCACTGCTGGATCCACATCCAGGGGACAGGGCTATTGTCTATTCTCATGGACTTCCAGGGTTATGGAAGCAAGTCTAGCCCACACTAAGAAGTTCCATGGAGCTTTCCCATGAATTGATCCGCCAATCCAGTGAGGCGCATTGTGGCAGACCATTAAGAAACACATGTCTCTGAAATGGCTGCAGCAGAGTGCTTTCCGTTTTTAAGGCTGATGTTATTTTAAGGTTACCTCATTGGGTAAAGATTTCCAGAGGATTTGTTAGAGTGACATTTACCCTGAGCATTCTCTTTATTTATGGCTGATTCTTTTCTTGAATCTGGTTCTATGGACTTCAGCTTGTCTACCACTCTTGTACTTGGTAGTCTGTATCTACTTTTAGAGAAATCTTCCTTTTATGATTTTCCTTGTAAACTTTCCATACTATTGGGAAGCAAGGGATGCCGTAATTGTTCAGATAGAGGGGTAGTATTGCCCTGGGGGTTTGGCTGGGAGGAGAGAGGGAGGGACACCTAGAGACAGCTACATGCAGAATGAGGTTTTCAGGAAACATTACTAGAAATCTCCAAAGGATATGACAATCTGCACGATGTCATCTGGACCTGAGAAGACACTGCTAGAGTATCTCTTCCCACTGACCTTTTTACACTGGTCACCAGAAAAACGAAAGGAAGCTTTAAGTGCCATATTAACTATTTTACGAGGGTAAACACCCTCTTGGTAGCTATGGCACCTCACTGCTCATCTCTATTCTTCAACAGCATGTTTTTCTTTATATTTTGTGATTGCTCTTTTTTCCATTTTTTATAATAAGTATCAATGTTAATTCTAATGTTAATTCTAATCAATATAGAAGATTCCAAGAGAAGCTCACCGTGTGTATATGAGTTTTCTTTCAAAAATAAAAATGCAATTTTTAGGTCTTTCATCTTCCAATTTTCCAAAGCTTGAATGAACTTTCTCATTCTCTGAAATCATAAAATGTTTCAATGTGAGTTAAAATTTAATTAAAGCTTTTTATTTGCAAAACCTATGCCCGGGTAATTTTTCAAGATTGAGCCTTGCAAAGCTTTCTATTACAAATTTTTCTCCTTCCCCCACCCTCTCCCCTAGATGGCAGGATGTCTAATACATGTTAATTATGTTAAAATATTTCATAAATCAAATGTGTGTATACTTATTTATACAGTTATCTTGTTATTACAAGGAAAATAGGATGTACAAGAGAAAATAAGGTGAGAAACAAAACATAATGCAAGCAATCATCAATAGAGATTGAGAAAATGCTATGTTGTGGTCCACACTCTGATCCCACAGGCCTTTCCCTGGGAGAATATGGCTTTCTTCATCAGTGAACAGCTGGAACTGGTTTGAATCACTTCATTATTGAAGAGAACCATTTCTATCAGAATTGATCATCATATAGTCTTGTTGCCATGTATAATGATCTTGTTCTGCTCATTTCATTCAGCATCAGTTCATGCAAGCCTCTCCAGGCCTCTCTGAAATCATCCTGCTGGTTGTTTCTTGCAGAACAATAATATTCCATGACATTCATTTACCATAATTTATTCAGCCATTCTCCAATTGATGGGCATCCATTCAGTTTCCAGTTTCTAGCCATTACAAAAAGGGCTGCCACAAACATTTCTGCCCATGTGGGTCCATTTCCCTCCTCTAAGATCTCTTTGGGATATAGGCCCAAAAGAAACACTGCTGGGTCAAAGAGTATGCACAGTTTGATAACTTTTTGAGCATAGTTCCAAACATCTCTCCAGAATGTTGAATCCGTTCACAATTCTACCACCAATGTTAGATTAGTATTTAGAGAAAAAAAAGAACTACCCTTCAATTTCCTAATGACATCCACTTTTGAAGTGTTAAGCAAAGGGTAAAATTAATGTTAGGTTTTTCCATAATGGCAATTCTCCATGCTTATACCCTACCTAAGATATGGCAACTATCACATAAAGAAAAACAACACAAAAACATATCAAGACAGATCCAGACACACGTACACATATACACATATACAGGATACTGGAAATGCTATCCTATTTCTACTCCTTCTCAACCTTCAAAAACTGTATTAAGAAACACATTCTTTCCTTAGTCCTAGGAAATGTTTTTGTTTTCTTCATTAGATATTTAAAAGTTTCTATTTCTGTTTGATATTTATTTGTAAATATCATTCTTTATCTTTATAGGAAATCTTTTGTTCTTCTTTGACCCTTATTTCCTTCTCTGAACTAGAAATGAAGACAGAGAAAATGTAGCAACAGACAAAACATTACCAGGCTGTTGTAAAATACTGTGTTTTCAGGGCAGCTAGATAGAGCACCAGCCCTGGAGTCAGGAGGACCTGAGTTCAAATCTGGTCACAGACACTTAACATTCCCTAGCTGTGTGACCTTGGGCAAGTCACTTAACCCACATTGCCTCAGCAAAAGAAAAAGAGCAAAACAAAATAAAATACTGTGTTTTCCAAAGTGCTAGAAAAAGTCAAATGAATGGAAGAGAGGGAAATGGAAAAGTCATCATCATCAATTTAAACATGAAAATTTGTCCACAGATACATTTCTGTTAGGACTCTGACTATGACTTGATTCTCTCTGTATGATCAGATTTAAATCTGTTCCGGTAAAATTGTGTGTTCTGCATCTGTTTTCAGTGCATTGGTTTCTTTGGGCTGCAGCCTTTTGACTTTCACTCTAATAATGGACACTGGGGAGAAGGTGTGAATCAAAAGAATGTGTTCTATTTGGAAAGAGATGTCCTGAAGTGGAGAAAGTGGAGAAAAGAAAAACCTGTGTATGTAGTGTGAGGGGTCGCTTGGGCAATTCATGGTATTCTGGACTTCAAGCCACAAATTCCAGGTTGTTTTCAGGGAACCACATAATAATGCTAACAATGTAATAACATTTCCAAAGGAAATCTGGGTCATTGAATTATGAGACCATCTCTCCAGTTGTAACTCTTGCTTTCAAGTCTTTGGGGTTATATATCAAATAGCAGAACTCTGTCAGATTAAGCTGTGTGTGTAAGGATCTCCTTCAACAAAAGAAATACTCAAGCAGTTTTATTCTGAGTAAAAAAGAATTTGTCTAGAGAAGTCACAATGGACATAAGGGGCAGAGGAAAGCAGGAAAAATAAGGGAGGATGTAATTTTATCTAAAATTTAATTTTTGGTCACTAAGGCTATGTGTAGTCTCTATATTTTGTGATTTTTTTTATCTCTGTTCATAAAGTAATATTTTGACTGCAGAAATTCTATTTTTTCCAAACTTTAAAAAATTTATTCAAGTTTTTTTTTCAAAACATATACATGAACAGTTCTTTGACATTAGCCCTTGCAAAACCTTGTGTTCCAGTTTTCCCCCCTTCCTGCACTCCTCCCTTCAATGGAAAGTAATCTAATATATATTAAACGTGACAGAAATATATGTTAAATCCAATATATGTATACATATTTATACAATTATCTTGCTGCACAAGAAAAATCAAATCATACCAGGAAAAAATGAGAAAGAAACAAAATGCAAGCAAACAACAACAGAAAGAATGAGAATGCCATCTTGGGATCCACACTCATTTCCCACAATCCTCTCTCTGGGTATAGATGGCTCTCTTCATCACAAGGTCTGAATCATCTTACTGTTGAAGAGAGCCATGTCCAACAGAATTGATCATCGTATAATCTTGTTTCCAAGACATAAACATTTATAGAGAGCTTATTCTGTTCCAGGAACTGTTTTAAGTCCTTTACAATTATTATCCCATTTGATTCTCACAACAATCCTGGGAGATCTATATAATTATTATTCCCATTTTACAGAGAAGAAAGTTGTGGCAATAAGAGAAACAACTAGAATTCATGTCTCTCATCCTGGTCCAGAGTTCTTTTTATTTCACTTTACTTCCAACTTATAGAATACACATTGGCTTCATTATTGTCTTTTTACATGACTTTTATATATGTATATATATGTATATATATATATGTATATATATATATATATATATATATATATATATATATATATAAATTACTTTTTTGTGCTTGCTACTATGTTGGAGAGAGTAGGTAAGGGCCATATCGATTATGATTCTGCTATAGCTTTGAATGTTCTGTTTTACACTCTCCAATAATATAGCTAAAGTATCTTTGCCTACCCATCCTAAGGTCTCATGTAAAGGGCAATTGACAGCCATCTGTTCCACACCTTCTAAGTATTTTTATATACTCTGTTTCTTCTTTTTTTTTTTATTAAAAAAACAGCTTTTTATTTGCAAATCATATGTATGGGTAATTTTTCAACACTGAACCTTGCAAAGCTTTCTGTTATAAATTTCCCCCCTACCCCTCCTGCCCTTCCCTATATGGCAAGAAGTCCAATACATGTTAACCATGTCAAAATACTTAACAAATCGAATGTGTATACATAGTTATACAATTATATTGTTTCACAAGGAAAATCGGATTTACAAGGGAAAAAAATGTGAGAAGGGAAACATAATGCAAGCAAACATTTGATGTTTGCTTGCATTGTATTTCCTTTCTCTGATTTTTTTTTCTTGTAGACACGATTTTTCTTGCACAACAATAATAAGTGTGGAAATATGTATACATATATTCGACTTTTCAAGTATTTTAGCATAATTAACATGTAGTGGATATCCTGCCATCTAGGGGAGGGGTGGGGAGTAAGGGGGAAAAAATTTGTAACAGAAAGCTTTGTAAGGGTCAATGGCGAACAATTACCCATACATATGTTTTGCAAATATAAAGTGTTAATAAAAACAATTTAAAAACAAATTAAAAAAATAAATAAAGCTTGAGATCTGTTCAAAGCAAAGGAGGGACAGCTGCTTTAATTTGCCCTGGAGCATTTCTGCTGATTGACTTCTTGTGCTGGGCAATTGGGGTCAGGTTTAGTGTTCTCAGTGATTTACAATCTACCTTTTATAAAAGGCAGATCTGCCAAAGCACCTCCTTACAACCAGGGCAGAGTAGCCTAAGAGGCTCACAGAAACTTCTGGTGCTTAGAAACTGCCATGTGCTGCTGTCTGGGTTTGGCAAACTGTTCCCCTACCCAACTGAAAGAGACCTGTTCTGAAGTTCTTCCAAGGTAACTTCTTCTGGGAATGTGTTGTACTCCAAATATTTGGGGGTGCTTTGACTCCAAAATCAATTTAGAGGCTTAATCTGCTGTTGGTGTGAGAGAAGGTCAGAGGAAATCACAGAGAATTGTGTTTGCACTCTTGGCTCTGCCCCTCTGCTCTACAAAAAACAACTTTTTTTTTTTTTGCTTTTTGCTGAGGCAAAAGGGTTAAGTGACTTGCCCAGGGTCACACAGCTAGGGAATGTTAAGTGTCTGAGACCAGATTTGAACTCAGGTCTTCCTGATTTCAGGGCTGGTGCTCTATCCACTGCACCACCTAGCTGCCCCAAAAACCAACTTTTAAAATGTATTAAGATCCATTAAAAATTTTTAGCAAAAAATGCAATCTGTAGTAACAAACTGCTAGGGACTGATTTGAAGTCCCACCCATTCCAGTGTACCAAAAAGGAGATCTCTAGGGGACCAGAGAACCAAAGAGCTATATGAGATGAGACATTTGAACCTTAAGATATGGACAGATGGCATGGACAATTTTACTTTTTCCCTTTTTACTTTTTTCCTATGTGACTTTTATCTATATGGTCTGCTTTCCAAAAGGACCTGTCCTCAATGGATCATTTAAATATATAAAGCAATCTCTTTCTCTCTTCCACCCAATTTTTCTTCCTTTGAAGAAATGTTTCTCATATCAGTTAGTGATTCAATGAGGGGACTACATATCTCAAAAAAAAAAAAAACTGAGGGGCATGTGAAAGAAATGATGATTTTTGTATTATATTAATAGCTAATTATTAAATTGGGTTGGAGATTTTTTCTTTTTATTTCCTCATTGAAGGATCAGGCTCTGAAGCACAAACCTGATAGATGAGATTATCTTGGGGCAGAACCTCAATTAAGAGACCTCATTTTTGTTTACAGCATAAATAGAACCTAAACAGAATCTAATAAAAGTGAACTTTAAACCTTTTTAACCAAATTTTACAGTTTTGGTCTATAAACTGTGGATAACTGAAGCTGCACAAAGAGGTTTTAGAGACCAAGTAGCAGTTTAATTAATCATTCTCATAATGAACAACACAGTTTAAAAAGTGGAAATTCTCTTGGACAGAAGACATCCTCCAGTTGAAGGAAAAGTAGAGATTTTATACACAAATCATAAGGGAAGATGGATTGCAGTACAATCATGAGACTATTTTGTCATATTGTTGTTCATGCTCTTCATGTGTTCTGAAAATGTATTCTTCATATCCTTTAACCAGTTATCTATTGAAGAAAGGATTTGGGGTTTTGTTTGCATGCTTTTCTTTGTTTTTCTTGTTTTAATTTTTTTCAACCATAGCTTTTTATTTTCAAAATATATGCATAGTTTTCAACATTTACCCTTTCAAAACCTTGTGTTCCAATTTTTTCTCCCTCCTTTCTGCCCCACCCATCTCCTAGATAGCAAGTAATCCAATATAAGTGTAATTCTTCCACTTATATTTCCATAGTTATCATACTGCACAAGAAAAATCAGATTAAAAAGGGAAAAAATGAGAAAGAAAACAAAAAGCAAGCAAACAACAATAAAGTGAAAATACTATGTTTTGATTCACATTCAGTCCCCATGCTCCTCTTTCTGGATGCAGATGACTCACTCCATAAAAAGTCTGTTGGAATTGGACTGAATCACCTCATTTTTGAAAAGAGTAATGTTCATCAGAATTGATCATTTGTTAGTCTTCTTGTTGCTGTTTACAATATTCTCTTGGTTGTACTCACTTCACTTAGCATCAATTCATTCAAGTCTCTCCCTCCCTTTCTGAAATCATCCTGCTGATAATTTCTTATAGAACAATAATATTCTATAACATTAATATAATATAATTTATTCAGGCATTCTCCATCTGATAAATATCAACTCGGTATCCAGTCCTTGCTGCTAAAAAAGGACTGTTATACACGTTTGCACATGTGGGTCCTTTTTCCTTTGTTTATGATGTATTAGGATATAGGCCTAGTCGAGACACTGCTGGATCAAAAGGTATGGTCAGTTGGATATCTCTTTTGGTCATAGTTCCAAATTTCTTTAAGAATGGTTGAATAAGTTCACAACTACAACGATGGATTAGTGTCCCAGTTTTCCCACTTCCATGGGTTTTGGTTTTACATGTTTATGATAGTTTTTGTTATAACTTAGATATCAGACTTTATCAAAAATATTTAAATTCATAAAAAAGATATTCTAATTTTATAAAATGCCAAATAAACAGCTTTTCATCTTTATATAACTGAAATTATCTGGATTTTCTTTTACATTCGACTTTATCCTTTCTTTAATTAAGACTTCATCCAGCTTATATGTAGGGAAAAAATCTAACCTGGTTCTCATTTAAATTTTTATGGAATAATTTTTAACCTCAAGATCATACATTAATTTGGCACTTAGTAAGTTGTAATGTAAAACGTTTGTCTAAACTCATATACTGAAAAATCGTTTTGCAGTTTTGTCATCATTTTTTATTCAAATAGGTATTTTTTCTTCGTTATACTATAATTTGTGATTTTTTTCGTGAGTTCTTTTAATTTTTTTAAATTTTCTATTCTTTTCCTTTGATTGATTTTTCCATTTTTTAAAAAGAATCAAATACTTTTGATGCTTTCTGAATTATAACAAAATTCAAGATCTGTAAGTTATCCTATCCAATTTTTTCCTATATTTTTCATCAATTTCCCTGATATTCTAAAACTCTTTTTCCTCCTCAGGAATTTTAATTGTATGTAAGGATACAATAAAGTATCTTTATAACAGATTAATTGGTTTAAGAATAAATTTGTAACTTAATTTTGGTATTATCTTTTTTATTAACATTGTCCACCCATAAGCCTGAACATTTGTTTCAAGTTTTCTTGATTTCTTAATAATAAGCCCAATTCATTGAACTTTTCTTTCTCTATTTTATGCAAGTAAGCATCTAGAGATATAAAATTGCCCCTTATAACCACTTTAGCCGTATCCCACAAATTTTGGTATGTTGTCTCCTTATTGTCATTCTCCTGGATGAAATTATTGATTGTGTCTATGATTTGCTCTTTCACCCATTCATTCTTCAAGATTAGATTATTTAATTTCCAATTAACTTTTGGTTTATTTTCTCCTGTCCTTATATTGCATGTGATTTTTATTGCATCATGATGTGAAAAGGATGCATTTACTACTTCTGCCTTTCTGCATTTGATTTGGAGGTTTTTATGCCTTAACACATGGTCAGTTTTTGTATAGGTTCCATGGACTGCTGAGAAAAAAGTAAACTCCCTACTGTCTCCATTCAACTTTCTCCATAGATCTATCATACCTAACTTTTCTAACAATTGGTTTAT
>JAJPUD010001396.1:401518-444316 GCA_023553655.1 Myrmecobius fasciatus | reverse complement strand
GGGGGAGGAGTAAAAATTAGGTATAGGATCATGGAGAAATGAAGAGGAGCAGTCTTCTGGGATCTGGAAGTTCTCTGGAGAAAGAGGAAAAGGCATGGTGGGGAGGAGCCAGTTCCCCACTCTTAGCTAGAATGACATCAATGAAACACCTTTTGGACCGTCTCCCAGCAGAGAAGGGTTGAACACACTCTGACAGGTCTTTTGTGATGTGGGACACGAGGAACCTCCTTCAGGATAGAGTCACAAACTTAGAAATTGTGCATCAGCATTGAATGGTAGTTGAAACTCCCTAGGAGCATTCCCTTTTCTCTTCCTGTTCCCAACTACCTCCTGCACAGATGTCCCTGAAAGGACCTCCCCGGTATCCTGCTGTTCTCCTTTCCCATCTCACTGTACCACCTTCCCTAATTCCTTCTTACTTAGGGATGAGCCACCCAGATAATCCAGTCCTGTTTGCCCCTAGGATGTTTGGGAGCGGCTAAGGAAAAACCAGTCAATCAGTCAGCATTGATTAAGCGTCAGTTATGTGCCTGGCGCTGCGTTAATTGTTTTGGGCAGAATGGTACTTGAGCTGAGAGTTCAAGGAAGAAGGGATGCTAGGGAGGAAAATGTTCCATGAATGGGGGGACAGCCTTTTGTGGGGAAGGAACAGAGGCACAACGGGGACGAATATCCAGTGGCAGGGGTCAGAGGAAAGACATATTGGGACTGAGTGATGAAGACCTTTAAGGGTCAGGGTTAGGTCTGTGTCTGTTTTATCCCAGTTGTATTCGTAGCCATTGGAATTTATGGAGTAGAATGGCGACCTCAGTTTGGCCTGCAGTAGGGGAAGACTTGGGGCAGAATACCAATTCAGAATCTGTTGCAGTAATCCAGGAGGGTGACTGTGGGTAGAGAAAGGGGGAGTTGCAAGAGAAGGGATAGGGAGGAAAGCCAGCATTCGTCTCGCTGACTTCTGGCTGTGTGGTTGGAGGTGAAGCAGAAAGACTCTTTGTATGAGGAGATTAAATAAGCAGGGGGCAGCTTCTGCCCAGCCAGCCCTGAACAGGGACAGAGGTGGACAGTCTTTAGCAGGTGAGTAGGAGGGAGAGAGCCTGGCCCCTAATCATCCCTTCTGTCTTTCTTCCCTATCATTATGCCATAACCCCTTGGCAACCAGAGCTAGACAAGTGCTTGATTATCCTCCTTTCTCAGAGTGGGAAGGACTGAAGCAGTTCAGGAGGCTGGCGAGGTCCGGCGGGAGAGCCAAATCCCAAGGGCTCCCTTCCACTTAGAGACCTCTCCCTCCTTCAGAACAGGCCTTTCCTTACGTCCCCTTCGGCTCCTACACGGTCCTGGACTTGTTGGCTTTCAGGCTTGGGGGAGAGGAGGGCAGGACTGGCCAGCTCCCGCCCAGTGCCCCTCGCCAGGCCCAGATGGTAGTTTTGGCTGGGAGAACCTCCCAGGGCCTCATTGTTTATTCCTTCTCTCCCCAGCGTCAGAATCCTTAACCTCTCAGCTATGTGTTTACCCCCTCCCCTCTTCTCCATCTTTGGGGACTGAGTCATAGGTCGGAGATTTGTTTGAACAGAGCCGAGAGGCCGTCTGTAATTTGAGGGTGGCTGGGCTGCTTCTCCCCAAGAATGTTTACAGGGCTCCCTGCCTTTTGATTAACCCCTGTGGATGTTCCCCTCACAAAAATGACACTTCCACTCTTGCCACGGAGCATCCTGGGGCCCTTTGTCAGTGGGCAGCCGCCCCTAAAACACCGGCTTGGGATCCGCTCTGTATTAGGGTCATGGCCATCTGCTAGAGAATCTGCATTTAATATGATATTCCAGGAATTATTGCAGAGTTGGATGCTTTTGGGTTTGAGTTTTGGGTGGGGGGCATTAGGGAGAGGAGTTGGGATGTAGTTTGTTGATACGATGCAGTCCTCTCTGGCTTATTTCTGATCTCTTTCTAACTCTGTGTTTGAATGCCGTCATTTCTGTTCGGTCTTTTCAGTCCTATCTCTTTGATCCCATTTTGGGGTTTTCTTGGCAAAGACACTGCAATGGTTGGCCATTTCCTTCTGGCTCTTTTTACAGATGAGGAAACTGAGGCAAACAGGGAGAAGTGACTTGCCCAGAGTCACAGTGTCTGAAGCTGTATTTGAATTTAGAGCTTCCTAACTCCAGGACCAGTGCTCTCTTTCCACTGCATTGCCTAACTACCCCAAGGTTTTGGGGTTTTTTAAGCTTTTTATTTTTTTTCTGTATTAAAGCTTTAAAGCTTTTTAATTTTCAAAACATATGCATATGAAACATTAACCCTTGCCAAACCTTGTGTTCCAGTTTTCCCTCCCTTTCCCCCACCTCCTCCTCTAGTTGACAAGTCTTCCAATATGTATTAAACATGACTACCCCAACTTCAAAGCCTGTTTCCCCTTAAACTTTCCTTATATCTACTCTGCACATAGCATCGCGGTGTGGGAGAAAGAAAACTAAATTTGAATTCAGAAAACCTGGGGTTCGGTGACCTTGAATGAGTTGGGGGTTTCAGCCCCAACCCCCAAAGACATCCTCCCAGTTCCTATCAGTAAAATAAGGGTATCGGATTCATTTCCCGGGTCTCCTGAAGCCAAAGCTGCAAATCCTATTGCTCCTGTAAGGGGTGAAGCTCTCTCTTGGCTTCTGGTCCAGGAGCTATGGAGTAAGGAGGTGCCAGAGGGAAGCTGAAGGCTTGTGGGTTCTCCCTGGTCCTGCCCTCACAGTACTCGCTGCATCTGGCTGGCACTAATGGTGGCGGGGACCTGGCACCGTAGGTGGAAAACCTGTGGCCTGCCCCTAAATGAGCCTGCCTTCTATCTCCCTGGGTGATACAGCCAAGTGGGTTTATTTACCAGCCGCGAAGGATTAACCTAGACAAAGAGGGAGCAGAGAACATGGTTTGGACTTCCAGGCTCAGGATAATGAATGAGGAGGAGGTAGATACTTCATGAGAACAAATAAATAGATTTTAAAGTGTAATTTGAGACTTGTGTTGAAGAGTCCTGAGTAAATGGAGGGAGGGAAGGGGAAGTTGGGCTGGGTTTTAGGGGAAAAGGAGAAATTGGTGATATAGAAAGAGAAACCTCTCTTTTCCTCTCATCCCCAATTTAAAGAATGACACAACAGCCCCAAAGTATAAAATGTCGGTAGAAAGAGGCTGAGGAATATTGGGAAACTGGGGCCATTCTCATCCTTCCGAGTGGTTTTATGTCCTAGTTAGGGGAGCGAATGGGGCAAACCCATAAGACTACAGATCTTCAGTGACTTTCGAATGCAGAAGGGCTGGTTTTGGTCAAAGAAATGGGCCTTGGCCCTCGTGACTGACTGACTGGGGATGCCCCAGCATTCCCTATCTGCCTGTGGGAAAGAGATGAATTTGGATCCGAGAGCATGTTCCTGTCCGTGGGGGAGAAAGAGTTGGCAGCTTTGAAATTGTTTGCTTGTCATCTTTTCCTTAACTAGATTTATGGAACTGGAAGTCGTAGTTGAGCAGTAGACAATGATCTAGAATTGGGCAGGACCTTAGAGGCCCATAGGAACCTGACCAAGAAACCCCTTTTTTTTTTTTTTTTGACCAAGGCCCAAAAATATTATTATTAGAACGAGAAGAAACTTTGCACTTTTGATTGCTAGAATTTTGCTATTTTCAACCAATTGTGTTCTCTTCTGTCACCACACTATACCTTTAGTTTCTTAAACACTATCCTGCTACTGATCTTTCTGTTCTTGTGTTATTTTTTAATTCAAGCTTTTGCTGAAGTCGTTTTTTAAAACTTTCCTATATTTGCATAAAAATGCTAGTTTGGAGATAGACTGATTTCTAAAGAGTTCGCTCAATTTTTTGTTAGGATAATTTCTTTTTCTGAATTTAATGAATGCCTCCCTCTCAAAAGAAAGGCCATTTCCATTTACAAAGTAGAACAGGAAAAAAAAATGTAAAACCGGATTTTTATTACCGACAGCTTATTTTTCAAAGTATATACTACATTCAGCGTGTTACTTTCAAAACTGTCCTGCATATCTGTATTTTCTTCTGAACTTCTTTCTTTAAAAACCTAGTTCCTATTTTGTATTACTTGGTATCTTAAGGGGGAAGGGAAAGGAGAAAAATTTGGAACACAAGGTTTTGCAAGGGTGAATGTTGAAAACTATCTTTGCATATATTTTGAAAAATAAAAAAACTATTATTATTTTTTTTAAAAATCCAACCATGTTTGAGTAATCTCATTATTTCGTTTTTGGAGGAACCAACACTATTGTTAGGTTCCTTCTTTCCACTAAGCCCTTTCCCCACCAATAAATAGTGAAAAATTAAATAGTCAAGTACAACAAATCCATACATTTGTCATGTCCCAAAATATGTCATTCCGCATCTTGAATCAGTGACCTCTCTCTATGGAGTTGGGTAGCATGTTTCATCACTGATCTTCTGAAGTCATGGTTGATCACTGAGCATATTGGAATTCTTAAGTCTTTTGGAGTTGTTTTTCTTTAGTGATGTTATCACCATATAAATTGTTATCCAGATTTTGCTTATTTCACTCTGCATCAGTTTGTGTTACTCTTCTCAAGTTTCTTTAAAACTTCCTTTCACATTGTTTTCTTATTCATTTTCTTTCCTTTTTGATTTGGTTTTTCTTGGGCAGCAAGATAATTGTATAAATATGTTTACATATATTGGATTTAACATATTTTAACATGAATACCATATATTAGATTGCTTTCCATCTAGGGAAGAGGGTCGAAGGGAACGAGGGGAAAATTTGGAACACAAGGCTATGCAAGGGTCAGTGTTGAAAAATTATCTGTGCATATGTTTTGAAAATAAAAAGCTTAAATTAAAAAAAAAACAAATCAAAACTTCCTTTCACATAAGACAATTTCTGTGTGGCAAATGATGGCTATAGGTATCACAATCAAGTGGCTATTATTATTTTAATTTAGAAATGTTCTTAATATTTACACTCAATACCATTTCACCAACTCAATCTAGAATGGGCAGGTGAAAAGACCAGAATATTTCCTTTTTTCAGAATGTCAGCTCATGAGCATAGTGAGCTCTCTGAGATGCCTTCCACTAGAGATGTGATCTCTGGAGAGTGGTCTGAGCCAGGGCTGTATGGGAAACATGTGCTCCCTAATCTCTTCCATTAAGACAAAGTGAATATTCTTAGACTCACTCTTGAGAAAATAATCCATCAGGTGATCTTGAAGACATATTTCTTTTGTTTTTACTTTTGTTCTTCCTTTCTTGCTTTCCTGTCAAGTGTCTGAGACTTGATTTGAACTCAGATCCTCCTTACTCCAAGCCCAGTGCTTTATCCACTGGGCCACCTGGCTGCCCCTAAGATAAATATTTTCAAGAAACATGTCTTGAAGGCAAAGGAGATCTGGGTTTCTGGCAGCCAGTCTCTTTCCTTATCATGGCCCAATCTTCCTTTCTGAGGTTGTTTCTTTTCCCTCTGTCCCTCCATTGCTTCGATGGAAACATTTCTGCTATTGTGGATTCAGGGTAACTTTTTCCCTACAAATACTTCTAGCTAGGAAAACCATATTTTTGGAAGTGGGAGGAAGCCTACCAAAGGAAAATCAGAACCTGTGATTTCTTGTCCTTTTGTTGATGTTGTCTGTGTCCGTTTCAGTCATGTCCAGCTCTTTGAGACCCTTATTTTTGCTAATCAATGCAATTAATTAATTTGGCTTATTAATCCGATCTTCTAGGGGGAAGGACGTTGAGCTTGAATCCCTTCAGTGAAATGATTTTGACCTCTTGCTGAAATTCTACAATTGACTTGATGTTGTTTCTTTGGGAGAGGGGGGAGTCACAAGACTATTTTAGACGTTTTCAAGAAATAACTTTTCTATGTTGTGTTGAGAACTATCAATCTTGGGCCACTTAACTCGTTCAGTCATATTTTATTTGAACCTTTGTCCTTTTCTTTAGGCAGTTTCAAAGTCCTACACAATGGTGTCCGGCAGATCAGTCAGTCATTCCCTGTCCTCAGAGCTGGTAGAATCCAATGATGGTCACGAGGAAATCATCAAGGTAAATACTGTTCCCTTTTCCTTTCTTTGCGCTTTTCATTGAAGGTCAAAAAGATGGCAAGGGGAGTGATGTTGCTAAAAGCATCTTGTGGCTAGAAAATGGGAGGAAGTTCCAGGATTAGAGATCTCCAAGACGAGGGTCAGTGGCGACATAGGTGTGACGAAGGGACATGGCTTAGATGATCTTCCCTGGGTCTCGCCAGATCTTATGTGTTTATTGAAAAACAGGTTCTGGGCAAGGGGTGCGGGGTGGAGAGAGTTGGGGGGCCTGATCTGACTGTGATTCTTTGTAACCAGAGCTATTTCATTCCCCAAACACAGGTTTACTTGAAGGGGAAAACTGGTGACAAAGTCATCCATGAGAAGAATATCGATCAGCTGAAAAGTGAAGTTCAGTACATCCAAGAGGTGGGCAGCCAAATTTTCTTCATTTTATTCCACTAAAATCCTTCTAGCCTGAGAGCTCCTTGAGAGAAAAACCTATCTTATACCTTTTGTACTTGTCACCTTATTAGCCCAGGGTCTCATGATAAGTAGGAGCTTAATAGATGTCAGTTCTAGAATGTGAGCAGAACCTCACTTTGTGCCTTGGTTGGCCATTTGTATGTTTTTTAGTCTCTTTCCTCTTCTTCCCAAGCCCAAGTCTTTAAGATCTGCATGAACCCATTAAATTAGCTATTTGTGAGGTTGGATATTTTAGTGCTTAGCTGTTTGATTCCCTTCTCTCTGGGGTGCAGATTAGCAGTTTTTCTCCCTTCCTCTTCCCCCACATCCCAAATTTGTAAGCTCACACTCTCTCCCCAATCAAATAAAAGCCATGCTTATCATCGTTGACCTGGCAGAAGTCAAATTAATCAGCATTCAGTCTGTGCTTGGGATTATTCCAGGCATTTGTTATTAGTCCATTGTCTCGAACGATCATTCTGTTCTTTATGAAAATCATTTTTTAAAAGGCATGAATTAAGGCCTGAGCTATTTTCTGAGAAAACCAAAGGATCTGAGGAGTTGTGATGAGGTTAGGTGAGAGACATCATTGGAACTTGAGAATATAATTCAAAATGTCACTTCACATTATTCACATGTGAATAACAAGCAGCTACTGGGTGTCAAGGTAGATAGAGCTACAGGCCTGGAATCAAGAAAGACTCATCTTCCTGCTTTCAAATCTTGCCTGAAACACTTACTGAGCTATGTGACTCTAGGCAAGTCACCTAACCCTATTTACTTTGTTTTCTGCCTCTGTCAAATGAGCTGGAGAAGGAAATGGCAAACCACTCCAATATCTCTGCCAAAAAAAACCCTAAATGGCATCATAGAGACAGACATGACTTAAAACCAAAAATGTATGAATAGGATATATGCTCCCTGGGCAAGAACTATTTCACTTTTATCCTTCTATCCCCAATACCTACCACAGAGCTTAACACAGAAGACACCTGATAAATTCTTATTGCTTTGGATTAATTAGCTTTTGTTGATTTTAGGTAATGGGTTGTCTATTTACTCTATTTTTCAATCCCTGTCTCATTATCAGTTTCCAGGGAGTACAAATATTTTTAAAAGACAACTCAAGGTAAATCTGGCCAAACTAATCCAGATGATTTTTTTTTTATTTTTTTATTTTATTTATTTATTTTTTGATGATGCACAGTTTGGCATTCCCTATTTATCAGGATAGAGAATCAAAAATTGACTTTTTGTGAAATGGTGGAGGTATTGGGAACTTGATATATTCCCCGTACTCCAAAAATACCTAATCAAACCATTTGTCCCTCCTGAGTGTTTCTCTGAATGACAAGGGTTTTTTGAGTAAATGGGTTGAGAATGGAAACGCTATCAATGGACAGATCTGAGTATTCCATTCCCTCCTTCCCTCCAACCTTCCCACTTTCCTCGGCTAAAAATCGCTTGCCCTCCCCACCAGGCTAGGAGTTGTTTGCAGAAGCTTCGGGAGGATATAAGCAACAAGCTTGAAAGAGACTCAAGGGACTTTCCTCAGCAACAGGAGATGCAGGTAACTAATGGGAAATGTCTCCTTGCTTATTCCTAGCAACTGGGCTCTCAGTGGAAAGATGGGGTTGTACATCAGTTAGCATTTGTGAATAATAATCTTCTGTGAATCATGTGGTGAGAGGGGAGACAAGAATGCAGGCAATCCTGCCCTCAGGGAGCTTACAATCTAGGAAGCCAAGACAGATGTATGCACACCTGTGCTCACATCTGTGCACGCTCACCCACACGAGCTCTGTCTCGTCCTGCATTCAGGCGCATAGACCTAGCTAGGTATGCCTCATTATGCATGCAATCTACTAGTTCCAAAAAATTATATAAATGTTTAATTTCTGTAAATTGTATAATTTTCAAATTCACTAGGGAAGTTTGTTAATTTAGAAAAATCTTAAAACTCCTGTAAAGTGATGAACTTTTTTTTTCCACACAGTAGATAATCCCTCCTTAGTCTATTTGTTTTCCAAATTCATATTTTCACATAATAAATATATAAAAAATGAAAGACCACCGATATAGTTAGAGCTATTTCATGCATTCATTTATTTTAATAGATTGGTAAAGAGTGATGTCTCCAGGACAGAAATTCTTTCTCCACCTTCTAACCCTTCCACCCTCTTAATCAGTCTGGTTTCCATAAGAATAATTGATGTAGGGGCAGCTAGGTGGTGCAGTGGATAGAGCACCAGCCCTGAAATCAGGAAGACCTGAGTTCAAATCTGGTCTCAGACACTTAACACTTCCTAGCTGTGTGACCCTGGGCAAGTCACTTAACCCCAATTGCCTCAGCAAAAAGCAAAAAAAAAAAAAGAAAAAAAAGAAAAGAGATGACTGTCATAGGTCCCCTTAAAGTTTAGAGTGCCCGCCACAAATGATCTCCATGGATTCTCATAGCAAACATGTGAGAAATCGATAAAAACAAAAGTTGTTATCCCCCATTCTGGGTTCAAGGTTAATTGTGATTTGCCCACTGGCCATCCAACAAGAAGGTGGCAGAAATGGGATTCAAGCTTATGCCTCCCATAATGATAACAATAATAAGCATTATGTAACACCTAGTAAGTGCCAGGCATTCTGTAAAGCACTTTGAAACTATTACCTTATTTGTTCCTCACCACAGCCCTGGGAGGTAAGGTGCTATTGGAACTAGGGCAAATAAAGGTTGAGTCATTTGTCCAACGTCACACAACTAATGGGTGTCTAAGTTGCCTCTGTCCACCACCACTCACCCTCAGCTATTATAGCAACTTGGGGGGGGGGGTCTGATCACCAGGGAAGCTGGCCAGCTAAAATCTGTACATCTCGGAGCTTGAAGGGAACCTTAGAGGTTCTCTCTAATCCCAACTGAAGCTCCAGAGAATGAGCCAGCTAAGTACCTAGAGTTTTGGCCTAGAGCTTCTCCCAAGTCCTGTCTTCATTAAGGGATGGGACAGATCATCCAAACCCTCCCAAAGAGGCAGCTAAGAAAATAATTGCTGCTTAGTGTGGACCTTGCACATATGTATGTGCATGCAAACAAAAAATATATGTGCATGATAACAGATTGTAGAATATGTGTGAATACATGTGTGGTTTATATATGAGATTGTAGAACACATGTAGAATGATACAAACTATATGCAAACATAATATGACAGTGTGTAGAATGGGTGTGCAAAGACATGTTAGAGTATAGAACATACATGCAAACATGTGGTGCAGCTTGTAGAATCTATATGCAGACATACTGTATTATATGATAGACTGTAGAACATGTATGTTATGTGTTTTAGGTATGGTGAGCTGCAGCCCATGCAAACACACATGATATAGCATATGAAATGTATGTGCAAACATGTTATGCAATATAGACTGTGGAATATGTGTGTAGATACACGTTTTATACATGATAGATTGTAGAACACATGCAAACATGTGCTGCAGCTTGTGGAATCTATATGCAGACATACTGTGTTATATAATAGATTGTAGAATATATGTTATGTGTTTTATGTATGGTGAGCTGTAGAACATGCAAACACACATGATACAGCTTGTGAGATCTATATGTAAATGTGTTGTATAAACTAGAATGTGTGGACACATGTTTTATACACGATAGATCGTAGAACACATTCAAACATGTGCTGCAGCTTGTAGAATCTATAAGCAATGTGTTATATGATATAGATTGCAGAATGTATATGCAAACATACATGTGATACAGCTTGTAGAATCTTGTATTACATATGATATAGATCATAGAATATGTACAAGAACTCATGTGGTTTATAGATGAACGATTATAGAACATATAAACACATGTAGAATCTACATGCAAACAATGTGTGCTATATATGATGTTGATTGCAGGGATCTATGCAAATGTACATATATGTAGAATGCATGTATTTGTACAATAGAAACTAGAGTGCACATGCAGCCAGGTAACATGGTATACATCAGAGCTTAGTGTGTGTATACACATATATGTTGTATATGTGTGTGTCATTCATTCAGGTGGTTAACTCCTTGAGAGTGAGGACTGTCTGTTTTTCTAACACATACTTGGTACATGTTTGTTAACTACATAAAGGATGCCCACTCCAAACAGGTGTGCGTGTGCGTGTGCGTGTGTGGCGATGAATGGGTGTGGTGTGCGCAGTCTGATGCAAGTGTGCCGTGTCCTCCCATTACTTTTGGGTAAAGCTCTCACGTTGTCGTGGGGGGCATCGGGCCCGACCCGAGCCTGGGCCCCAGAGAACTCCCCGGCGGGTAGCTCCTTGTGGGCAGCTTGCAGACCAGCTCGGGGAGGAGGCTGAAAGCCGCTTTTCGGCGCTCCCTCCGCTCGCTCTGTGCCAGACCTTCTCAAAATTCCGAGGGCAGAGGAAAGTCTGCGTGTTGGCTGCAAGCAGACGCTTGTATTTGCCGAGCTCTGGGCATTGGGGCCAAGTCACAGTTTCCCAGCTGGGAGGCTTTTGCTTCTCATTTTCCCCAGTGTGGTCCTCCTGCTCTGCCTCCCCTGATGCCAGCCCTGCCCCCACCCCCATTTCTAGAAAGACCTCTGAGGTCCGGGAAGGCCGCTCTGTGCCCGCCCGCCGACTTCCTTTTTCACTTTGGACGGGCGCTGCTGGAAGAGCCGAATGGCTTCAGGCAGTCTTTCCCTTCACTGTACAAGACCCCCTCGGATAACCTGGTAGGTGACAGCCCAGAGAAGCTCCCTCGGGGACCCTTGCTGGAGGCGGGGCTCCCCACGAGCCTTCCTTTCCCTTCTAGGAAGTAGCCCCTGGGAGGGCTGGGCCGGAGCCACGTGCCAGTCCGAGGAGACCCTTTAGATTGGTCGGGATGAGAAGGGTAGAGAATGAGCATTCGCATTGTGTCAGGCACGTGGACAAATTTTATCTTATGCGAGTTGATCCTCACAATTGGGGGGATGATGCTTTTATTTTCCCCATTTCGGTTGAAGAAAATGAGATAGAGTTAGTGACTGGGCAGACTCACCAGCTGGTAAGAGCCTGAGGCTGGAGCCTTTCTGACTGGGCCCCCGGCTGCCCAAATGGACTTTCTGTATCCTCCCTCCCCCCCTCTTTTATCTCTGCATTTGACCGCCATGTTGGGGTAACCAGTTATAATGATACCTTTAAAGTTTATCTAGCCCCTTTCTTCTCCCAAACTCAAAGCTCTGAGATGTTCTCTCTATCTCTGTGGCGGCCCTGCGAGGCAGGGAGAGGCTGGGCTTCCTTCTCAGTATCTTGTGGATGGAGAAACTGGGGCTCCAATAAGGGACCTGCTCCTGGGCTCGGAGGATCGAGGACTGGAGCACAGGTTCTTCTTCTTCCTCCCAGCTCCTGGAGGCTCAGGGCTAAAGACCCTGGCATGGGACAGCAGAGTTTGGGCCCCAATCCTACGTGCCAGCTCAGCTCTAACTACCAGCCATGGCTGGGTGTGGCCAAGTGCAAGCTGAGCCTTAGCCCATGCCGGGAGGAGTGGGGGCCGGCTCCAGCTTCCCATCTAATCCCCGGCACTCTCCAGCAACAGGGAGGGGAGGAGAAAGCCTAAAAGCCTGCTCTGGGGGCACCCCAGCCTAATGGGAGTTCTGTGGTCCCTTCCCTGAAGGTGTTTCTAGTGTCCTGAGGAAAAGGCCCCTTGTGGAGAGAGTCATTTGGTCCCTGCCCTCAGGAAAGGGGGGATGTCGAGAGTTGGAGCAAGACCTTTGCAGGAACATCATAAGAATTTTTATTTTGAAAAGCCATGAATTTTATTTTTCAAAAGTTATTTTGCTTGCTATCACAGGAAGGGGAGAGGAGAGAATTTGGAATTCAAAAAAAATTTTTAAAAAGGTAAAAATTGTTTTTACATGTGATTGGGGAAAAAAGTAAAATATTATTCAAAAATATTTTTAACTTCATTTTTAAAAATTTGAGTTTGAAATACTCTCCCTGTTGCCAGCCAGCTCCTCCCACACCCATTGAGGAAGGTCAGCAGTGTGCTTGCCATCATACATGTGAGGTTCTGCCATATTTCCATTTTAGCCAAGAACAGGATAATTATTGACATATGATACCTTGAAGTTTATAAAGCACTTTATATATACACACACACACACAATATTATACACACATATATCTATCATCTTTCCATTTTAGCTAACAGGATGATTGACATGTGACACAAAATTTACAAAGCACTATATATGTATATATACATTTATACACATATGTATATATGTACATACATTTATACACATATGTGTATATGTATTTATATATATGTATATATATACACACACACACTTTTATATGTATACACATACACACACAATATTTTACACACATTTATCTATCATCTTTCCAATTTAGCCAAGAACAGAATAATTGTTGGCATATGACACCTTAAAGTTTACAAAGCACTTTATATATATGCTGTATACACTTATATGCAGTATTTTACACACACACACACATCTGAGTTTCGCACAGATGTTCAGATGTTGCAAGGATGGCAGGGATTGCCATCCACAAGCAGTCGGTTTCAGTGACTTGCCCGCAGTCCTCGAGCTGGTGAGGGTCTGAAGCAAGGTTAGAACCCGGGCCTCTCGACTCCAGTTCTGCTCTCTGGTCCCTCTGCCATGCTTCCTCCCTTCCCAAAGGTGTTTCATGCCTTGTTGAAGGTGCCCAGCCAGGACCACTGGGTGAAGGGGCAGCTGGCAGGGATTAGGCTCCCTCAGGGCATCTCTTGGTGGGCAGGCTGCCGGGAGCACCTCTTCCTCTGGGTCTCGGGCCTCCCTTCCCTAACTGCCAGCGCTTGGTTGCAGATGCGAGATCATCCCAGCGAAGATCCCGAGGACTTAAAGGAGACCATCCGGGATCTGCTTGCTAAGCTGCAGGAGGCTGAGAGGCAGCACCAGTCGGACAGGGCCCATTTTGAGGTGAGCAGCCGTGGCCCCCCTCTGCAGCCCTCCCTTTGTCCACTCCCCCGCTCCCTGAGTTTGCACAGATGGCCCTCAATTGTCGCGAGTGCAAGACTGTGCAGTGACTGCGGCCTTGGATCCAGAACATGGCTTGCGGGACGATCTGGGGACCCCCTCCCCATTGCTAGCGGTCCCATGCGCACCCCTGCCTTCGGCAGAGTCTGCAGCTCTTGGGCTGAGCGGGTGCCCTGTACAAATGCTCTCCCTTTGTTTCTGATTCTCTGTGGTCCTGGAGAGGCTTTCCTTGGCAGACTGCGGTGACTTGCCATTTCCTTCTCCAGCAGAAATGGAGGTAAACGGCCTCCCAGGCTGAGACGGGGGCACGTGTCTGGGTTTGGATTCGGGTCTTCTCCAGGCAGAGCCTTTCTTAAGGGCTTCCTCTGCCGGGGAGTAAGCGAGCGGGACAGAGAGGGCTGCAGGACTCCCTTTTTGGGTCTGAGGGAGTAATGGAGAGCAGTGTGCCCTGCTCTCTGTCGCTCCCTTCTCTTGGCCCGTGCTGCCAGGTGAAATCATAGGAGACGTCCCTGCCCCCTCTCTTGGGCAGGTACAGTCACTGTTTCCCCAAGGGCCTGGTGCCAGTTTGGCAGTCAGCAGCCGAGCCTGTGCCCTTGCAAGGGCGAGGAATCGTCCCAGAGATGGTAGTGCAGAAGTCATGCAGGTGCACCTTGGGCTTTTTCGCAGGCTTTTCTTTCCAAATGTCTGACTCGGACTCATGCAGGATTAGTGTGCAGTCTCTGTGCACAAACGGGCTCCGAGCTGGAGGTGAGATTGCCAGCTCCCATCTTCCCAGATCTGAGGCCAGGTATTGGGTCCAGGAACAGAGCGAGGGGTCGAGCTGCCCCTGTAACAAAAGGGGACTCGAGAGGAGCTGACTTCCAAAGGAACGCTCGTCCCCCACCAGCCAATAAGGCTGTCTGGCTCTCTTCTGGATGCCCTGATGGCCAGGCTCCGTTCTGCCCTGAACAGAAGGCCCAGGACAGGTCAAGGATCTAAAAACTGAGCTGGCGGCAGGGGCAGCTGGATGGAGCAGCAAATAGGGCCCTGGAGTCAGAGGCCTCAAGTCCTTGACACTTAGCTCTGTGACCCCGGGCTAGTCCCTTAATTCCAGTTTCCCCGCAAAGCAAAGCAAAACAAAATCAAAAAATCCTATACTCTGAGGACTGAAAACTCTGAGGACTTGTGGAATGAAAAAGTAATAAGGTCTACTTGCTAGAGAGCTAGATTTGGAGTCGGGAAGGCCCGAGTTCAAATCCTGCCTCAGACACTCATCAGCTATGTGATTCTGGACGTCACTTTATCTCTCTCAGCCTCCATTTGTTCATCTGTAAAATGGGGACAATAATAGCAGCTACCTCCCAAGGTTATAGTGAAGACCAAATGAAATGATATAAGATGCTTTGCAAACCCTGAAACACTAAAAATATTAGCTATACTTTTTCTTTTTTCCCCCCCGATAGTGTTTTATTTTTTCAAATACATTTAAAAATAGTTTTCAGCATTTTTCTTTTCTTTTTTTTTTTTTTTTTTTTTTGCTAAGGCAATTGGGATTAAGTGACTTGCCCAGGGTCACACAGCTAGGAAGTGTTAAGTATCTGAGACCAGATTTGAGCTCAGGTCCTCCTGACTTCAGAGCTTGGTGCTCTATCCACTGCGCCACTTAGCTGCCCCCAGTACTCATTTTTGTAAAACTTTGTGTTCTGCATTTTTCTTCTTCCTTTCCTTACCCCCACCTCTAAGCAAGCAATCTGATATAGGTTAAATATGTAGAGCCCTTTTAAACGTATTTTATATTTGCCATATTGTACAAGAAAAATCAAACCAAAAGGAGAAAAAAAAACAAGAAAGCAAAGAAGTGAAAATACTGTTCAGCTGTGTGTGTGTTTATGTGCATATGTATATGAAAATGTGCCAAACACGTGCTGAGCCCTGGGGATATAAACATAAAAGCAAAGCCAGTTCCTGCCATCTAGAAGCTTATGTTCTAATGAAAGACAGCACACTTAGAGGAGTGATGGTCCCGAGGTACACTTTGGTCCTGAATCTTACAGAGGTTGTGAGTGGGGTCATAGGAGAGAAGGTTGACATACTCCTTCCAGGAACAGTGGCCAAGGTGATTGGATCATGGGTATAGTGCTAGAGGGTAAGACTTGAGAAAGTGGGGCCTGGAGGAGGCACTGCCCCTTACGCTCATAGACTAGCTGTCATTGCCCTCCACGGTAAACCTCACGCTTATTGGATTCCACTTTGACAGAAGCTCCAGTCTAATGAAGAATAAAGGAACTATTAAGGAGTTGACTTATCTACATCTCAGTTTCCTTGTCTCTAAAATGTTTTTCTGGAATGATTAGAGATCAATATAAAGTTTTTTTTGACTTCATTTTAAATAGGGAGATTTTTTAATATGGGGCTAGCTCATTGATGAGGCACCAGTCAGATTTTATTTATTCTATCTTAAAATGAATAAAGCCAATCCAGAGGGGTAGAGCTAGATAATCTCTAAGGTCCCTTCTATCTCCAGTACTCTCTTCCGCTATTTTACTGGTAGAGAAGGGATGGACCCTGGGGCTAAAAGTTTGCTGGCTATAATTCCAAGTGGAGAATCAATAGGTATCAAGGTGGCTGTTAATTAGTTCCTCTGAGAATACCACTAGGAGGAAGAGGAGGCTGCTGCTGGATGGGCTTTTCCGGAGAGGGATTATTAAGCCTTGCTTGCCACTGCCGACCAGGAGAGGTTGTCGATTATTTAGAATTCTGAAAGAGCTTAATCAGGGAGCGTAAAAGCCTCTTCCACAGCAATGTTTCTCTGGGTTGACCACCTTCCTTGGGTCACATAAAAGTGGCTGGCCAGCAAGACAAGGATAATTCAGACCCAGGGTTCTAGTTATATACCAGTAATACAATGTGCTCTTTCAATGGTGTATTTTTTTTTTAATTTTATTTTATTTGCATAACATATGTGTGGGTAATTCTTCAACAATAACCCTTACATAGCTTTCCGTTACAAATTTTTCCCCCCAACTTCCCCACCCCTTCCCTAGATGGCAGGATATCCACTACATGTTAATTATGTTAAAATATTGGCACATCGAATATATGTATACATATTTCCAAACTTATCATTGTTGTGCAAGAAAAATCTTATCTACACAAACGATATATCAGATAAAGGAAACACAATGTAAGCAAACATCAATCAAGGAGTATGAGAATGTTATGTTGTGGTCCACATTTCGCATCCCTCTCTCTGGGTGTATATGGCTTTCTTCAGTGAACAATTGCAGGTGGTTTGAGACATAGCATTGTTGAAGAGAGCCATGTCCATCAGAATTAATTGTCATATAGTACTGTTGTTGCCGTGTATAATGATCTCCTGGTTCTGCTCATTTCACTCAGCATCAGTTCATGTAAGTCTCCCCAGGCCTCTCTGAAATCATCTTGCTGGTCATTTCTTACAGAACAATAATATTCCATAATGTTCATATACCATAATTTATTCAGCCATTCTCCAATTGAAGGGCATCTATTCAATTTCCAGTTTCTAGCCACTACAAAAAGGGCTGCCACAAACATTCTTGCACATGTGGGGCCTTTTCCTTTCTTTATGATTTCTTTGGGATATAAGCCCAATAGAAATGCTGCTGGGTCAAAGGGTATGCACAGTTTGATAACTTTTTGAGCATAGCTCCAAATTGTTCTCCAGAATGGCTGTATCCGTTCACAGCTCCACCAACAATGCATCAGTGTCCCAGCCCTCCCACAACCCCTCCAACATTCATCATTAACTTTTCCTGTCATTTTAGCCAATCTGACAGGTGTGAAGTGGTACCTCAGGGTTGTCTTGATTTGCATTTCTCTGATCAACAGTGATTTGGAGCACCTTTTCATATGACTATAAATAGTTTTAATTTCATCCTCTGAAAATTGTCTGTTCATATCCTTTGACCATTTATTGATTGGAGAATGGCTTGAATTTTTATAAATATGAGACAATTCTCTATATATTTTAGAGATGAGACCTTTATCAGAACCCTTGAATGTAAAGATGATTTCCCAATTTATTACTTCCCTCCTAATCTTGTCTGCATTGATTTTGTTTGTACAAAAACTTTTTAACTTAATATAGTCAAAGTTATCTATCTGGTTTTCAATTAAGAGTTCCAGTTCTTCTTTGGACATAAATTTATTCCATCTCCAAAGGTCTGAGAGGTGAACTATATTACATTCCTCTAATTTACTTATAGTATCACTCTTTATATCCAGATCATGAACCCATTTAGATCTTATCATGGTATGTGGTGTTAGATGTGGGTCAAGCCCTAATTTCTTCCACACTAGTTTCCAGTTTTCCCAGCAGTTTTTGTCAAACAGTGAATACTTATCCCAAAAGCTGGGGTCTTTGGGTTTATCAAAAACCAAATTGCTATAGTTATTGCCTACTTTGTCTTGTGATTCTATCCTATTCCACTGATCGACTACTCTATTTCTTAGCCAGTACCAAATGGTTTTGATGACCGCTGCTTTATAATATAGTTTTAGATCTGGTACAGCAAGTCCACCATCGTCAGCCTTTTTTTTTCATTAATCCCCTTGAAATTCTTGACCTTTTGTTTTTCCAAATGAACTTTGCTACTATTTTTTCTAGATCTGTAAGATAATTTCTTGGGAGTTTGATTGGTATGGCACTAAATAAGTAAATTAGTTTGGGTAGTATTGTCATTTTTATTATATTCGCTCGTCCTACCCATGAGCTCAATGGTGTATTTTCAGTGATGGGGATGGATTTGTGAATCCCTTTTCTGAAGAATAACAGCTATTGGAATTGAGAGTGAAGTGAGATCTTGGAATAAAGATAATTGTCTCCTTTGAGGGATTAGATCTGTAACCTTGACCTCATCAATACCATTCATTTTAATTTTGTAAGCATGTATTAAGCCTCTACTGTGTACAGCCAGGCACTACGTTAGGTGAGGGGGCACAAAGACAAAAAAAAATTTCTGTGCTCAAAAAGTTTAGTATTCTAGGGATACAAGAAGTACACAAATACAAAAAAATTCAAGGAGAATACCAACACCTGGGTGGAATCAGCTTAGGGAACATGGTTTCTAGAGGTTTGGGTTTTGAGTTAAGATCTGAATTTGAATCCTACTTTAATCAGCAAAATTTATTAAATGTCACTGTGCTAAGTGCTGAGGATACAAAGAAAAGCAAAACAGGTAATAGCCATTTGGGCCTGGACAAGTCTTAATTTTTTTTTCCCAGCCTCAGTTTCCTCATCTCTAAAATGAGGATAATAACACTAACCTCCCTAATAGTAGTATTGGTAGCTGTATATCTGTAGTAATAGGGGTAGTGGTAGTAACTAGTGATAGTAATAGTAGTAACCTTAGTAGTAAGTGGTAGGAGTGGCAGTATTTATAGTAGGGGCAACTGTCCATGGAGGGTTGTACAGTGAAATAAGGCTGGTGAGAGAGGGACTGAGAAAACCAGGCCAGGTGTTTTCCCTCAGAAGTTAGGAGATGAGAGAAACTTGTTTGGATATAACAGTCTTTTGTGAGCTGTCTCATCCTGCTATTTTGTTTGAATGATCCTCCTGACCTTTTCTAACAAATACACTTTCTTTGTTTATATTTCTGGTTGAGAGGATGAATGAAGGGGGTGGAGGGGGGAGTGTGTGTGTGTGTAAAATCCAGGTACATGGTTACCATGACAATCCAGCAGCATTTATTAACTGTTGCCAGGTGGGGTTTACTGCTGGGGATCTGTATGTTAACTTTCCTTGATAACCGCAAACAGGGGAGATAACATGGCAAAAGAAAACCGCCTGGATACCAAGTCTCCTTTTCTTCTCCCGGAACCTAACTTGGGGAGAAGCTGGACCTGCCTGTTATTCTACTTTCCCCACTCCCGGGCAGGTCCTTCAGAGGCCATCTGGTTCCTTCCCCTGTTCCTAGTCCAGCCTGGGTCATTTTGTACCAGAATAGTAGTGAAAGGTGAAGAGCCCTGAGCTAGAAGCCTGCAGGACACCCAGTGTCTAAGCCTTGACTCAGTCAGTGCTCATGCTGTAGGCAGGTCACTTCTTGTCCCTGGGTTCCAGGTTTGGGTTTTTTTAAATCTTTAAAATGAACTTTCCAGACCTGAGCCAGTCTAAAATACTGGTTTTCTCTTTTATTTAAAAAAAAATAAAGGGGGGGGGAAGAGCCTTTTCCACATCATTTCCCTACCTACCCCATCAGTATGAAGGACGTTCTTCCTAGTATGTCATTTCAGTCTTCCCATGTACCGCTGTGGACACCAGAAAAGTACAGGGTAATTTTAGCAGGGCTGGTGCTAGGAGGGAGAGGAGAGCGGCAGAGAGGAGAAAAGGGCTTGTGAGAAGCTGGGCAGGTAGGACGTCCCAAGACTTTCCGGATTCCAGGCCTAGCCCCGGTGGAAGAAAAGACTTAAGGACATTTTGAAATAATGCCTCGGTCAGTACTGCTGGGCCCGACTTAGGCGCTGGGACCCCTGCAGGTGGGCTGGATGCTGAGTACTCTGTGCTTCAGTGGGGATGCCCTCCATGAAATGCTGGCATGATCCCAGCCTGGCTTATCTGCCTGGGAATCGGCAGGGCAGAGCTCCCAGCCCACCAGTGGGAGCACGGGGACTTGTGGAGCCCCAGTGGGTTTGGCTGTGTGGCTGAGAGGAGATCTCTGCTAATGGGCAGACTGCCGTCTCCATCACCTGTTTTTAACTTAATCTTGTGGCTGTTGGGGAGGCTAAGGCTGGGAAGGAGACCCTGATAAAGCGTGAGCTTCTTGAAGACAAATTGTGTTTTATCTTTGTATTTATCTTGGTGCCCAATTAGGTATGGGACAAGAACTTGTTGATTGGCTGAGCTCGGCTCCAGCCCTCTGGAGCCATCTTGAAATGGAGAGTTGCCTTGTTCTCCTTTGCCCTGCCCTCCCTCCCTCCCTGCAGCTGCCGGGCAGCGTCTGCTCAGGCTTTCCTTTTTTGGGCGAATCCTCCCGTTTCCTCCAGGACGTGGCTCATCACCTCCGACTTACTTCTGACCCTTCACCCTCAGCGCTCACGACTAGTCATGTCCCCTTGGCGGAGCTCTCTCACTCCTTCCCTTCCTTCTTGGGAGGTGGCCGGGTTCACTTCTTCCCTGGGCTGCTGCAGGAGCTTCTCATGTACTCTCTTTCCCTCTTTTTTCATTGTTTTCTGCCCACGGCTGACAATGTCACTCTCCTCCTGTAAGGCGGCTCTCTCCGACCTGCAGATAAAATGCTGAGGCTCCACGCGATGCTCCCACCTGCCGGCCCGCTCCTGCTCCCCAAACTCAGCGGGCCGTCTTTGGACTCCCTGCCCCCACCAGTTCTTAGTGGTTATGGTCGCGTGTCTGGGCCCATGATGTAGCCCCCCAGGAAGGGGCCGGATCCTTCAAGGCAGGGGCAGACTTCTCTCCCTCTCCTTCTCTGGCGCTCAGCGCGGCGACTTGGACAAAGTAGGCTCGTGCTAGCGACTTTGACTTGAAAGGGGTTTCGCAGCGCTCCCCGCAGGTGTCTGGGGGGCCGAGCTCTCCCCGTGACCCAGTGGCCCTTCTGTGTTTTAGGCCACACTTAGCCGGTACCAGAGAGAGGCCGAGATGAGCAGTTCTGCCCTTCAGAGAGCCGAGAGCAAGTTGGAGCAGCGGGAGGCGGAAATTCTCGAGCTTCAGAGGCGCATGCTGGGGATGGAGAAGGTGACTATTGCATTCTTTTGGATTTCAGGTCCTCGGGGCTGGGAGACCCCTGGGCTATGGCCCTAGCCCACCCTCCTGCCCAGGCCCTTCCACCGTGCTGTGCACTCGGACCGGCCGCCTTCTTTTTAACGGTCGTCCCACAATGGTGGATTTCTTTCCTTGTCTGGATGATGAGGAAGGTTTGGATGTTTTGGGGGGTCTTCCCTCAGCCTCTGCTGTTGCTTCCCAGCTTGGGCATCTCCCATCTCGGCTGGGAGATTGGCTACCATTCCCCAAGCGTCAACTTAAAAACAGAGTTGGCAGAGGAAGCAGCCCCAGATCATCGGGGCTGGGCTTTCTCACAGGGCAGCAGGGTGAGGCTGGTGAGCCAGGGACTAGAGTTGGGGGCGAGGGAAGGGCTCTGGTCCAGCAGAAGCACCCCGTGAGCCCTGCCCGCTGCCGTCGCCTCCCCATGCCCACTTTGCCTTTCTCTGGCCCAGGAACAAGAGAGCTTGCAGGAGAAGGTCAGGGAAGGGAGCACGGCCCTGGAGGAGCTCCGGACCCGCAGTGCTGACTGCCTCGCAGAACAGGAAAAGTAAGGCTGCGGCTTGCTGGCTTTGCAGGGGCGGGGGCGAAGCATGCTGCGGCTCTCACCGGGCCCTGTTGGGGTGGGACCTGCTGCTGATGTCACGGCTCCGGCCTGACTCACCCACATGCTTGGTGAGGGCGTGGACTCTGCCAAGGTTGGGAGCCCGGACCAGCCTGGGGGTCCCCCCGGCCAGGGAGCCGTGGCCCAGGGGTGGAGGAAGTGTCTGCTTAGGCAGGGGACCTTGCTGTCATAAAGAAGGCCTGGCTCGGGCTCATATTCAGGGAACGTGTCCCCCACAGCCTGCCCGGTGCCCAAAGAGATGCAGAATTTGGCCATCTGGAAACCCTGCTCCCTAAGGGAGCGCTAGCAGGGAAAATCAAAGAAGGCTTCCTGGGGGAAGGGATATTTGAATCTGGCTGTAAGATTTAACAAAGGGCCAGTGGTAGAGCAGGAGGACCCGAGTTCAAATCTGTCCTCCAACAAGTAACATCCTAGCTGTGTGACCCTGGACAAGTCCCTTAACCCCAATTGCCTCAGCAAAAAAATAAAAAATTAAAAAGAAGATTTTAGCAAAAAAGGGATGTAAAGTACAGGTCACTATGGGATACAAGTAGTAGTCTAGTTCAGACCAATCATAGAGGGAGTACCTTGAGAAAAATGTGGAAAGGCTGGGTTTTTTTTTTTTTTTGTTTTTTTTTAACTAAGTCATCTTTCAGTCACGTCAGATTCCTTGTGACCCCCTCTGAGTTTTCATAGCAGAGGTACTGCAGTGGTTGGCCATGTCCTTCTCCAGCTCATTTTGCAGATGAGGAAACTGAGGTAAACAGGGCCAAGGGACTTGCCCAGGGTCATACAGCTAGGAAGTGTCTGGGGCTGCACCTGAACTCGGGGAGATGGCTTTTCCTGACCCACTTCACCCCCTAGCTGCCCCGAGGGCCGCAACTGAGCACAACAGAAGCACTTGTGTGAGGTCTTAGATGCCAGGTATCGGAAGGCTTTGATTAACGAAGTGCTATGGCTTTGAAATGAAAAAGATTTGGCCACAGACTAAGGATGATGTGGAGGGTGAAGGTGAGTGGAAACAGAAGGCCTTATTTATAGAAGGGTTCCAATGGAGATTAGACCGGTGACC
Source organism: Myrmecobius fasciatus (assembly GCA_023553655.1). NCBI lineage: Eukaryota > Metazoa > Chordata > Mammalia > Dasyuromorphia > Myrmecobiidae > Myrmecobius > Myrmecobius fasciatus. The sequence continues at coordinate 421,381 of JAJPUD010001396.1, read as the reverse complement.
TGAGGCAATCTGATGTGCCGGGAAAGGGGACCCTTTATTGCAGTCCTGGGCAAGTCACTTGAGAATACCAAGACCACAACTTTCCTGAAGAGTTGACATTAGTGGGAAATAGTAGGGGGAAGTATGCAGGGGTAAACATGTATAAAGTCATTTCAAATAGGAAAGGCCTCTGATAGGAAGGAGGAAGTGAGCAGAGGCTTGAAAGAAGCTAGAAAAGGTGTGTATTTATCCAGCAGAGGCAAAAGAAGGAATTTCAACAGTGGTTTGGAAGTAGATTTAAGTTACCTCTGATTTAATTAATATTAAATGATGAATAAATTGCCTTCTACTTTCCTTATGATCAGGGAGACAGAGAAAGCCTATGTCATTGAAACATAGAGCAACAGCAAATTAGGCCACTCTCAGCCCTGGGCCACTGAGGAATTTCTGGCCTCTCTGTGCTGCAGGCCATAAACAGAAATAAACTGTCAACTGATGAGTTTGATGAATCACAGATCCAGTTTAATGTTGTTGTATTGGGTACAGTCTAAACTATAATCTTATTAGGTCTGTACATTGTAATTCCTGTCACAGTCTTTGAGGATAGAGCTTTTTTGAAGCCCTTATCCTTGTCCTCATGACTCTAGATCTTAAATTTAGGTCAGCCATGGAAAATCTAAACATTTTATTTTTAGATCTTTGCTTTTGTCATCTTCCTCCCTGACCTAATGTGTTTTCAGAGTGGGTCAGAAACTCAAAATACAACTGAGTTATTTTGGGTTATTCTTTCTTTTTCTCTCTATATTGAAAGTTTGAATTAATGGAAGCATAAGAGGAAGAAACCAAATCTATGTGGTTATTTGGATTTTAGGCAAAGAAGGAAGGAAAGACAGAGAAAAAATGAAGAGTGAAGGAAGAAAAGGGAGGAAGGAAGGGGGAGAAAGGAAGAAGTTTGTTGGTTCTGCTTCCTTATCTCCTTACCAGTTTATATATTTTTGTGCTTTTATTTACTACATTAATTATTTCTTATAACAGTAATAGTCCATTGCATTCATGTACCACAATTTGTTTAGCCATTCCCCAACTGATGGATATGTACTTTGTTTTCCAATTCTTTGCCATTACAAAGAAATTGCCATTGTAAGTATTTTGGTATTTATAGAGACTTTCTTCTTATGTCCTCAGAATATAAGCCCAGAAATGGAATCTCCAAGTCAAAAAATGTGACTGATTTAGTCATTTTATTTACACATAATTTCAAATTGCTTTCCAAAGTGATTGTACTGATTCACAGATCCACCAGTAGTGGACCAGAAGAAAGCTTATCTTTCCAACCCCTCCAATATTAATTATTGCTATGTTTTTGTCTTTTGTCATTTTTCCAGATGTGAAGTGAAACTTCAGTTATCTTGATTTGCATTTCTCTTATGACTGAATTGGAGGATTCTCTCTCATGCTTCTGATTACTTCACAACTTTTCTTGAAAACAGTTTATTCATGTCTTTTATCTATTTGTGGAATGGCATGAAATACCCTTGTGGGGTATTTATTGTTTATATTTATCTTGGATGCTAAATCAGATCGTTTTGATACAAAGATTTTTTATTCTCCTTACCTTGTCCTAAGTGCATTAATTTTGTCTATGCAGAAGTTTTTTTGGTTTTATGTAGTTGAAGTTATTTTATCTTTTGTCATTTTTTCTGGGTTTGGTTTGGCATACATCGCCTATCCATAACTCAGAGGTATTCTCATGCATCTTCCTTCCTCACTCTCTTCAGCTTCCAAAATGATTTTCCTCAAACATGGATCTGCCCATGCCTCCCGTACATACAACTCAATAAATAAGTTCCAGCGGCTCCCAGTATGTCCAAGGTCAAACATAAAATCTTCCCTGTGGTATTTCAAGTCTTTATCCTTTACTCACACTCCATCCCCAGGGGCCCACTCTCCACTGGAGCCAGTGCTCTGTCCACTGCACCCCTTAGCTGCCTACATTCATAAAAACCATTTATATTACAAATTATATTGCTTATGTAAAATCTAATCTATAACAGATGTAAGTAATAGGCTTATGGCAGGCAGGCTGCAATCAGACTTCCCTGCCTCCTGAGCCATTTTTTCTTTTGCTTTTCTCCTTCCTCACTCTAGTTCTTGAGCCATAATCAAATCCACTCTGCCTTCCAGCAGAGAAGTATCATCCTACTCAGCTAGGGTGCCTAGTAACTTTCTGGACCAGTGTGCCCACTCTCTGGCTGCCATTCCTCAAAGTGTAGTCTCCCCTATGAGAATGTAAGCTCTTTAAGGGCACGAATTATCTTTCTTTTGACATTTGTTATCCAGTAGTTGACACACAAGTGCTTACTAAATGTTTTTATTTGTATTAGTATACCATTTAAGCATTTTATATTATTATATATTACAATATATTAATTTATTATATTTTGATTAGTATTTATTTTTAATTATTAATCAATATATGATTATAATTATATATGATAATATATAAATAATATGCAATATATTGTAATATAAGTAAACAAATAATTGTTTTATTAATAATATATTGGTGTATAAATATATAATATTAATATGTTAAACTATAACCATTTTAACAATCAGCCATATAAATTGCAAATTTTCCAAACAAAACAAATTGAGAGAGAATAGAGAAGAGGTTAAAAAAAAAAGGAAGTTTTGGAGCTTTTAAATGCTAGGCTTGGGACACAGTTGTAGATTTCTGGGTTTTTTAGGTATTCCCTCACTGTTACCCCCAAAAGGGGTTGGGTATGTAAATACAATATAATGAAATCTTCCATTAGAGTCTCTATTTTGGTTTTCCAATAGGGTTGGACTCCTCTGCCTTGTTAAAAAAAAAAAAATTGGGGTCACTAAGCATTAATCTGCCGAGGCACAAGGAGATAGCAGCAGCTGGCTTGACAGTCATGGCACATTCTTCTCAAGTGGCTTGGCCTGGGGATTTTTGGTTCTGTCTGCTTTGAAGAGATCATGTGGTGCGATAGAATAATTACTGGCCTGGAAGCTAGAGGCCTTAGGTCCAGTCTTGGCTGAGCTAATCATTACTTTGTGACCTTTAGGAAGTCAGTTCTCATATTTTCCTCATCTAAAAATGAGGAAGAGGAAGGAGCTAGATCCTCTGAAAAAGAAAGTTACTGATTTTCCAAACAGTAATATGATACAAATACAGCAGCTGTTGGGTGAGATCCTCCAGGAAGGGTCAGAGAAGAAGTAGCAGTGGTTCATTGACCTGATAATAACAGATTTGTTGTCTTTCTGGGGTATATATCCTATGTATTCAAGATATAATAGAGAGCCTTCCGAGACTTAAGAAAATGGATGACTTAAAAGATGTCAATAATATTTTTAAAAATCCATTTTAGCCAATTAAAAAAAAAAGAAAAGAAAAAAGATGACTACCACCAGTTCTTGTGATTCATTTGGAGACATGACCTTGCCAGAAGGAATCTAAAAAATAATTGCTGAGATTATGAAAATGTTCTGGTCGAAAAAGTTTGTTTTTCTTCACTGCTGCTTCTTGAAGACAAGGAATGAAGAAGACTCTAATTGATTTAGGATTTTGAATGACTGATTAAGAAGATGGTATCTGAGAATGGGTTTTTTTTTGTGTGTGTGTGTGTGTACAGCTCCAAAGTATAGGAATGGCAGATTCTGAATCAGGAGTGGAAAGAAGCCTAATAAAAATATATATGTTTGCTATCTTTAGGCTTTAAAACAAATATGGGCAGATATATGTATATCTACCAAGTTTGATTTCATAGAAAATACATAGGTACACTAGAATGAAGAATATCAGTGAAGATACCCAGAAGTTTAAAGGAAAAAAGACCCCCGAAGGGGTCATGAAGTCAGATAGCTATACTGAAATAACCAGTGTTTAAGTCACCAAGAGGAACGCCTTCTGTAAGGACGTATATTTGACTTCAGAAGTATCTGAGATTTTGTGGTTAAAACTCATGCCTGAAATATAGCCTTTTTTTTTTTTTTTTTTTTTTTTTTTTTTGCTTTTTGCTGAGGCAATTGGGGTTAAGTGACTTGCTCAGGGTCACGCAGCTAGGAAGTGTCTGAGACCAGATTTGAACTCAGGTCCTCCTGACTTCAGGGCTGGTGCTCTAACCACTGCGCCACCTAGCTGCCCCGAAATATAGCCTTTTTAAAGTATACCTTACACAAAAGAAATGGGAAGAGAAAAATGACATGAGAGAAAGGGGAATAGTGAGAAAGATCAATAACAATAAAAATGTTTATGTAGTATTCTTAAAAATTGATTTAAAATAAGTTGCTTTACATATATTAACTCATTTAATCTTCAAAACAACCCTCTGAGGTTGATACTATTATTATTCCCCATTTTACAAATGAGGAAATGAGACTGCTAATAGAAGTTATTTGCCCAGACACTGGACTAAGGCAGAATTTGAGCTCCAGTCTCTTGACATCAGTTTGAGCTCTTTATCCACTTTGTTACCCAGCTTCCCAAAGTTCTGTATCTTAAGAATATATATTCAGATGTTGTGGTATGTGATTATGATGGAAAATTATTGTTCTATGGGAAATGATAATCAGGATGCTCTCAGAAAAACCTGGAATGTCCTTCATGAACTCAAAGTGAAAAGATGATCAATTAATGACTTTGCTATTTGTAGCAATATAATGATCTACAACTATGAAGGACTTATGATGAAAAATCCTATCCATACCCAGAGAAAGAACTGATTGTGTCTGAATATAGATTGAAGCATATACTCTTTCTTTTTACTCTATTTTTCTTGAGGGTTTTCTTTTTTTTAGGGGAGGGGGATAGAAGGAGATATCTGTTTTCTTTCACAACATGACTTGTATGAAAATGTTTTATGTAACTTCACATGTACTTAAAAGGAGCTAGGGGTGATAACAATGTTGATAAACTCAAAAGTTTAAAAAAAAGTAAAAATTGTTTGAAATGTAATGGGGGGAGAAATAAAAATATTACATAAAAAAATACATATTCATCTGAGAAACTGTGGGATGGAGAAAGTGACCAGGGAAAGATAATGGAGAACATTGAATAAAAAAGATAATGGAGAGCAACAAATGGTGAGTGTGATCCAAGGCTGAGGCTTAGCTGGGTGTAATTGGTATTACTCTGTCCTGAGAATATACAACAGATCAGTTGCACAGAAAGGAGAACTAGATGAGGAGTTTGGAAAATAGACCACATGTTTGGCATTTGCACATGATGTATAAGTGGTGAAAGATTTCATTCATCCAGATATCTGCCAGAGCATTCTCCCTGCCAAAAGCAGAGTAACTGATAACTTCATTTGATTTAAAATGTATAGGAACCAATAAGTGAGAATTCTGAGTTGGACTTGATTCTTGCTAACTTGGAGGAACCAGTGGCTGGAGTAGAATTGGGAAAGTTGGGGTAGGGAGGAATGATTTAAAACAAAAGCTAGGTGCAACTATAGGTATAGATCTGTGGAGAGTAGATTTTAAAGGTTACAGAGAAGGAGTTCTTAGTCTAAGATCGGAATTAAAAAAAATTTTTTGATAACTATATTTCAGTATAATTTGTTTTCTTTGTAATCTTATATATTTTATTTTGTGCTTTTAAAACCATCCTTGGAAAAGGAGTTAATAGGTTTCACCAAACTACTAATAGGTCCATGATACCAAAAAAAAAAAAATTAACCCCCATTTCACAGGAGAGGCAGGTATCCGTTGGACTAATATTTTACAGAAGTCAGACCAGGAAGGATGAGCAGAGGAAACACAGGAGCAAGATGCAAAGTTGTCTAAAGCAAAGCTTCTTAAACTGTGGATCATGACCCCATATGGGGTCTTGTAACTGAATGTGGGGATTGAGAAATTGACTTATCAGTAAATGTTTGATTTTGTATACCTGTTTTATATACCTTTATAACTGAGGTCAAATAAAAATTTCTCAGGTGAAAAGGGGTCATGAGTGGAAAACATTTAAGAAATCCTGCTCTAACAGAAACCATTGTGACTATATAGGAAAATAACCAGCCAACTTAGATTTTTTAAAAGATATATATGTCCCCCTCCCCAAAAAATGACATACAAATAACCTGATAGGCAGTTGATGCCCAAGCTAAATAAGAGACTACTTTGTTATCCAGATGGCCTTGATTAATTCAAGTCATCTGACCCAAATGAACCATCCTTAGGTACTCAGAACAGATAGGTATGATTATTGAGTCCCTATCAGTGATATTTTTAAAAATGGAATTGCTGCTCAGTTAGAGGAGGGAAAATTTCAGCCAAGAAAATGAGTTTGGAGCAATAGACAGCTTGACTAAAATTCTTGGGAAAATTCTACAATGAACCATGAAAAAGACAGTAGACAGATATCTAGAAGCACACCAGATGGCTCCACCAAAAACTGGTCATTCTAGATTGGCATTCCCAGGGCTATTAAACTAGCAGATCAAGAACACCGTACGTGATGTTCACCAAGATTTTTAGCAAAGCATTTTATCCCAGGTTGGATGGCTGAACTCGGTAGTCCTAAATGGTTCAATGTCTCATTGGCAAAGGTGGTCTCTAGTAAAGGGTCTTAGGGATCTGTACTTGTCCCTATGCTGCATAAAATTTTTATCATTGATCTAGATAAAAGCATAGGCGGCAATCTTATAAAATTTGCAGATGACACAAAACCAGAACATGATTTATGGCAGGATCCAGAAAGGTCTTAATAGGATAGAATTCAGCTTCTTTAAACTTTGGGTTGCAACCTTACATGGGGTCAAATAGCTGAATGTGAGAGTTGTGAAATTATGATTTATTAGTAAATGTTTGATTTGTGTACCTGTTTTCTGTACCTGTGGTCATGTAAAAATGTCTCAGAAAAAGTTTAAGCCCTGGGTTAGAGAGTGGACTGAAATGCATAAGATGAAATTCAGTAGGGATAATCGTAAAATGTTATACTTGGGCTCAAAAATTTAGTAAAAAGAAGTAAAGGGTAGAAAAAAGGCATGATTATGCAGAAGTCATATCTGAAAAATATCTGGGAGGTTAGTGAACTGTAACAGCTCAGCTTAAATTAGCAGTGGAGGTGGGGGGAGCCAAGGAGATCTTGGTGGCTTCCAGAAGTCAGCCCACATCCCCAGAAGATCCCAGGGGTTCTTGTCCTGCTGTCTCAGACTACATCTGCAATGCTATGCTCAGTTCTTGGGTGCCATAGTTTAAGAAGGGCATTGAGGAGCTGGAGGAGTGGAAAAAGAAGCCCAGATGGTGAAGACCCTTGAGTCCATATCATGTGAAGACAGGCTGAAGGAACTAGTGGTTTTCAGGCTCAGCTGCCTTCAAGTTTTGGAGGGTCCTCCTGGAGTACCTTAGGAATAGAGGATTGAGAGCTGGAACATGGCAGCCCACTTAGTGCCCAGCCTCTTCTTCATACCCATGAGGAAACAGATTTAGAGGGTGTTAAGTGACTTGACTAAGGTCACACAGGTAATGGGGTATTGTGGAGATCTGAATTCCATACCTCTGACTTTAGATCAAATGCTCTTTCCACTGCACAGGTTCTCTTGGACTCAGAGGACAGAATCGGGAGCAATAGGAGGGATTTATAAAAAGGCCAATCCAGGTTTGATACCAGAAGAGATTCCCAATAATCAGGTCTTTCCAGAGGCCAAATGATCTGCCTGGAAGGAGGTGGTGGAAGTCTTCCAGTAGGGGCTACTTGGCTACTTGGCAGTAAATTGTGGTAGAGATTGTTTTAGAGTCAATAGCTTCTAAGATCTCTTCCAGTATAAAATTCTGGGATCACCCTTCATGTTTCTCGCTTAAATGGCTCCTCCCCAAAACTGCCAAAATAACCTTCCTGAAACAGAGGTCTGAGAATGTCACTTCTGCTGTTCAATCTTAATTGGCTTCCGTTGTCTCTAGTATCAAATATAAGCCCTTTTAATCAGTAATCAATGGCCAGTAAACATTGATCTATTGCTTCCTCTCTGCTAAGCACTGTCCTAAGTGCTGAAAATGCAAATAAGACAGCTCTTGCCCTCCAGGAGCTTTCTGTCTAATGGGGGAAGACTGTTCCCAAAAGGAAACTAAAAAGAGGGTGCTTGCCATTGGAGGAGGAGGACATGGGAATGTGATGTGTAAAAAGTCAAAGCCAAACAGCAGCTATTGGGAAAATGTAATGATATCAGTTTTTGTAGTGAGGTCATAGGCTTCTTTTCAGATTTTTTTTTTTTTCCTGAGGCAATTAGGGTTAAGTGACTTGCCCAGAGTCACACAGCTAGGGAATGTTAAGTGGCTGAGACCAGATTTGAACTCAGGTCCTCCTGAATTCAGGGCTGGTGCTCCATCCACTGTGCCACCTAGCTGCCCCAGACTTATATAAACTCTTGAAAGGCAACAATTGTGTTTTGTTATCTGGGTGTGTCCAGGGCCCAGCATAATGCCTTGGCCTATGGTAGGTCCAGTGATCTCCAGCTCCAGATTCTGTGGCATCCCACCCCAAGCCCTTGGGGTAGTTGATAGAGAGATTAAGTAGAATCTCTCCTCAGAGCAAAGGGAAACAGTGGAAATCCTGCTTTCTCTCTTGTCCTGGTCTTGTAACTGGACAGAGAGCATTTTTTCTCATTGTGTCAGTCCTCTGGTCCTTTCTATCTCCAGGGCTGCTCATCTGGAGAAAGAAGTGGCTAGCCTTCGGGAGAAGATCCATCACCTGGACGACATGCTGAAGAGCCAGCAGCGCAAAGTCAGGCAGATGATAGAGCAGGTGAGACCAGATCCCATCCTCCTTTCTCCCTCCCCCAAATACCCTAGCCCTCACTGCCCTGTGGAATTGTTTTTGTCTGTCAAGTCTGGGCCAGGTCAGTCTCAGAGAACTAATTGAGGCACTGAGAAGTTAAAGGACTTGTTTGGGGTCAAACAGTCATTATGTGTTAGAAGCAAGGTTTGAACCTAATTCTTCCTGAGTCATTATTCACTATTTTACATTGCCTTTGTGAGTATGTAAAATAGACTGAGAAAAAAAGACTTTATTGCTATTTTTGCTTACTGTGGTTGTATACAAATAAAAACACAGAGAAGTTAAAAAAAAAAAAAAAAGTCTGGGCCAGGGAAGTCCTTTTGCCCCCTGATACCCAGAGGTTTCTGCTTGAGTGCTTTTAGCATTCTCTATATCTATCTATCTATCTATATCTATAATCCCGGATTATACTCTCCTGATTTAGTTCTCCTTCCCCTTTGCCTTTTGATCATCTGACTTTTCCATAGAGGGTGGGGAGAGGAAAGAAAATAAGCCAAAATACTCATTCTCCTCCTTTTTTCTGTGAGCCATTCTGAGAAACTTGTTGATTAAAAGAATGAACTCTCTTTGCTTTGTCTCTTTACTGTGATTGAGCAAATTTTATTTATTTGTATTTTTTAAATGGGGAAAAAAAGGGATTTATTTTGACCCTGAGAATTCCCATCGGGCTAGCAAATGACTGAAAGATGGAGTACAGCTTTATCTAGTCTTCTATAGCCTAAGACTAAGGAGGAGTACATGTTGATTCTGTGACTGGAGATTAAGGAGCAATCTCCAAATGAATTAAGGTGGTGGGCTAAGGCTTAATCTCCAGGTGAATTAAGAGTGGAAAGTGGTGGGCTACAGGGTAATCTCTAGGTAAATTAAGGGTGGTGATTATCCTAGGAGTTTCTTGTGGCTAGAAGCTAAAGAGTAATCTGGAGCGTTTTCTGAGACAGATTCCAAAGCCAGAAAATTCAGTTTCCTGACCCAGACCTCCCTAAAGATCAGGGGACCAAAGAATCCTATTACATCATTTTCCTCCTCAAGCAGTCACCCCCAAATTTACCTTTTGATTTGTATCAAAAAAGCATTGGAAAGCAAGCTCATAAAGAGGTGAAAATTTACTTTTCCACACCTTCTCTAGCCACTAGAGGTGAAAGTCATTTGGCTTATGTTGATTATTTTTTTTAAATAGCTCATTGTTTGCTCCCACAGCTTCAGAATTCTAAAACGGTGATTCAGTCCAAAGACACCACCATCCAGGAGCTCAAAGAGAAGGTTGCCTATTTGGAGGCAGAGGTACAACAAGTGGGAATCACCTTAGAGGGGAATGTGGGTTCTTGGGGCCCGGAGAATTGGGAGGCTGATGGCTGGGAAAGTGAGTCTTTCCTTGTGGGGATGGTCCCTTTGTTCTACAAAGTGTACTTGTGTTTACTAAATAATTTCTACCTTAGCTGCAGGGCCCTTACATACTTTTGAGTAACTAATAATTATTGAGCAACCACTGTCTGGGAAGACTAGAGTGGGTGGTACTTGGGAGACAAAGTAAAAATGGAAGAAGGGGCCTCCTGCTCTCTGGCTGCTCACAGCCTAGTTTAGGAGACTGGATGTGTGTACCTGTGTTCACATGATATGTAGACACACTTAAGACTACCTAGACAAGTTCATACAACAAGGACTGAAGAATAAAAGCAGTAAAGAAATCATCATTGTTGGATGAGAAGAAGGGGGGAGAAAAGGAGTAGTGGATACAAAGGAGAAGGTCTTTCAGTTGAAGAGTAATAACTCCAAAGGTGGCAAGGAAGGCTTAATTAGCGGGTGGGAGACAGCTAGAGAAAGGATGAGCTCTTACTTACCTGGGGATGTGTATCCTAGAATTTAGAAATGCATGACCGAATGGAACACCTGATAGAAAAACAGATCAGTCCTGGAAATTTCAGTACCCAAACCCGAACCAAGAGTGATGGCCTGGGAAGGTGAGTATGTGTACCTATGTATGGGGTCTATTCAGAAAGAAAGGAAAGGAACAAGAGAAAAATCTTGGCTGTGGAGGACACCTTTATTCCATATCTCACTTGGTATTAAAGGAATAACAGAACAAGTCTATTTCTTTAGACCGGGTTGGGTTCCTTTTGAACCATTCCCCCCCCCCAACATTTTGACAATTTTATTTAATTAATTGGTTTCCTTTGTGAACTCATGTATTTTATTTTCAAATTCAAAATTCACTATTCAAAACCACTGTTTTATTGGCTTCATTTGTCTTGGTCTAATGGCTTTCCTGGATTATTACCCAAAGGATCCTTGACACAACCAAAGGCTAAGAACCCCTCTTTTGCCCTAATCCCCCCCATCATCTGTCAGCCTGACACCTCCCATTTTCCTTTTATTTCCACTTCTAAATTGCCCTCTCATCTCCTTTCCCCGATATCATTTATGGGCCAAGGTTGAAGATGATTTATGGGATGATTGGAGAAGAAGATCATGTATGGATATAAAGAACAGCGTCAGCTTCATAGGATTGAAAAGGGTCTTGAAGTCTTAACAGTCTTCTGAGAGGTGATTGGCAATTTGAGTTTAAAAAAAAAATAGAAGCACTGGGAAGATGAGTTACCACCAAGTTAGCCAGAGGGGGGGAGGAGGGGCCTCAGCAGGACCCGGGCCCTAACTCTTCTGCTCTCCTCCTTTTCCCAGCATCAGGATCTCCAGGCCTCCAAACCCGAAGCCCCTGCCGCTCATCCGCGTGGTGGAAACCTGAGCCCCAGGCTGAATAGTGTTGCTTGCTACCCTTACTGGCCTAAAGAGAAACCGTCCCTGTTGTATCACAGACTTTTACTTGTTGACCGCTCCCTGGCTGCCCGGCAGCCCCATTTATGCCTAATTCTTGAGCTCCTTTCTTCTGTGTGCTGGGCAGACAGAGGAAGGGGAAGGCCTTCCTCTGGAGCCCCGGAGCCTGTGGAAGGAAGCCACCAGGACAGAACCCCCCACTCTGTCGGGGTGGAGCCTGTGGTGATGCCCATAATGCCATGATTGTTGCTGATCTGCGTTAGAGAGGAGAGTTTCCCTCTGAAAGTGGGTGTCGGACTGCCCCGGAGACCAGGGTTGCACAGGACTGGGACAGGGTGCCCTGGCTCACCTTGCCCTGACACGAAGCCTGGCCCTCATCCTCAGGGAACCGAACCTTTGTGCTCCTGTGTTGCTCCCAACAAAACACCATTTCCCCTTTTCTCTGCTTCCCAAGATGGCGGGATCCCCACCAAACTTGGGGCTGAGTGGCTGCAATGGGGATGAATCTTCCCTTATGGTTAAGTCCCTGTTTTCCTGGGGAATCGGGTGAGACAGAAAAAAAAATCTACATTCAGAAAATGGATCTGTTGCAGGAAGGGACACTGACAGCTCGGCCCTAGTCCTTGCTGCTTTTGGCTTCTACCACTATTCCCAGAAACTCGGAGTGTTTTTGTTTTTTCTTTTTATTTTTTCCCACATTTAAACTCAGCCCTAGAAACATCCCAGCTTCCTGGTCCCAGTGCTTGGAGGAAAGTTTTTCCACCAGATTGCATGAGTCCCAGAGAAGCAGCAGAGCCTCCCCCAGTATTTATTTTGCTAAGTTATTGGTGTCTTTGGTTATGTCTTGCAGTTGTTTTAATGCCCAAGTTCTAGAACTTAAGAGTTGTTTCAAACAGGGAAAAGCTTTTTGTGTGGCTTTTATTTTTCTCATATCCATGTGTTTTCCCTCTCCTCTCCCCTTCTCCCATACCTGAGTTGTAGGAATTGTTGGTGTGTTTATATATTCAGACCACCATGGGAGGGGTAGGGGGGAAAGCAGGTGGGAAAGGAAGTGTATACTGACTGCACAGAAAATTCATGAGTGGGACTCTTTGGGAAAGGACTTCCTTTGAATCTCCCTTTCCCTGCTTTCCTTCCCTCCTCCACCATGCAGGAGTCTTTTTGTATACTCCCTCTGAGTGATCTCTTCTAGGTCCCTGACTTGTAGCCTCAGGTGATGGAGATAAAGCCTCAGAGACTAATAGAATCCTGTAGAAAAATATTAACAAAAAGCAAAGCTCTTATTAAGTCCCTTAGTCTGCCTAACTCAAAAATAGAACGCTTAAGTCTATCTGTAGAGGTACTAGACCCAGAACTTGCTCCGCCCCTGTAGGCAAGTCATTCCATGCTTCAGGTAACTCATCTATAAAGTGAAGAGTCTGAACTAGCCCATTACCAAAGTCCCTTCTAGCTCTAAAATGTGTTTCCGGCCTATACTCTTTATATGGTGAATTGAATAAATTATATTAATGTGTCTCTTGAGATTCTGGTCTGGTTTTTATCTCCTGGCTGAAAAAAACAAAAACATCTCCCTTAGCCTCCCCAAGGAAGCCCTGCTTTCTACATGGGGAGGATTCTTACAGGGGCAGCTCTTCCTCTTTTATATGATTTGCATCTCCTCCAACCCAAAGGCTTTGTGGTTTCCTCGATTGAGTTCTTTCAGAGAATAGGGGCTGCGAAGGGGAGCTCAGCTTAAGAGATCAGCATCCCAATTTAGGAGGACCTGGGAGAGTTTGGGGGTGACTCCTGATTCTGGCATTGGGCCTTGGCTGAATTCCCAAATGTCTCCTGGCTTGGGAAAGGGAGATGGAAGTGCTGTGATTCCAGATAGAGCCACCAACCAGCACCGCAGGGTATATGAGTAACTAACTAACTGCCAAGTCCTTTGCAGAAATGAAAAGCTCTGGAAATGCTGACGGCAGCTTTTGGAGAGGGTTTGGGGCTATCTCTGGGCATCATTCAATTAGCACCAACTCTTTCTTTCTGGCTGGGTATGCAGATGGCTGCAGGGCTGAATGGGGATCTGGCTGAATGGACACTGCTGCTCTCTGGACCAGAGAAACCTGAAATCCTGCCCCCAGCCCTGTCCCTCTCCTGCCACAAAGGGCTTTGAGCTCCTTTTGATTTTCTTCCCCTCTCTCATTTTTCCAGTAGGTTCACGCCCAGGGATGCAGAAGGCACCAGGAACCTCTCCCCTCCTCCTAGAGCTAAGCCACCAAGTTTTTCCCCTCTCTGGCAGGTCTGCCTGGGCTGGGTATTGTGAACAGGGCAGCAGTGGGGCAGGTACTGACTAATGTACCAGAGAGATTAACCATTGGGAGTAGTGGAAAGGTGTGGAGTTAAGAATATCCAGTTATAAAAAGGAAAGTTAAGACCTACAGACCTACTATGTGCTTAACAAAACTCAAAGTCCATGCCCTCAAAGGGCATACTGCAACTGGGGACAAGAGGTAAGGAAGAGAAATGTGTCCCTGATTAAGCAAATACACATAAAGCAAATAGGGCTTAGAATACTCCTTAACTAGTACCAAGAAAGGTTTTATATTTGAATTGAGCCTTGAAGTAAAAATGAATTCTAATGTAGGGAAGGAGTGAATTCTGGGCACAGGAAAGAAAATAAATGCTTTAAATGATTGTTAATTTTTAAAAGAAAGGAGAGGCCCTTTCCTATATATGAATAAATATGTAAATAACTTTTTTGATCTTCAAGATTAGAGTGGTTGATTGATGATTGGGGATGTTGTTAACCTAATATGTGCCAGACATGCTAAGCATTAGAGCAAAAAAATGAAAACTTTTAAAGAGTTTACAGTCTGTTGGCGAAGACAACTTGTATAAATAGAATATACAACATAGGAATGGAATAAATGCAATCTGTTGTGTGTGGGGTGACATGTTTGTTGTTCATTCATTTCAGGTATGTCTCCCTGTGATCCCATTTGGGGTTTTCTTGGCAAAGACATTGGAGTGGTTTGCCATTTTATTCTCTAGCTCATTAGCAGATGAGGAAACTGAGGAAAATAATTGTGACTTGCCCGGAGTCATACAGCTCTTTTGTGTCTGAGATGAAAGATTTGAACTCCTGGAGATGAGTCTTTTTGACTCCAGGCCTGACACTGTCCAGTTGCCCTATTATACATGACCCTGGCCAGGCATGACCCATATATATGATCCTGGGCCAATCAGTTCACCCTGCCTGCCTCAGTTTCCTCATCTGTCAAGTGGGCTGGAGAATAAATGGCCAATCACTCATTTTTGCCAAGAAAACCCCAAATGGGGTCACAAATTCAGACATACCTGAAAGGGCTGAACAATATCATCACATATAATAATAAAATTAATGTATAAATGATGTTTATGTATATATGTCTATATTATATGTCTCCATGGATTTATATATATGTATATTCTTATATGTGTATATACAGAGAGTACTATATCCAGAGAAGGTAGCAGGGGAAATCAAGAAAGGTCTGATATAGAAATGAAAAGATGGGATTTATGCTCTATCCAAGAGCTGAACTGGGTAGTCTCTGGGCTGCCTTTCAGCTGAGGAATCTTGAGCCTCTGTGTTTCCCCATGTAGGTGTGGAGCCCTTTCTGTGTAGAGCGGAAAATTTGACATAGGGAAGGGGCACCAGGGTTGGTAGGAGAGAAAGGCATCCAAGTCTTGGAAACTGTCCAACTTGAGGTGGAAGGAGGGAGGAAAGGAAGTGAGATGGAGAGCCTGGTGTTCTCTAGGCTGGGCATGGTGAGGTAAGCTGTTCTTGGACTGAATGCTCTATTTATTTCCTGTGTTTTGTCATTTTTGAGCCAGCTCCTCTGCTGCTTTCACATCTTGTGGAGGGAGGATCAAGCCCTATTCCCTGGAGCCTTTGCAGGATCAGCCTGTTTCCTTAAGCTGGGTGTCAGAGCTGCCCAGACATGCATTTCTCATTAGCAGCCTCCTGGGAGCCTGGAGTGCTCAGCCCCAACGTGGGAAAAGAAACTGGGGAGACCTCTTTCCAGGGGTGTTCTAGTAAATGTTTAATAACTAACCCTGTGGGCGGGGAGGAAAGTGCCTTGACACATTTTTAAATTTTTATCTGCATTATTAACATCTTCTCCATCAATTTCTTAAGCCTATACAATCAACCAAACAATAAATCAAGTCCCAATTTCTAGCCCTTTGCCAATTTCTGAAGTGTAAATGTTCACACTAAAAATTTATTTAACAATGGTACTACTAGTTCAAAGCTGGCTCCAGTACACCTTTCTTTCTATGATTTTTTCATTTTCTTCGTCCTCTACTAGGACAAAATCAGAAATGAAAAAACTCAACAGGGATTTGGATATCTGCGAGTGGGGGAGTGAGGGTGAGGAGATACACAAAGAAGTTAAAAATTAAAACTTTCTAATAAAAGAATTGACTTTTTTCAGTTCTATTTAAATTAAAGTGAACATTTTTAGCTATAACTACTGGAAGACTTAATCGGACAAGGAGAGTATCTTTGGGTTGGAATTAATAGCTTTTTAAAATGAACTAACAAAATATCTTGCTCTTTCTTTTCTTTTTCTTCTTCCTTTTTCTTTTTTCTTCCTTCCTTTCTTTGTCTTCCTTTCTTTCTCCTTCCTCCTTTCTTCTTTCTCTTCTGCTTCTTCCCTCCTTCATTCCTCATTCTTCCTTCTCTCTCTCCCTAATTTTTCTCTTCTCCTTCCTTCCTTACTTCCATTTTATCTTGGGATACTTAGTCTGAAGAAGAAAAAAATTAAGGGAAGGTTCAGACTTGGTGACTTTATTGTCACTCATTTATTTAAGAAACAATTATTAAACATATTTTATGTGTTGAGCACTATGCTATAGTCTGATGGAGTTACAAAGACCATTAAGACATGGTTCCTGCAGTCTATCTGAGTTTGAAAGCTAGAATAAATCAATAAGGAGGAGAGAAAAGAGTCAAAGATGATTTTAGGAAATCCTTTAGAGGGAAGAGCTAAGAAAGGAAAGTGAATAAGCATTTATATAGTATATGTCAGCTCCAGCCCTTCTTCCTGCTAATCTAGCCCATACTGAATTCTCTTAAATTTATTAAGCATTTATAATATATACCATGTCTTTTAGTTACTTAGTAGCTTGCACTATTATTGAATTGTTTCACATGCATTAATTACCTTTTCCACTAAATGATCAGCTTCTTGAACATAGGAAGTGTGTTGCATATTTTCTTATATCTTTGCAATTCCACACTGGAGTTCATGCTAAGTGTTCAACAAATGTTGGATTGAAAATATAGTTGAAATAGCTATTTTAAAATGCATTAATAACAAATTCTGTTACATATTCTTATAATACCAAAACTGATTGTTTCTACTGACCCTAAGAAGTTCCTAATAGTTTCATCTTCTCTCAAGGAATTTTCTACCCAGTAACATCTCAATTAGCTCAGTTTCATAAATTAGAGCATATAGTGAGAGACTACAAGAGTTGAGCTCAGAAATCAGTCCATTTGCTGACTGCATCAAACTATCATATGAGAATAACTATGAAAGTTCTCTAAAAATAATGTATTGCTTTAAAATAAATGAAAAGCTGGAAATTGAAAAAAGAAGATATAGCTGAATTCTACTTAATATTGAAGCATTATCGCTTCTTTTCTGAGTTGTCTTCATCTTTTACTTAGCCAAAGCCCCTTGACACACTTCCCACTATATTTATAGTGTAATCAGAGTAGTATTGTCTTGTTTCTCTGGCTCTGGCTTCTTCTGGGCTCTGCTAACAGATCCAGGTGCAGGACCCAAGAGTAGACCCACAAAAGAATTCATGAAAAGTTGCAGTTGAAGCCAAGGCAAGTAGTATACAAGTGTCTAAAGTACTAGAGCATCAAACTTGACAGAGCCCATCACTGCAGTGTAAGAGATAGATCACCCCTGTCTCTGAGCTAATAACTGTGTGGGAGAGAATAGCCAGAAGTACTTCATACTGTTTACAATGTATAAAGCAGTCATTTATCTGCCTACCCTCAGTATAGTGGGATTTCATTTCCTATATTGCTTTGAAGAAGGTTGGATGGACTGCAGCTCATCCACCCCATCCACTACAGTGATTTTACTTATCCTGCTGTGTTTCAAAACCCTTCTTTTTCTGCTTTTCACATCAATAATGTTTGAGACCCAGGTATACTTTGTACTAAGGAAACAGAACTAGAACAACTGAAAAAGGGAGATGGGCTAAAAAAAACAACATAGCATTTTCACTCTTTCTGTTGTTTGCTTGCATTTTATTTTCTTTCTCAGGTTGTTTTTTTTTTCCTTCCTTCTTGATCTGATTTTTATTGTGCAGCAAGATAACTATAAATATGTATACATATATTGCATTTAACATATATTTTAACATATATAACATGTATTGGACTACCTGCCATCTAGGGGAGGGGGTTGGGCAAAGGAGGGGAAAATTTGGAACAGAAAGTTTTGCAAGGGTCAATGTTGAAAAATTACCCATGCATATGTTTTATAAATAAAAAGCTTTAATAAAAATTAAAAAAGAATTGCACATATTTCAAGTTACTTGCTGCCTTGGGGAGGGAGGAGGTAAGGGAGGGAGAGAGAAAAATTTGGAACACAAAGTCTAACAAAAATGAATGTTGAAAACTACGTATATTTGGAAAAAATAGAATAATGTTGAAAATTTAAAACCAAACAAAAACCAAGACTCAAACCTCTATTCCTTGCTCCTGGTAAAGAAAAATCAGTTCTGTCTAGCTGCCTTGTTGATGAAAGGGGGGGAAGGAGGTGTGGATTAAATGGGAGTAAAGTCTGTTTCAACCTAATCAAGAAACTGTGCTGTCAGTCAAAAGAATGACTTGGATGATTTTTCCTCACTGCAAAATGTCTTATATTAAAAGAAGAATAAGAAATGCAATTTTAGGAGAGCAGCTCAAAGCATTGTTTCCTTAATGAGATGCCAGTTAAATTATTACTGATAGGAAATATGGAGATGGCAAAGAAGTCAGTATGAGAACACTCTTCCAAAAATGATTCTTTTTCAGGGATTAGCATTTACAAACCCAACAAAGCAAAGTCATCCTCTAATAATTACCTACAGTAATAAACACACATATACATGTAAGCAATGAGGTTTTCATTGTTAAGGAGTCAAAATGCTATTATCATAGATAATGTGGGGAGAATGGCTGACTCCCTGGCCTGTGATTTTGCAAAGCCAGGAGAAAGAAGGGCACTGGGGTAACACACAGAACAAAAATGTAACCTCAGCCTGAATGACTAAGGGGATTGGGGTTTTAGGTTGGAGCAGGAATCCATGAATATATTTGCAAGGGAGAGGAGTGAAAGTGTAGCTATCTTCAGTCTTATCAGTTGATTTTTCAAAAATCCTTTTTTTTTTTTTAGCTTTCATTTTGAGAGTGTGAATGAGATTTATTAAATATCAGTCCAAATCTGAATGTGGAGAAAGTCACCAATCTTGGCCACTTTTCAGAAAATAATGGAAATGCATCATATTTTTTTGTTTCTGTCAATGCTTCTATATGGAAAACACAATAAAATTTTTCCAAAAGAAAATCCAAAAATCCAATCTTTT
Source organism: Myrmecobius fasciatus (assembly GCA_023553655.1). Classification (NCBI taxonomy): domain Eukaryota; kingdom Metazoa; phylum Chordata; class Mammalia; order Dasyuromorphia; family Myrmecobiidae; genus Myrmecobius; species Myrmecobius fasciatus. The sequence continues at coordinate 402,210 of JAJPUD010001396.1, read as the reverse complement.
ATAAGAGCCAAGTATTTACCAGTATCAGCATACACACCTTCTGCCATACACCTTATTCTCAGATTATTGCCTGTTTAGGAATCAATATAAATTAATAGAATTTCGGGACATGAAGTGATTTTAGAGACCATCTCTTTTTAATTTTTCATTTTACAGATGAGAAAGTTAAGGCCCAGGGAAGTGATTTACCTAAATTTATACTGATAATTTATGCCAGTCTGGACTAGAATCCAGGTCTCCTACCAAACTAGTGTTCTTTCCCTACCATGACAGCTGATTTGCAATAAAATAGCAGTAGCTACATGAAATTTAATAGAAATATGCTGTACCAGATCTAAAACTATATTACAAAGCAGCAGTCATCAAAACCATTTGGTACTGGCTGAGAAATAGTCGATCAGTGGACTAGGATAGAATCATAGGACAAACTAGGCAATAACTATAGCAATTTAATCTTTGATAAACCCAAAGACCCCAGCTTCTGGGATAAGCACTCACTATTTGACAAAAACTGCTGGGAAAATTGGAAACTAGTGTGGAAAAAATTAGGGCTTGACCCACATCTAACACCACATACCAAGATAAGATCTAAATGGGTTCATGATCTGGATATAAAGAGTGATATTATAAGTAAATTAGAGGAACATAATATAGTTTACCTCTCAGACCTGTGGAGATAGAATAAATTTCTG
>JAJPUD010001396.1:379483-401118 GCA_023553655.1 Myrmecobius fasciatus | reverse complement strand
ATAATATAGTTTACCTCTCAGACCTGTGGAGATAGAATAAATTTCTGCCCAAAGAAGATCTGGAACTCCTAATTGAAAACCAGATAGATAACTTTGACTATATTAAGTTAAAAAGTTTTTGTACAAACAAAACCAATGCAGTCAAGATTAGGAGGGAAGCATCAAATTGGGAAATCATCTTTACATTTAAGGGTTCTGATAAAGGTCTCATCTCTAAAATATATAGAGAATTGTCTCGTATTTATAAGAATTCAAGCCATTCTCCAATCGATAAATGATCAAAGGATATGAACAATTTACAGAGTATGAAATTAAAACTATTTGTAGTCATATGAAAAGGTGTGCTCCAAATCATTATTGATCAGAGAAATGCAAATTAAGACAACCCTGAGGTACCACTTCACACCTGTCAGATTGGCTAAAATGACAGGAAAAGTCAATGATGAATGTTGGAAGGGATGTGGGAGGGCTGGGACACTGATGCATTGTTGGTGGAACTGTGAACGGATACAGCCATTCTGGAGAGCAATTTGGAGCTATGCTCAAAAAGTTGTCAAACTGTGCATACCCTTTGACCCAGCAGTGTTTCTATTGGGCTTATATCCCAAAGAAATCATAAAAGAAGGAAAAGGCCCCACATGTGCAAGAATGTTTGTGGCAGCCCTTTTTGTAGTGGCTACAAACTGGAAACTGAAAGGATGCCCATCAATTGGAGAGTGGCTGAATAAATTATGGTATATGAATGTTATGGAATATTATTGCTCTGTAAGAAACGACCAGCAGGACGATTTCAGAGAGGCCTGGAGAGACTTGCATGAACTGATGCTGAGTGAAATGAGCAGAACCAGGAGATCATTATACACGGCAACAGCAATACTATATGATGATCAGTTCTGATGGACATGGCTCTCTTCAACAATGAAATGTTTCAAACCAGTTCCAATTGTTCAGTGAGGAAAGCCATATACACCCAGAGAGAGGGATGTGAAATGTGGACCACAACATAACATTTTCATGCTCTCGATTGATATTTGCTTACACAGTGTTTCCTTCATCTGATATGTCTTTTGTGTAGATATGTTTTTCTTGCATAACAATGATAAGTGTGGAAATATGTATTCATATATTCGATTTGTCAAGTATTTTAGCATAATTAACATGTAGTGGATATCCTGCCATCTAGGGGAGGGGTGGGGAGTAGGGGGGAAAAATTTGTAACAGAAAGCTATGTAAGGGTTAATGTTGAAGAATTACCCATACATATGTTTTGCAAATAAAATAAAATTTAAAAAAAAGAAATTTAATAGAAATAAACATGATCTTATACTTGAGTTCCAGATATCAACTTCTCAAGGACAAGATGGGACAGAAGTTTCTCTGAAAAAAGGTCTGTGGGTTTTAGGAATTTAAAATCCCCACAAAAAAAGTCAAATTAAAATTTAAAAAATAAGGAAAATAGAGGACTCCACAGAATAATTGGGTAATTAAAAAAAAAACTCTGAATGTGATCTTGAATTGAATTAAGAAGAGTATAGTGTTTAGGAATAGGGAAGTGATATAATCTGCCTGATTTAAATACTTCTGGAATGTTTTCCCTGAATACTACTAAGTATTCCTAAAAATTCCTTAAAATTGGATTAATTTTATTTTATTTTTCAATTAGTAAGCATTCATTTTCTTTCCCTCTTGCCCTATCCCCCTCCAATTTATTTATTTATTCTTTTTTTTAAGCGTTTTATTTGCAAAACATATGCATAGGTAATTTTTCAACACTGACCCTTGCAAAGCTTTCTGCTACAAATTTTTCCCTCCTACCCCCCATCCTCTCCCCTAGATGGCAAGAAGTCTAATACATGTTAATTATCTTAAAATATTTGACAGATTGAATATGTATATACAGATTTATATAGTTATCTTGTACAAGAAAGGGGAAAAAAAAAACCTGAGAAGGAAAACATAGTGTAAGCAATTATACCAAATTATACCAATTATATCAAATGTGTTTGTTTTCCTGAAATCCCTATATTTGTTAATTTTCAAATTAAAACTCCTAGGTTCCACCTCATATCCTTAAGATTGGCAAAAATGTGGAAAAAAAGAAAAATAACAAAAACATACAGAAGCAAATGTTGTGTACCTAATGTGTTCTACTGATTGATCTGTTTCTTAACCAGTACCAAATAGTTTTGATGACTACTTCAAGATGAATTTCACTATTTTTATTTTTTTATAAAGGCAATTGGGGTTACGTGTCTTGCCTAGATAGTATGTATCAATTGTCTGAGGTCGTATTTGAACTGAGGACTAGTGCTTTATCCATTATACCACCTAGTTGCCCCTGAATTTCATCATTAAAACAGAAAAACAAAGAACAATTCTATAAAGTAATTCTTTTGTAGTTTCATTGGCATGGCACTGAATAAGTGAATTAATTGAGGTAGTTCATTTTTATTTTATGGCTTGACCTACTCATGAACAATCAATATTTTTTTATTATTTAGATCTATCTTTATTTCTATTGATTGCTTAGTTCCTGTGCATGTGTTGGTAGATAGACTCTTAAGTATTTTATACATTCAGTAGTTATTTTAGATTGCTTCTCTTTTTATCTCTTTTTCAGTTTTGTTGGTAATATATAGAAATGTTGATAATTTGTGCAGACTTATTTTATAGTCTGAGATTTTGCTGAAGTTAGTAATTACATCATTTTTTAAAAGTTTTATCTCTAGGTTTCTCTAAACAAGTCATCATTCATCGCCTCTTTGCCTGTACTTTTTCTTTCATTTCTTTTTCTCATTTAATAGCATCCTTTTGGGTGGTGGAGATGCTACTACTGCCCAAGAGTGTATCCACTAGAGGGCGGCAGGTCTTCACAACCTGAGCATTTGGGTATAGGAGTAGCTGGAGAGGGAAGGTTAATCAATCATACTTTTAGCCTCTATCCAAGAGCTAGGTTTTTGGTTTTTTCTCTTAGGATACCTCAGAGCTCAGCTCTTCAGTATAAAGGAGGACAATCAAGAAAGTAAATCAAGTTACTCAAATTAATTCTTGGACCACAAGGAAGACTAGGTCTGAAATAAATCTTACTTGAGTCTGGCAAATATTTTATGAAAAACTAAAAATCTTTTCCTATCAATTCAAGTTCACATTGAATACATTAAGAGATAACGTTGCTAAGAAAGGCTAGGATCATTAAAATATCATGGATAGGACCTTAAAAGTAATTTAGTACAACCACCTCTTTTTACAGAAGAGGAAACTGAGGCTCCCCAAAAGGCTAAGTGATTTGCTCAAGATTATACAGGTGGTATAAAGATGAACAACTGGAATTTGAAGCCACAGACTCCAAATCTATTGCTGTTATTTCCCCTAATAGAATGTAAACTCTCTGAGGAAAGAGACTGCTTCATTTTTTATATCCTTTGCACCACTACCCTCCCAATTACTGAGGCTCACAACCTATAGAGGACCTTCTTTTCTCCTCTCTCTCACTCCCCACATCCAATCTGTTGCCCAGGCCTGTCAATTTTACCTTTGTAAAATCTCTCATACATGCTTTCAGCTCTTCTCTGAGATTGCCACCACTCTGGTGCTGGCGCTTATCACTTCATGTTTGGACTATTTCATTAGCCTGCTAGGGGAGTCTTATAGTCAATCCTTCACTCTACTCCCTTTCTCCATTCCAGTCTTAAATTTTATTGCTCTCCGTGTGTTCTAAGATCCAATGACACTGGTCTTGCTTTTCCTCACATATCTTTCTCTTTATCTCCTGACTCTGAGCATCCTCCATGCTTGGAATTTCCTCCTTCTTCATCTGTGCCTTCTGGTTTCCCTGGATTCCTTCAAGTCTGTGAAAATCCCATTTTCTGTACTCCTTAATCTCACTGCCTTCCCTCTGAGACTCCCCAAATTTATGCCACTTATAGCTTGTTAGCACTATACACTTGCAAAGCAACATGTAAACAAGCATGAGAATAATATCCAGCTAACAAAATTACGAGGCAACATATTATTTGCAAGATGCCTTAAGACTAGCATCTGTTTTAGTTGCAGCAATAGGGATTGAGGCTAGATATAAAAACCTTCCTAAGAGAGGTTAAATCATGAAGTTGGAGAGTGTGAGAAACTCTTTAAGATCAAGAATTACCCCTTTGTCAAGCATGTTTTTTTTGGTAAAGCAAGTTGGAGACAACAGGATTGTTGAGAATAGTTGAACTTTGACTTCAAACTCATTTTCTAGGAATTGGTCAGTCCTCTTAATTGGCTCCTGATCATTGGTTACCAGGGAAAGGAGGTCTCCTATAGGGCTGCCATTTCTTCTGTTTCAGTCTTCCTCACAGCTTTGCCTCATTTGCAAACATCTGTGAGATCTGTAAATATTAGTACATATGTGTTGACAGTAAACAGACTTGGTGAGAGCTGGCAACAATCTATGGTCCTGGGGTTTGTACTTCTTCCTGCTTCTTTGCATGCCCTTTTCCTTCTTTCCCATGCCCTCTCCATCTCAGAGCATGCTCAGGATGCAAAAATCTCTGGACAAGGGGATATGGAAGAACTGATCATTTGTTAAAAAAAACACCAGAGAAGGCTGGTGGTGGGGAAAAGATGAAGTCACTTTTAAGAGGAGAATTCAGAAGGTTATAAAGAACATAAAACTGCAGATTTATAATTGAATTTTTAGAGATTATCGAGTCCATTCCCTTCCCCCATTTTATAGGTTAGGAAACTGAGAAATGAAAAGTCAAGTAAATTATCCACAAACACATGACACAACCAAATAACAGAATCAAGACTTGAAATGCATTCATCTGATTCCAGATCTAATACTTCATGGCAGGGTTCATCCAGAGCAGGAATTTTTCCAGAGGATGTTTGGGATATACTACATATGGATCCGATTTACTTCAAACAACTGTGGCTATAGGAGAAAAGGAGATAACCATCTCTGGGAGGCTTGGGGATAGTATAGAGGGCACAGTTAGCTGAGACTGGGAAATATACCTCCCACATACAGAAGTGGGCAAAAGTCCAAAATTTTGGTTGCTAATACTAGTATTGTACTTCAGTAGGTTCATAATTTTATCACAGGATCATAGTTTTAGAGCTGAAAGGGACTTTAGAGAGCATTGGGTTCAGTTTCTTCATTGTACAAATGTAGAAAGTGAGATTTAGTAGAGAATAAATGAGTAAGGTGATAGGACAAAAAGTCAGAGTAAGGATTCAAATCCAGATCTTCTGACTTTAAAACCTAGTTCCAAACAATTACAAAGAAAGCAACTGATTCAATTAATCACCCCTACCTCACTTTTTATTTATTTATTTATTTGTTTTGGTTTGTAGGCAATGGGGTTAAGTGTCTTTCCCAGGGTCACACAACTGGTAACTGTCTGAAACTAGATTTGAACTCAGGTGCTCCTGACTCCAACCCATACCTGAAAGGAATTTCCATAACAGGTTTTCTGATCATGGAACCTATATTTTTATCTAAGTTATTGGCAGAAATGCTAAACAATACAAGATAAAATGCAGATTTCTGGAATGTTATTGGAACTATCCTAACAAGATTACATTGAATCATTAATGAATATTCTTTGAACCTAGATAATAAATTCCAAATGCATCTAATTATATTATCTTCTACTCCATACCTTTTATCTTTTCCATAAGAACAGTAAAATATTCTTTATTAGATGCATTGTTAAAATCTAGATAAATTATTTGTTATTTAGGATAGTGAGGTGGATAGAGCTCTAGATCTGAAGTTCAAATTCTTACTCAGACACTCACTAGCTGTATCAGCTTAGGCAATTCACTTAATCTCTGTCTTAGCCCACTGGAGAAGGAAATGGCAAGCCATTTCAGTATCTTTGCCAAGAAAACTCCATGGGCAATATTGTTATGATGGGTTCACAGAGTCATAAAGAGTTGTGTATGACTGAACCACAACACAACCCCTTCAAACTTTCAAACCAAATAAATAAATAAATAAAATGAGGTAGGGGTACTTAATAACTTTGTCATAAAAGAAAATAAACTTAGTCTGGAATGACCTATGTTGGTGAAGGGAGAAAGAAATGATACTGATAATGTTCTCTGCATTTTAGCTTCATCTTCTTGAAACAATTTTTATTGAGTTGAACATTAGTCTATATCCAGACCATTTCTCATTTGAAAATCTCCATACTTACATAGATCTTCATGTCATCTGACATAACTCTACCCAAGATAATTCTAGGTAATATTTATAGAAGACTTGAACAAAGAAAAAATAATAATTAAAATATTAATTTTATAAAATTATATAAAATATAAGTTATATTTTATATAATACATGCATGTTTTAAATACATATAATGTAGCTTATATTATATGTAATAAATATATAAAATATATGATATTGTATATTAAAATATAAAATAAAAATAATTTAAATTAAATTAACTTTTTAAAAAAGAGTTAACATTCTAAACTACTCATTTTTCTTCCTCAACCACTCTTCCTAATGAATGAAAAATTTTCATCCTGAAATCAATATATTAACTTCCAAATTAACATTGTCATTGAAAAAGTCATGGCAATCACATTTGAGCATGGGGAGGCAATGATCTTATACAGACTATGGTTAAATTTATTTTCAAAAAGGTGAATACAGATCCACTTTTTTCATGCTGAAACTTTAGAAAAATTTATTTTTTAAATAATAGTTTTTTTTAATTTTCAAAATATATACAAAGATAGTTTTTGACATTCACCCTTCCAAAATCCTTGTTTCAATTTTTTCTCCCTCTCATCCCCCCACCTCACCCATTCCCCTAGAGAGCAAGTAATCCAATATAGATTAAACATATGCAGTTCTTCTATGCATATTTCCACATTTATCATGCTGCACAAGAAAAATCAGAGGCTAGGATTAAATTTAATTATCACCCTTATTCCATGCCAAAGAAAGACCTTAGCTTTTGCTCTTCCCATTTCCCTAAAGGGAAAATTCTGGAATGAGTTTTAGGCTGAAGAAATAGTATTGTTTAATATTTCTAGAGAAACCAAAAAAGGGTTTGGTTGGTTTTTTGTTTTGTTTTGGATATGCTTCCATGCCTCTTCTTAAAGATATGCTGTTTTGCTGGTTCTTTGTGTTCATTTTTTCCTAAATGTTCATTAACATCTATTTCTTTAATAATTCATTCTACAATTTTCCCAGGAATTGTAGCCAAGCTCATTGACCTTTAGATTGTAATGTCTGTTCTTTTCCCTTCCTGGAAAATCAGGACATTTTCCCTTCTCCAGTCCTGTGATACTTCTCCCATTTCCTGTGATTTGGGAAATATAACTGACGGTGTCTCAGAAATCACAGTCCCATTTCTCTCAGTGTCTGAGGATGCAGTTCATCTGACCCAGGCGACTTGAATTCTGTGCCTATTTAACAATCCTGAAAAATGCTTCAAGGGCAATCAGGTGATGTTTTACAATCTCTTTACTTATCTTGGGTCATTAATGTTGAGCAACTCTTCCTTCTGGCATAAATGTAGTTGATAGCTGGAGCAGACATTTAACTATGTGTGGACCTTGGAGCTCTGGGAACCTTTTCTGCTTTGTTTTTTCCTTTTCTGGTTAGAAGCAACCAAACAATGATTCCTGGATGAAAATATCTTGTCTCAGAAGCCACGTTGTGAGACTGAGAGGTTGGAGATTTTGGGTCCCTTGATCAGAGCTGATTGGTGACGAGGGAAGTTTCTGATTTTGCACATGATGATAACCAGATTTTAGATGACTTTAATCCAGATCTGACTTGCCAGAAGATACCTACCTTCAGCAGGACATTGCAAAGTGGGGTGAAGTACAACCATGCTAAATCAGCAAGCCTCAAAACTGTTTTATGTTCTAATGTTCAACTTTCAACCTCCCCAGAGACTATAAAGATAGTTATTACTTGATGCTTGTTTAAGTTTTCAGCAGTACCTCTTGGGAAGAGCCTTTTAGCATTTCTTTAGCATTTCAACCTTTTTTTTTTTTTTTTTTTTGTTATCGAGACAATTGGGGTTAAGTGACTTGTCCAGAGTCACACAACTAGTAAGTAGTGAGGTTACATTTAAACTCAGGTCCCCCTGACTTCAGAGCCATTTAGTTTACCCATTTCATCTTAAGGATTTCTTTTGATGGAGAAAACAGCTTTCCCATGGGCATGATTTACATTGTATATCTTTTACCATTCTCCTCCCTAAGCTCTAAGTAAACACATCTGAGTGGGGTTTTAATGATACAAAGCAAGTTTAAAAAAAAAAAAAAAAGCATCTCTCTCTCTTCTTTTTTTCCTATACACTAATACATGTGTATATATATGTATATGTATGTTTATGCACACACATATCTCTGAGTAGTTTTCTCTTTCTCATACTGTGGGTTAATACATTTTTTAGGTATACTCCATTCCTGGTTGGGAATCTGTCATTCCTATACACACAACTATTAATTTCCTGAAACAATGTTTTTGCTGCTATATCCACTACTTTCAATGTACAGAAGGGGAAAAAAAAAACCCAAAAACAAAAACAAAACAAAAAAACAAAACAAACAACAACAACAACAAAAAAAAAAAACCACAGTCTATGTCCCTGTGGTTCTCAGTTTCTTGCCCAAAATTTTGTAATCTTTAGGAACACTTTCCATTTTCTTTCTGGAAGTATTATTTGTGCTTATTTGAATAACTAGAAGTGGGTAGTACTTACATGTTTTGGACATCTAATAATAACTGTTGGATGAGTATAAACTGCTTCTGGTCTCCTAGTTGCCATGAAATCTGAGTCATTACACAGCAAGACATCTACAGTATGGCTTAAAATCCATTCAACATCTTTGTCATAATATTCTTTGAGTATCCCCCTCCCTCCAAATTAAGAGACCTTGATGAGGGTCCCCGCTCATTAATGGGTCCTAGTTATTCAATTATGGGGCAGCTGGGGTAGCAATGTCAATTCAGCAAGGTGCCCATTGTCACATTAAGCAGTTTTATACTGTTTTCTTGAATCAAGTGTCCGGATTGGTAATAGAGCTTGCACTGGAAAAAATCAAGCTGTTGTCAAATTACAAACTTCTCAAAGACACCTACCCCACCCCCACACCTTATACTGATAATTGCAAAGCTAATTAGTCATAGTTTGAGTCATAACATTAAAAAATATTAGTTACCCCTTGAGAATGAATCCTTACAAATATAATGTGTCCCACAAAAATTGCTCACAAAGTCTCACAAGTAGGAATTTGTTCCTTTGATGTTTGTGTAATGAGGGCAATAATTACATAAATGTAATGATCTCTTCCCCCCCCCCATCATGACTAGTGATGGATACTTTCAAGGATCACATGTGTTGTCCATGGTGCTAGACTCCTCCCAGTGATATTTTTGCCCTGACTCTTTCTGATGGGCCCCTTAAAAAAAGATTTGCTTGTCTAGAGGTTTTTGGTAGGCCCCTAACAGACTTTAGTTTGCCTTTCATATTATGTGGAGTCCCTATTTAAGAGATTGGTCACTAAGCCAGATGATTCTCCTTAATAGACTTTAAAGGAAGAGTCAAACAGGATAGTATTAATATTTATCAATTAAAATTTAATAATATTAAATTATATGCATTTAAAAACAAGGTCTAAATAATACAGATTCATGATTTCAGGCATCATCTTTTTTTTTTTCCATTTCTTGTTTGTATAAGGGAATGTTCCTGTTTATTGATACAGTTAATAAGTCATAAGTCAAATTCATAATAAAAAAGGATAAGAACATTCACACCTTTCTCTCTTCTGAACATGTGGCTTTATGTTTAAATAAATAGCTGTCCTATACTTGCCCTATCTTGTCACACTATATACCTTTCTAGAATTTTTTTTTAAGGAAAACTGTAAAATGGACATTTGAACTCACCTGATGATAGGACTAGGAGGTTTAGATTTTTAAAAAAGAAGAAAGCAAACAAATTCAGATAAAGCCCAAACATGTGGAGGTACTTAAAAGATAGGGAAAGATTAAATACTTAGGTTTGATAGGAATTAGTTCCTCAGATCCCAAATAACCCTCCAAATGCAAAAGGATCTTCTAGTCCAGGGGACTGGGACTCTCTCTCCCACTCAGGGATGGAATTCTAAACTCCTGTGAAACAGATTCAGACCTGATAGAGCCTGGCCTTTAAAGAGGAATTAGATCATCTGTCATTGTCTCTGTTATGCCCCTATCCAAGAGCCCTGGGAAGAAAATCATTTAAAGATTAGGTATGACTCATATCTAGGGTTCCCCTAAAATGAATTTTCAACAATGTGCCCTCTAGAAAAGTACTCAGTGCATAAAATAGATTTATTCCTCCACCACAAAAAAACAAAAAAAATGCATATGTAACGAGAGGCCCCAAATTCATTGGTATAAGACTTCTCCTTCCTGGAGATCAATGCTCTGCACCTGTGTGAGGATTAGGTTGAAGCTGAGAAGAGAAGAGAGCTCTTCAATTTTCATAGTATTGAGTCTTTTTGGTCTCTACAGCTGCTTCTAGTGCTTCTGACTCCCAACTTTAAAAGGGAAGATGGACAATGCTAACCTCAATTCAAGTTTCTCAAAGAAAAGACTCTAAGAAGAAGATGACTTGAGAAGAGTTGGCCTTCATCATGTTCCTATCCTCAGTTTGCTACACTAGAGACTTCAAGGAACTACCTCTTGCATGAGATTTTGGTTGACTCCCAATGGGAGTGCTCTTTCACTCTCTACTGCCTGGTAAATATTCTCCTAGGTATACTTTCTTTGATTTCTAGGTTGTTTTGATGTTGATGGTGTAGTTGTTTTGCTATTGACTTGGATAAATGAGTTTTCTGGCTAACTAATGTCTGTGTGTTCATTGTAGAACTTAATCTTTTCTTAGAGGAAAAGAGTAAAGCCTTGGATATAAGGCTTAGGATCCTGCTTCCTCTATTAATGAGATAGCAATCAGATGTTAAGAGTGAACTACATTCCTTAGACTAATGATTTAAGGGAAAATGTAGATATAATTCTTGTTCCTGACCCACTCTCTCTGAGGAGTGTAGAGTGGACAAGCTTTTGGCCTGTGCTCCTGGGAAGAACTAGATTTCCTTGGAGAAGGATAGGAGGAGAAAAGACTAGAAATGTCTATTCTACTTCTCTTTGGGTCATACACCCCAATATTACATGGGGACAGTCCCATGCCACACTTAAAGACTCATAAACACATATTGATAAAGACTTAAAACATGAAAAAATAATCTTTAGGTTCTATCATACTCTTCCAGGAGATTGATACTTAAAAAATATCAAAACACAAACATTTTATGGGATCATTGAATAGCCATTTCACCTTCACCTTGGCTCTGACCAGAATGAGCAACTCTCTCAAGGCTCATATCTCCTGGAAAGTTAGGACATAGTTTGGGCTCATCCCCTTGGTGGGTGATCATTTTTTCTGAGAAACATCATCATAGCTTCAGGAAGCATCTCCTGCTGCCAGTCATCTGGATCTCTCAGTTACTCCAGGTCTCTTGACTGTTCCTGTCACAAGATATCCCATCTCTTGATTTCAAATATCTTCACTAACTAAACCTTGTGCCTGGAATGCTCTATCTCTACCTCCTGTCTTTCCTGACTTCCTTCAAGTCTCAGTTGAAGTCCTATCATCTACAAGAAGCTTTTCTCAATTGCTCTTAATTTTAGTGTCTTTCTACTGTTATCTTCATTTACCCCATACGTAAATTGTTTGTACACAGTTGTTTGCATGTTCCTTCCATTAGACTGTGAGCTCCTTGAGAACAGGGACTTTTGCTTTCTTTATATCTGCAGCACTTAGCATAGTCCTTGGCACTAAAATAGTAGGTGCTTAATATGTATTTAATGACTGACTGATTCTAGACCCCTTGAGTCTAGGGGGTCTGTTGTCCATCTCAAGATTGCTATTCTTCCATTTGTGCTCAGAGAAAGGAATATAATGCTGAAAGCTCACTTAGAAGAGCTCACCATCTCCTGCCATGTGGAAAAAGCCAGCTGCCATTACTGGAATAGAGTATTTCCTCCACACCTTGAACTTTAAAACTATCCCATTTCTAAACTGTATGTTCAGAAGGAAAGAGGAAATGTATGGAAATTGACTATCCCTTTAGAATCAACTAAGTGAGAGGCTCTTGCTGCACAGATATCTTTCTCTTTCTCTGATATCTATCTACATCTACATCTATATATACATATACACACATATATAATTGGGTGTTATCCTTCATAAGGACCAAAATTTCATTGCTATGTTAGAATTGAGTTACAGTATGTCCAATTGTGGCTGAGTAGACCAATATAAACTCAGAATGCTCTGCCACAGGTCGGACACAAATAGTCCCTATGAACATATGGGGTAGCTTCTCTAATTTTGTGCATCTCGAATTTCTTTGGGTTAATTCAATTCTGCTTTGCTCCTAGAGCACAACACTTTCTCTGATGAGGGCATGCCATGCTGGGTGATCCTGTGCTGGTGTCTCCCATATCATATAATCGGATTCTAAAATTTTTAAGAGAGACCTTAAGAGTTACAGGAGCACACACACACACACACACCCCAAGACATAAGTAGAGGTAGGGAGAGGCAAGGGAGGGGGCTATATGGTGACTTTGGTCACCTTTGGTTATCTTTTATCAATGGGTTCATCAGAAAGGGTCAAAGTAAATGTGTCATCAAAAAGGGGTCAGCCCCAGGGAGAAGAGAAATAGTTCTGGAAGGTACTCAGCTTCAGGCATGCTTCTGCAAAGAGGGATATGCTCCAGTTAGAGCAGAGAAGTGGGTCTTTGAATTGCTCCCTTACATTAGCCTAGGGTGAGAAAATTCCTTTCAGTTTCCATCATGCCCTAACAGCTGGAATCAGAGACTTGCAAATTGCCTGGAAGTTTTCCATTAATCCCTCATTCCTGTAGTAGGACTTTCCCTTACCCCTCTCACTTGTCAGCAACAAGGATGGAATTTCCTTAGGTCTAAACCCCTGGTGTTAGGCATCTGCCATAGTTTAAGACAGAAACTCCAGCAGGACCTCTTGGTTGTTCAATTCAGAGTCAATCTTTCTTTTCTTTGCCTTCCTGTTTCCCTATCAGGTTAAAAAGGTTCTTTTCTTTTTTATCTTTTTACCCTCAAGGAGCTCAAATTTCAATGGGAAAACAAAACACATAAAGTGAGACTGGCAAGGATAGGGGCTGTTAGATACACACAGAAGTGACAAAATATGATACAACTCATTTATCAGACACTGCCATCCCAGGGACAGAATCGAAATATTCAGCATGATGGCTAAAGTGCAAGGGGTATGGTATGGGGATGACGGGCAGTTCTTGTTAATATCTCCTCTTAGAAAGTTCTTTTCTGTGTCTCTCCCACATCCTCCTTTTCACATAGACCTCTTAGAAAATCTTTTATTTAGGTGTGTAAGGGAATCTAAGGATATTTTATCTTGAGCTTAGTCTTACGTAAATTCCTTTGCTAGTTTTTACATGCTATGTAGATGACAACTATTATTATTATCACATAACCTTTGGAAGAGATTTGTCTTAGAGGAGAGATAGCTGCCTTTGGCATTGTAGAAAGTAGAAGGAGATGGATGTGGACATTTCATTGGAGTTGGGAGGGGAAGAGAGAGTTGCAATAATAATTTCAGCCTATGATAATAAGAATACTAGAGGGGTTTTATGCCATACTATGGACTTTGGAGCAGGAATTCAATTTCCTGATTATCAAAAAACAAAACAAAACAACAATAGTAAAGAGTCAGTGGTGGGAGGATGAATTGTCTTTGAAGGACTTAGAAACAGCCTGCTTTGAGTTCTGCCACATAACATGAAGTATCAGTAATAGTTATGTAGTAATATTTAACTCTTTTTATACTAAGCTCTTTAACTTGTCTTGTTTATTATACTCCAAACATTGCCTCAAAAACCCCAACAAACAATTTGCACAAGGACCTCAAAAGGAAAATAATATTAAAAGATATCAGAGCTCAGATCAATGTATTGGTTAAACTTTCTCTCTTGAGAGGTAGGAATCTACATGTGAGAAACAGGAATATACTGTCAGATACAATGTGCCTGTTTGTTTTTATCATTTTACATTTCTTTGTTGAAAGACAAGATTCTGTGTAGGTGAGGAGTATTGTAAAATGGCTATATTTCTTATTTCTTTAAAAAATGTATTTATTTATTTATTTTTAGCTGGGATGGGGTTTGAACTCCAGAAAATATCCCTGACTCCAGGACCAGTGCTATATCCACTGAGCCCTCTAGCTGCCATGATATAAATAGTTACACTTTAACATATAGTGACCTCTAGTCAAATATACATAATGTCGTTTTATATGATATACTGAATATCACCTCACAGTGTTTGAATACCTATATGCAACTTTGTTATATTATGCGTGATATTATGTACCTGCAATGTGGCTTCTGTATCTGAGGTGGTGAGTGCATATTTACAAAGTAATAGATGTTTTATGCAAACCTAGAAATATACCCAAAGTTAGTATGTTTCATTCTACCCCGGCCATTCAAAGAAATGGTCCTGCCTCAGATTTCATGACGATCATAAACCTCTCCCATGATTCTGAACTCTGAAATTCCCTCCCTTTTGATCATTTTCTGTCTCTAACTTCTTCTTCTTCTTCTTCTTTTTTTTTTTTTTTGTTCTCAGTTTGACTTTTAAAACCTCCATCCTTCTCTGTTCTCCTAGTCTGTTATCCCTGTGAATAATGGAGTCAGAGTCACTTTTCTGCTTTAATAGTCTTGACCAATTGACCAAATTCAACTTGAAGGCAGCATGGCATGGTGGAAGAAATGAAGATTGGATTTGTAATTTGTAATTAAAAAAACAAAACAAAACAAAACAAACCACATGAATTTAAACCCCAACTCTGCTACTAGTTAACTAGTTTTGATTTCACAAAATATCCTATCCCAGATTCTCTCTCCAGTTTTCAATTTCCTTTTGTATATTATCTCCCTCCATTAGATTATAAATTCCTGGAGGTTAGAGGCTGTTTTTTTCTTCTAATTTCTATCTACTTACTACAGTGACAGGCACGTACATAATAGGTGTTTAATAAATGTTTATTGAATTGAATAGATTTTAATCTACCAAAATTAATCTCTTTAGTCTTTAGAGCCCTATCTTTATTGGGAAGGGAATTGCTGGAGGGGGAAGTCAAACCATTTGGTTAACTGGATCTGTTATAAATTCAAGGTATTTAATCTCAGTAGGACCTTCACTGCTGTACAACAAAAAACATTTATTCAGCCTTGACTTCTCTATTCCAATCCTTTCAGGAACTATTCCAAATTTTCTCTTCTTTCCTCAAACTTCTAATGCTCCCCCTACTGCTATCTCTCTCAGATGTCCATTTTTCCATCTTTACTGGTTAAATAAAAACTAGCCATTCTCTGTTTCTTTATTTCCCCTGCTCCATACTTCAAAATTCTCTCTACCTTCACTCATCCTCTCCTCCTTTACTTTAAGCCATTTTCCTTGCCAAGACTACTATTTTTACTTATGTACGCAGTTTCATTTTATTCTGTTTGCCCTATTAATCATTTCCTTTATCTCATCTTCAGTTTGTCCCTTCTGGCTGATGCCCACAAATTTATTCTCGTTTACTATATTCTTGAAAAAAAAATCCTTCACTTGGCCTTCCCAAATTATCAGTCTTTCATTCAGTATTTCTCCTTTTTTTCTACCATCAAATTCTTAGAAATAATTTTCTATATTGGATGCCTCTACTTCTTTACCTCCTATTCCTCAACTTCTCTTGGTTGGGCTTTTGATTTCACAGCTAGATTGAAATTAATCCCTTCAAAATTATAAATGATCTCCTAATTTCTAAATCCAATGGCTTTTCTTAATCTCTATCTTCCTTGACCTTTCTGTTGCTCTTGATATTATTTACTGCCCCCTCTTCCTGGATCTTTTCTAATATCTTTGCTTGTATGACACTGTTCTCTTCTGATCCCACCCACATCTCCCAGCCCATTTATTATTTCTTCTCCATCTTGTTATTATTATCATCCATTTCCTGCCATTTTAATGAGAGTGTGGGTGCCCAGGACAGAGCCCTGGGGCATATCCTCTCTCTTTATTAGATACAATAACAGTGTAGAAAAGTTAGGAACAACAGCTGGAGAGATGTTGGGAATCACAACTTAGAAGGAGTCTTTAAAAATAGAAAGAGGGAAATTTTGAATAGTTGAATGAATTTGAATAGTTGAATTGAAATTCCCTCATTCCTGTAGGATCTTGCAACTATTTGTTGATATTGTATCAACAATAATAAATCCTTTCCCAAGGATTGTTGAGATTCCCATTGGGGGGGACAGAACCAGGGTAGCAGTCATGACTCAGATCTGAGTGCTACACCTAAATGCCATTCACTAATTGGGATTCCCTGCTCTTTGGTAATTTTAGTCACCATGATCAATTGTTTTTTACATTTTTTAATTAAAGCTTTTTATTTTAAAAACATATGCATGGATAATTTTTCAACATTAACTTTTGTAAAACCTTTGTGTTCTAATTCCTTCACTTCCCTCACTCCCTCTCCTAGATGGCAAGTAATCCAATATGTTAAACATGGTAGAAATACATGTAAAATCCAATATATGCATACATATTTATACAATTATCTTGCTGCGCAAGAAAAATCAAATCAAACAGTAAAGAGATTAGAAAGAAAATATAATGTAAACAACAACAAAGAGTGAAAATGCTATGTTGTGAACCATACTTGCTTCCCACAGTCCTCTCTCTAGTGTGTAGATAGCTCTCTTCATCACAAGATCTGGTCTGAATCATCTCATTGTTGAAGAGAGCCATGTCCATCAGAACTGATCATCATATAATCTTGTTGTTTCTGTGTACAATGATCTCCTGCTTCTGCTCGTTTCACTTAGCATCAGTTCATGTAAGTCTCTCCAGGCCTCTCTGAAATCATCTTGCTTGTCGTTTCTTACAGAACAATAATATTCCATAAGATTCATATACCATAACTTATTCAGCCACTCTCCAATTGATGGGCATCCATTGTTTCCTATTTATTGCCACTACAAAAAGGGCTGCCACAAATATTTTTGCATATGTGGGTCCCTTTCCCACCTTTAAAATCTCTTTTGGGATATAAGCTCAGTAGAAACATTGCTAGGTTAAAGCTTATGCACAGTTTGATGAACTCTTTGGGCATAGTTCCAAATTGCTCTCTAGAATGGTTGGATCAGTTCACAATTCCACCAACAATGTATTAATGTCCCAGTTTTCCCACATCTCCTCCAATATTCGTCATTATCTTTTCCTGTCATCTTAGCCAATCTGAGAGATGTGTGGTGGTATCTCAGAGTTGTCTTAATTTGCATTTCTCTAATTAATAGTGCTTTAGAGCACTTTTTCATATGACTAGAAATGGTTTCAATTTCTTCATCTGAAAATTGTCTGTTCATATCCTTTGACCATTTTCAATTGAAGAATGGCTTAAATTCTTATAAATTTGAGTCGATTCTCTCTATATTTTAGAAATGAGACCTTTATCAGAATCCTTAAATATAAAAATGTTTTCCCAGTTTATTGCTTCCCTTCTAATCTTATCTGCATTACAAACACAAATATTTCAACATACAAAGAAGAAAGGAGATTGGATAACAAATTGAACTTATTATGTATAGTTTAAATATCATTTCTCTATTTCTTTGGGTCCCCTTCTGTATCTCATTTTATTTTTTTCTGTTCAATTGAAAAAAAAAAACACCATTTTTAACATTTTTGTCACTATCTATTAATTCACTCTCCTCTAAATAAAAATCTACTCTTATAACAAATATGTAGAATCAAATAAAACAAATTAATCCCCTGGCCTTTAAAAAAAAAAAGTTCACCTCTCTGCACTTTGTTTATTAACCTCTTTACCAAGAAACTCTGAAATCATGAATGGATACTTTCATCTTCTTTCTGAAGTCCCCTGCATTATTGTGGTCACTACATAACTGGTTCAAATGACTTGGGCCCCTACTTGGCCCTTGCTGTACCTCATCACTGCACCATCCAAAAAACCTGCTAACACAGATATTGTCACCACCATGGTCTAGGGCTGAAGCTGCTGACTGGGTCCTGGACCCATCTGAACATTATGGATAGTCCTTTTTAGATCACTTAGGAGACAGGAAGGCAGAAGGAGGGGGAAGCAGGGAACTGAGATTAATTTTCAGAAAAGTTTTAACTGAGAATAGTAGAGTCTAGAGTGTAACAACTCCAGACCCAGGGTTGGGAGAAAGAGGAGTGCTTGATGTTTGGGTTTTTATTGGGGATTTGGAGCCGTGGCACTGTGTTAAGTGCTTCCAGAAACAGGATGGTAGTGCACATTTCAAAGTAGATTGCATTACAGATTGGACCAAGTGCATTTGTGAGCCAGGGCTGTGCACTGAGCCAGATAACAAAGCCAAGTGCTTTTTAATTCCAAAGTGGACTACAAGACAGGTTTCAAATCACAAGATGAGTGCATTGCAGATCATTTTTGTCAAGGAACACCCTTCTCTAAGACAGTTAATTCCCCATGTGCCTTTTCTGCTTGTGTATTAAGCGAGAAAGAACCTCTTGTCCTCCTGTGAACCCACTGGTTTAGATATATGTGACAATGGCAATGATTGAGTTACTAAAATTTCTGGCTTTTTGCAGCATTTTTCTCTCTCAAGGTGACTGCCTATTCTCTTTCAACCTTAGACTCTACCATTTCCAGAAAGAAAGGATAGACTCAGCTAGACATTGTTATGTACAAGTGATCAGCAGTTGACACATACATGACCAAGAGGTGATGTATATAATATTCCTTTGACTTGTGATATTATGTGATCAACACATGATATGCACACAGGTACTTACAATGTGCACATAACACAGAGCGTCCAACGATATTCATGTCATTCATGTGACACAGATGATCAACAAGCAATGAACAGACTAGCACTGATTACACATGATTGCTGTATGATGTGGTGCATATGTGATCAGTATACAATGTACACAGATTGTGTAGGTTTCTGTCTCAGGCAATTAATATATGATATACTTGGGATCAACAGGGGACCCTGTACAAGTTACTTAATTTGTCTGTCTTCTAGTCAGCAGCATAAGACTACAAATTACAAAGAAGGTGCTAACTTGTATTGATAGATTTTTTTCATGTAGGAGTTCTCTATATCAATGAAATCATAGGTCCAGTTCCTATTCCCTACAGGAATAAAGATGGTGATTTACATTTATATAGTGCTTTAATGTTAACAAGACACTTTTCAAAAATCAACCCTGTTGTGTAGGATTGTAAATAACACTCCTAATTTATTGATGAACAAACTTTAATGATGAACTAATTGAGTCCTTAGGTGGTGAAGTAGCTTATCTAAGGTTCTTGAATAGGGTCTCAAATCCAGGTTTCTGTCCAATATTTTTTCCATTGTGCTATATGCCACGAAAGGACTAGTCTAATTAGCATATGTAGTTATAGGATAAAATCAGATTATATAGAAGGTTTTGAAAGCTAAGCAGAAAGCGTTTAAAGAAAAGGACTTATTTTTGAATTTTTTTTAATATGTTTTTTCCCCCTGCTAAGAAGGTACAATACTCTTTAGTGGGTGGGGTGTAGAACTTCAAAAAAAAAAAAAAAAGATTTTTTTTTCTTACCTCTCTCTTCCTTCACATTTCTAGAGTTAATGTGATGGGAAATAAGTGAAGATTATTGAGAAAAAAGAATGAAGATAAAGGGAATATTTGAGAAAGAATATCTGTTTAGACACATGTAAATATCTTCTTGTGGGTCCTAGAAGAGATTGTTGTGTTTAAAAACAAAAAACATTTTTGACAGGTTGATGGAATATTGGAAATGCTAGTTTATATCCTTTGACCATGTATCTTGTAGTAAATAGCTCTTGTTCTTATACATTTGTATTTATTCCTTAAGTATCTTTATTTAAATTCAAGAGATATTTATTAAGCACCTACTATTTGCAAGTCCTTGTGCTAGGTACTATCAGTGATGTGAAGTTTAAATGAGACAAGAGTCCCTTATACAGCTTACAATATAGTATGGAGACAAAACAAATATACAAATTATTTTTATTATAAAGTTAATAGCCATTAACAAAGACAAAAAAATCAAGGAAATATATAGAATGAGGAGTAACTCTTACCTAAGATCTTTAGTACTTCATAAAGGAAAACCAAATATGTTAACAGAAAATAAGCACAATGTTTGCTTTGTATCTCTTTTCAAGTTCAGCTAAAGTTTTAATATCTTCATCTTTATTTTTTCTTCAAATATAGTTTTAGTTAGTGTGTGTGTGCAGTTCTGTTTCTAATTATCTTGCCTTACATTTTTTCATATTGTTTTATTTCTGTGTTTCCTAGTATGCTTCGTTGTAATTTTAATAACACTACAGCATCACATTACATAAATAGATGGCCATGGATCTCTGATTTTGGCCATATGGGTATTCTTTCCAATAGTGCATATAACAAATCATCTATGCCTTCTTATCCATGTCCTTCCATAAAGCCTCTCTAAAAGAATCACCTATCATGTTGGGTACCTACCTCTAGATCTTTTTCTTATTCTTTGTTATTCTGTCATCCTTTGTTATTACATGAGCTGCCCGTCTTCTGTTACATCTTTTGCCCATCTTCCTAACCTCTTCCTTCATGCAAGTTAGGCAAATTTTTCCTTAAAAAGTATTGATTGGTATATAGAGCACCAGCCCTGAAGTCAGGAAGACCTGAGTTCAAATTTGACTTCAGACATTTAACACTTCCTAGCTGTGTGACCCTGGGCAAGTCACTTAACCCCAATTGCCTCAGGGGAAAATATTGATTGGCTCAGGATATGAAAGGCTCAGGCTATTAATACTGCTTCCTAGTTGCACCTACAAGAAGTTCTTGGATACCTGGCTGGTGGACAATGATAAGCAACTCAAGTGAAGATATTCCCCTTGGCTAAATCATCTTGAGGCATCTTCCATGCCTGTCCTTGTTCCATATCCTTCTCCTGCTATGGATAAATTAATCTCTTTTGTTAACTGTTGCGTGACCTAGATATGTCTCCTTTTTTAAATTTTTAAAATTTTTTTTTTATTAAGTCTTCATTAATAGAACTTCTTCGCGAGGAAACTTGCTGTGTCAATATAATAATAGGTCTGGTCCCTATCCTCCTATTAAATTTTTAGGATAAAGTCCAGTCAATGAAATTGTTGAGTCAAAAATCAGTTTTGTCATTTATTGTACATATTCAATTTTACTGTCAAGTTAACAGCATGGTAAAAGATTCTGAAAGACTACAGTTAACTGCCAAGAGAGCTTGTGTCTCTGAGGGACTCAGAGTTAACTGTCATCTTTGAAGGGGTTTGAAGAGACATTTTTGAGATAACTGAGTTTACTTCTTATCCTGTGGAAAAGACATCCCAAGAATCTCTGAGAGATTTTAACTGCTATCTTCAGGGAATTGAATTGTTGGATTGAGATTCCAGTGTTTTAAAGGTCAGAAGTTGAAGCCATTAGTTAAAAAAAAAAAAAAAGGCAACTCTAGCTATGACTTCTCTCACAGCTTAA
>JAJPUD010001396.1:365887-379083 GCA_023553655.1 Myrmecobius fasciatus | reverse complement strand
GGCGCCCACCCTGCCCCCTGCGGCGGCCGGAGACACCCCGGGTGCCCCGGAGGGGCCCACCCCTCTATCCCCTGAGGCCAGCCGGGCAGGAGCCCGAGTCCGGGTGCCTGCGCTTTCTGCCCGAGCCCCCTTGGCTCCTGCCCGCCGCCGGTGCCGTGACAGCCGCTAGTTTTGCCGTGCCCACCGCGTGTGCCCCGGGCTGTCCTCTCCCTTCTCCTTGAAGCCCTCCTCTGCCCTGGCATCCCCTCCCGTGCCCTTCTGCCCTGCTGCCGTTCCTATGCTTCCTTTTGTCTCGGATTCGGCCCCCCTTTGGGGCAGTCTCGAGTCCCTCTCGTGCCTGGTGGCATTTTCCATTCCCTTGCCCTACATCCTGTTCTTCGGTTCCCCCTCACCCCCCAGTCTTGTAAGTTTCATGCCTCTGCCTTTCTGCCCACTTTGGTCCCGGCCCTCCCCCGCCCCTGCAGCCCCTGCCTTTTCCAGCTTCCCACTTCATCAGCCTTATTGCAGCCCCGACAATTTGGGGGACTATATTGCATCGTCAGTCCCATCTTTCATCGGGGATTAGATTTGTATTTGAAGATTTAAAAAGTGTGTTGTATGTGTGTGTGTGTCCAGTGCTCATCGGTGGTCTGGGTGTAGTACTCGCATCGCCTCCATTCCTTTCCCCCCTATGTCCTTCACTACTCTATTTCTGTACTGCCTGTATTCCCCACTCCTTTCCTCTCATACATCCTTCTCTAACTGACTTGCGTCCTTCCTAGCTGGATATTCTGTCTTGCCTTTATGTTTTCCCTAAATTCCCTTTCCATCCCAGCAGTCCCTCCCTACCTTCAGGCCTTCACCTAATTGAAGTGTTAGTTAGGCCAGGGTTTAAGAGGCAGCAGTATCCTGAAGGTGTGTCTTCCTCCCCCTTAAACATTCGGCTCCTTGTGTGGCACTTTTTCCTTAGAGTTCCTTATCCTTAGTACCTCAGTGACCTACCTAAGACACCTTAGCCAGATGGATGTTTTCTTTTTTCCTCCACTTTCAGAAGTTCTGCTGTTTCTCAGCCTGGTGTGCCACTGTCTTAATCTGATGGGGATCAGGGCACTAAGACCTGTGTTGCACTGGTGATATTTCTTTTTCCATTACCTGAGCCTAGAATTCTGTTCTTTCTAGACTACAGAAAATGCCTGTTATCCTCTCCTGTCAGCGGCTCTTGGGAGGTGTCAGTTTCCTTTCCCTGTGGAAGTTCACGTTAGGTTCATTTGCATTTATTTTTGATTTTCATAGTCCACAAAGCTTCCCTGGGCACCATATGATGGAAAAAAAAGGGCAATTGCATCACGAAACTGAACTAATTGGGAAACCTTCTTGAAAACTCATCTGTACAACTTCCTTCCCCTGTTCCAAATTCAAATCTTGTCCTTTGTTGTACCTTGTTTAGTCATGCTGAGTAAGGATAAAAAAAAAATCCGTTAAGTACACCCTAATACTTTTTGCAAAAAAATTAATTTTTTTGTTTTTATATCTCCTTCATTCCTCCTAAGCACAGATTTTTTACAAGGGGAAAATAAGCAGTTCAGCAAAATTAACCAACACTTCAATTGAGTCTGACTATATTTGTACTTTTTTCACATCCACAGTCCCAATTTCCAGAAAGGGGAAGAGGCAATTTTCTCATCTCTTCTTTGGGTCCTGGCTTAATCATCATAATCACTTGTCATTCAGTTATGGCTTTTTTTGTCTTTGTTCTTTTCAGTTACATTGTCTTAATCGTGTATATTGTTTTTCTGATTCTGCTTCTTTTAGACTCAACATCAGTTCATATAAATCTTCCCAAGCCTCTTAGAATTCTCATAATTTCCTCATGGTACAATAATATTCCATTACATTCCTGTGCTGTAATTGGTTTAGCTCTTTTCTGCCTAGTTCATGGGAATCCACCTTATTTCCACTTTTTTGCTCCTCAGAAAGTGTAGCTATGAACTTTTTGGTGTGTATGGGTATATTTGACTTCTTAATCTTTGGTTGCTAGAGGAAGAAGAGCACAGCAAGGATTTCATTTCCTGGTTTTGATCATAGTTGGTGACCATGCTTATTTTTCTATAGAAATGTATATGCTTATTCTCAGAAGTATTCCAGTTCTTCCTCGGTAAAATATTTAAGAGACTCCTCTATTTTTCAGTTAGGTGTTAGGGATAGGTAATCATTGTGTAACTGTGGCTTAAATTGCGCCTGAGTTTATATCTTGATCCTGTAAGTTTCCACATAACTCAGTTGTTTTTTTTTTGTCATTTGTTTTTGTTTTTTTCCTTCAAAAGAATTACAGTTGTGCTTTTCCATTTTGTACAGTTGTTTGGACAGCTTATGGTGGTATGAGTAGGCAGAGGAACTTATAATTTAGGACTAAAAGGTGGGAGAGTTTGGATATAAGTGAAATTGTTACTTTCAAAAAAAAATTATTCACAAAGGCTCTTTTTTTTACACTGGGGATATGGCATAGTGTTTGGGTTAAGTTTAGAATGGCTCAATATCTCCTTCTTACAAAACAGTATCTGATTCAGGAATTTATTCTATTGTAGGGCTTGTTTTTGCAATGTAAATAGGACTTCTGAGCTCTCAATCTTACTGCATACTCCAAGCCTTCCTGTTTAGTTTACACCTAATAATCTTTCCCAATGTAATATACATTGAGTATGTCTTTCCTTTGATGTGAACATATCTTCAGGCTAAAGAGTGAAGAGCTTGTCCAAAAAATAGAACCAAAATAAATATGTCTTTGCACTTAGTACAGGAAAGAACTGTTGACTGCAGGTTAATTTTCTTTGCATTAATTTATTTCTGAAGGTTTGTGACTGATTTCTTGTTGCCCTGAGGAAGGCTTTGGATATGGAATTTGTATTTTCCCTCCATATTTTTGAGAGCTTATCTTTGTCACTTGGTGAGTTTGTCTTGGTCTATTGGGTATGTGTTTTTTTGGGTAGATTTGGTCTTTTGGGGATAGAGTTTGCAGCCTTCAGAGTCAGTTAAGTCTGTTAATAGAGTAAGTGAAGGTCATGCTAATGCTTTGTCATGTTGGATTAGTTGATTAGAGTCCCATTGATGGGCAATTGCCAATCATCTTAGTCTTTATCTCAGATCTTTTGCCCATGAAATTAAAGCATTAGGAAATGCCTACTGAAAGTCAGTTAATTTTTTACAACTTTTTAAAGAAAATTACCTGGTCATAAAATTTTTTGGCTTCACTCCATAAGAATGTCTGGAGGAAAAGATGATTGCTCTTTGAGTAGTGTCCATTACAAGTTAAGCTTAAGAATAAAACCTTAACTTTAACTGACTAAAGCCTTTTAAAAGAACTGCTTTCTCCACTATGGCATGATTCACTCTCAGTTTTGACAGAATGAAATATATGTGTATTTTATTACTAGGATTCTGTGTTAAATCCTTATTGTCATATTCACTGTGGGAGATGCCAGAAGGAACCCAAGCTGTACTTAGAAAATTGATTTAATTGTTAATCTTTTTATGTCCTAATCTGTGTAGAAAAGCAGTTAAATATTACATAGAATAGTATAGTATAGTAGACTGACTATAATATCAAGATTAACTTTACTTTTGTAGCTCCATCTGTATCAATCACTTCCTTGATCTAAGATGCTGCACTATGATTTATTTATTTTATTCCAAACAAAGTTCCTTGATTTTTCTAGAAAAAATTGTGGCATAAAATTTAGTACATATATTTGGTTCTCCTACTGGTCTTTTCAGTGACATGTCATTTTAATCTCTTTGCAGTTCAGCTGTGTCTTTGTAAACTCAGGTGGGAGGAGAAATTTGGTGAGCACTCAGATATTGGCAAATCATTTAATAGCTTTGTGTTTGTGTCTTTATCCTCTTAATTATTTTCTAAGTTGTGAGACAGATGACTTAAATAGGTAATTTGTGTCTTTGTTATCTTTACTCACCTGACTGCTAGTGAAGGAACTATATCCATCATAATTATAAACCCAGGAAGTAACTTAGTTTTGTAGAGTTCGTGGAAAACAATAAAAATAAATCCAGAAATAGTCTGTGGTTTCCTTTCAGGAGTAGTTCCCGAAGCAGTACTAAGACAAGCAGGAGGCCTTTGTGAGTACCTGCATATTTGCTTCTTTGTATGGATTAGGTAGGATGCTGGGACCAGTTCTCTTTCCAGTCACATTGACTTGGGACACCTTGCTTTCAGATGGTGTCTACACTTTGTTTCTGATGTGGACTTGTTAATGTGTCCCCCAAGGCAACAAATTACTTCTGAAATGAGTCTCATTGGGAAATCCTATGATCTGACACAAAAGCAAAGTGACTTAATTGACACAGTGAATTCATTGTGATGCTTAAACCTGTGAACATCATCGCTATTTAACTGCTCTGGTTCTGTCTGTCTATTAAAGCTCATTTGGTTACAACTTTAATGAATCTGAGGTTTTGATCTGAGTCAATTAGATTCACTTTACTGTACCCCTAATCCTGGCTAAATCTCCTGAATACTGTGAAGCAAACAGGTGAAATACCTTAGGTATATATTCCTATATCTTCACAAACAGAGGAATAGCTCAAGGGAGATGCTCTACCAACTCCTTAGTGTGAGTATTCCCCCAGGATCTAGCCAGTGGTCCTGTTTTCTCTCCATGTTACCTCCCTTAGCATTCTAATGCACTCCCATGGCTTCAACTACTCTCTCATAGCAATTGACTCATGTCTGTTTTCAGTCTGGAATTTACATCTAGTTTCAGATCCATACCTCCGTCTTATAAGATGTTTGCACCCAGATGTCCTCTGGCATTTCAATTCCTAGCCTAAGCTTGTACCATTTCTCCCTATATCTGATTGTTTTCCTAACTTTATTATTTCTGACTTTTGAATTTTATCACTCATTTAGTCTCATGTTTGAAACCTTAGGGCTGTCTTGTATTGTTTTCTCTCTGTTCCTATCTAGTGACCTAGCCCTTTAGATTGCACTAGTGTGATAGCACATTTCAAATCTCTCCAGTGTCTTTGTCTTCAGATCTTTAGTGATTCTTTATTGAATACTAGGTAAAGTTTAGACTCTTTGGCATTCAGGGCACTCTACCATTTGGTGCCATCCTACCTTTTTTGTTTTAGATGATTTCAGTAAATAAAAATTTTATTTTCCCTCTCTCCTCATTGAGGGAGAATAATGAAAAACAAAACCCTTGTAATAGATAAGCATAGTCAAGCAAAACACTGTTTTATTATTAAAAAATATGCCTCCCTTTGAGTCCAGCACCTCTTGGTTGGGATGTGGACAGCTGGCTCATCATGGCTCCTTTAATGGTGTAGTTTGCCATCCCCTTTTCCAGCCTTCTGATTCTCTTCTTTGTACTTGTTATTTGTCTCCAACTGGATTACTTTGTACCCAGAACACAACTTGTAATGCCCTGCTTTTGGGGCTTTCCCTATGCCTGGAATGTCTTTTCTTCCTCCCTCCTCACCATGCTGTGCCTATTGAATCACTATCCGTTCTTTTAAACCCCAACCCAGATGCCACCTCTTCCATAAAACCCTTCTCTCAGTTGCATTTGGTGATGGCCTTCCCCCTTGGACTTTTACATAACACTTGATTTTGTAACTCTCTAAAGCAGTTGGGTAATATTATGTATTTTAACTCATCTGGATTTGTGTCTTATTCCTCCATTTGACTGTAAGCCTCATAAGGACAGGAAATGTGTCTTAATCTGAACTTTCTTCCTCAGCACCTATCACAGTGTTTTCCATGGGACACTTAGTAGACTTTAAAGGAATTGATGGTACTTTACTATCATTTATTTTGTATATGAATGGCAGAGCATTGGCTCTGTGTGCATAAAACCCATAATATCTGGTTAGGTGATTGGTCTCTTTTTTGCCAGAAGAGAAAATTGTGGCATAAGGAGTCTGAGTAGCTTTCTCAAAGACTGGACCAGATTCAAGAGTTTCAGTATCTAGTTTCTTGTATTTTGTCGGTTTTATTTCTTTGGCTTTTTTTTTTCTTTTAATTTTTTAGATAGAAGAAAATTTCAAATTCTAAAACTTCGATTTAAGAGGTCAGCTGGTAGAGAGCAACTTGAGTCTTCCAATATGTTTCAAGCCCCAAATTATTGTAATTTGATTTTTGAATTCCTTAGGAATAGAAATAAGCTGTCAGTTTCATCTTTAGTCTGCAGATGTAGGGTCTGGGGCCTGCTCCTTTTTTGGTTCTGTCACTTTTCTGCTGACTGCCCTGTAGATCTGTTTCTTTAACTCAGAAGTGTTTCCTTTAATTTTTTTCCTTTTAGCAAGTTGTATATTGGTGGGAGTTAAAGGAATTAAAGACCAAAAATAATCGTACCAAGGGTCATTTCCCCCTCCCATGTTTAATTTCAAAGTCAAAGTCAAAGAAAAACATTTCAAACAAATACAAGGAGTAATGATGACAAGAAATTTAATTCTCTTTGCTTGAAATGTTATTCAGGACACTAAGAAGGTTAAGTGTTCTAGTGTGAAATGAGTCAAGTATTAGGTAATATATGTACACCTGGGATTCATTGGTAATTACTAATTGTTTTGGCCCTTGCCAACTAAATTATATTCTTATAATAGTTGAGGAAATAGAGTTAATCAGCAGAATATTTAAGGACCTGAGCAAGAAATAAGGAATTCTGCAAGAGTACGGCTGTTTTGTTTTCACCTATGAACTTTCACTGTTAGAGAAACATCTCCTTTGGAGTGATTTGTTCTTTAAGCTACCTGACACTCTTCAGTCATTATTGTCAGAAGTTATGGTAAGTCTTCAGAAAGAGGGCTGAATCCATCATGGACTTGAGATGTATGTTATGAGCTTATTCCACTTTGGAAAAGTACAGGGTGACCTACAGGAGCATAGTGGCATTTGCTTATGCAGTTATTCTCTCAGCTGGTTGCAAGGAGGGCTGCCTGCCAAAAAGTCACCTTACAGAAATGGGCAACAGCTTAACTAGATGGACTTTGAAAAAAATAGTATTGGTATTTTTGGAAGGTGCTATGAGTATTTTGCATTGAGTTCTGTTGTTTGATATATTTAAGCAGCAAGACTTATTAAATGAAAACATTTTGTTCACTACCTGATTTTGAGAATGGAAGTTTTGAAAACATTTGGCTTCCAGCTTTTCCTGCAGACCAGCTATTTGAGATATTGAGCTATTTCATCTTCTCTACTCTGTTTCCTTAAGCTTCTTAATATCATTATATTCTCTCTACTCCTTTTTCCCCCCTACATACAAATTTACATAATTTATATACTACATACATACATGTTTAGTGTCCCTTGCTTCCATTCCATTTTCTCCAGTATGTTGTTATGGTAAACATATTCTCTCTCTCTCTCTCTCTCTCTCTCTCTCTCTCTCTCTCTCTCTCTCTCTCTCTCTCTCTCTCCTCTCTCTCTCTCTCTCTCTCTCTCTCTCTCTCTCTCTCTCTCTCTCTCCCTCCCTCCCTCCCTCCTTCCCTCCTTTCTGTCTATCTATCTGTGTGTCTGTTTCTTGTCTGTCTCTGTCTCTTCCTCTCTCCCTCCCTCTTCCTCCTCCTCCTTTTTCTTTCTTTTCTTCTTTTCCTCCTCTTCCTTCTTTTTCTCTTTTTCTTCCTCTTGTTATGTTCTTTTCCTCTTCCTCCTCCTTCTCTGTTTCTCTCTTTCTCCTTATCTCTCTCCCTTACCCCTCTCCCTCCTCTGCTCTCTCCCTCTCTTTCTTCATTCCATCGCTTTCTCTTTCCTTATCCCACTCCCATGTTTCTTCAGTTTCTTTCTCCACTAATTCTTTCCTACCTCTCTACAAACCTACTAATTTCACTCCAAACTTTAAAAACATCTGTCTTTGGCCCTTCTGCCATATCATCTATAACCCAGTCTTTCTATTCTTCATTGCTAGAATGTGTTTCAATGCATTACATAAACCCCGATAGGTTACATAGGTCAGTCTCTCTCAATGTAGAATCCTTGAAAACAAGAGAGCTTAGAAGAGTGATTGCAATCAATATTACATGAAGCCTTAGTCTTGAGTACTTGACTGTTCATTAAGAGAGGAAGGATGTGTAATTTAACTTTAATATCAGTGTCCACAGCTTTTAAAAACAATGTTAATAAAAATAATTCACACTTAGGTTCCTTAAGGTTTACAAAGTACTTTACACAAATCCTCTTCCATAATCTTCACAATAGCCTTGGGAGGTGCTATTATCCCCATTTTACAAGTGAAGAAGAGTCTTACAACTCCTGTCTGAGGTAGGAGTCAAACTCCGGTCTTCTTGACTCCAAGTCCATCACATTATTTACTGTGCCACAATATCCGTTGGAAATTGTCTTTATTTATACAGTTGTGATTGTTGTGTGTGTTGGCCTATGGGTTCTGCTTTCTTCAGGGCTCACCATCTCTTTATACAAATCTTTCTAAATTTCTTTGAATTCTTCCTATTTATTTATTATTAAATTTTTTTGGGGAGGGGGACAATTGAAGTTAAGTGACTTGCCCAGGACCACACTGCTAGTAAGTGTTCAGTGTGTCTAAAGCCATATTTGAATTCAGATGCTCCAGACTCCATCTGCTCTATCTCCTTAGCCATCAAGCTGCCTCAAATTCTTATTTATTAAGTTCCATACAGTACAAAATACTATATATATTCATTTACTACAACTTAACTGTTCTCTAGTCGTTGGGCATACTGTTTATTTTCAACAGTTAGCTCAGTGCTCCTATCATTATGTTTGTACAAATAAGTCTTTTCTTGCTTTTAATCAATTCTTTCTGATATAAGCTTAGTCAAAGCTTTGGGTCAAAGGTAGTAAATAATTCTGTGACTTTTTTGTGTAATTCTATTTGTTTTCCATTATAACTATACCAAGTAACAGCTGGAGCAGCAGTGAATTAGTATGCCAGTTTTTCCACAGCCTTACCAATACTGAATTTTTCTTTTTTATCATCTTGCCAGTTTAATGGGTGAGCAGTAATTCCTCATGGTTTTTTAAATTTTCATTTTTCTAATTGTTCATTTTCTTGACAAAATTGTCCAAGCTCAGGTCAGTAAGCATATGTTAAGTACCTTCTAAAGTACCCAAGGCCTTTTGAGGATATAAAGACAGGACCAAAAATATACCCAGTCTGTCAAGAAGATGTAAACAAAAATATATGTGATGATTTTTTGAGGATGGAACAATCACTATTAATTTTACCAAAGGTTTTGCATAGGAAATGCTATATAGGCTGGATCTTGAGTACATTTTAGGTAACAGAAACACTGTGTACAGGGCACTGAAGCACGAGATTGAGTGCTGAGTTAGGGAAAGATCGAGTAGATCATAGACTGTGCAATAAGCCTGAGAAGTTGGTCAGTCAGTAAACACTTAATAAGTACTGATTGATGATGGGTTTTTGTTCAAGGAACATAAGAAGGCCAGTGTCATTAGATATCAGGGTATATGTAGGAATGTAAGGTCTAAGGATCCTAGAAAAGTAGAGGGAACACCAGGTTATGAAGGTCTGAAAGTGATTGTGAGCCGGTGAAGTTTTGTGTGTATGTGTCTGTGTCTGTGTGTATATATAGGAGGGACAGAGAAAGAGACATGGTAGAATAGAGCCAGATTCTAAAGGATTATTTTTTACTCAGTAGCATTTTGTTTTTCCAATTACATGTGAAGATAGCTTTCAACATTCATTTTTGTATCATTTTGAGTTCCAATTTTTTTTTCTTCCTCCTCCCCACCATCCCCTCCCCAAAACAGTAAGCAATTCGGTTATATATGTACAATTATTTTAAACATATTTCCATATTAGTCATGTTGTAAAAGGAAAATCAAAATAAAAAGGAAAAACCACAAAGAAAAGGCAAACAAACAAAAAAGGTGAAATTACTGTGCTTCAATCCACATTCATTCTCTATAGTTCTCTCTCTGGATGCAGAAGGCATTTTCCATCTTAAGTCTGTTAGAGCACTGTACTGCCGAGAAGACCTAGATCTGTCTTAGTTGATCATCATACAGTCTTGCTATTGCCATGTACAATGTTCTTTCTCCTGGTTCTGCTCACTTCACTCAGCATCAATTCATGTAAGTCTTTCCAGGCTTTTCTGAAATCAGTCTCTCATCATTTCTTATAAAAAAGTTACATTATATTCATATATCCTAACTTATTCAGTCATTGACCCATGAATGGGCATCTTCTCAGTTTCCAGTTCTTTGCCATTACAAAAATAGCTGCTACAAACATTTTTGCACATGTGGGTCCTTTTCCCTCTTTTATGATCTCTTTGGGATATAGACCCAGTAGTGACATTATGGGATCAAAGGATATGCACAGATAGCTCTTTGGGCATAGTTCCAAATTACTTTGCAAAATGGTTGTATCAATTCACAACTCCACCACTCTACCAACAATGAATTAGTATTCCAGCTTTCCCACATCTCCTCCAGCATTCATTGTTATCATTTCCAGTCATTTTAACCAATCTGATAGGTGTGAAGTGATACCTCAGAGTTTGCATTTCTCTAATCAATAATGACTTAGAGCATTTTTTCATATGATTAGAAATAACTTTAATTTCTTCATTTGAAAATTGCCTGTTCATATTTTTTGTTCATTTATCAATTGAGGATTCTAAAGAGTTTTAAATGTAGGCTGAATAATTTGTGTTGTATTTCTGAAAGCAATAGAGAATCATTGAAATTTCTTGAGCTGGGGAGTGACACAATCAGATTTATGCATTAGAAAGATTATTTTGGCAATTGTGTTGGGATTAGATTGGTCAGGGAGAGTCTGGAAGGTTGGAGTTCCATTTGAGAGGTTGTTGTAATAGTTCAGGTGAGAATAAGGTCCTGAATTGAAGTGGTGGTAGCTGTGTTAATGGAGAGGAGAGGCTGAATTTGAGAGACATACTTGTAGAATTCAATCAAACTTTGTAGCCAATTGAATATGAAGGGGTATTGTGAGGGGAGGGAAGTTAATGTGACTCTGAGGTTACAAAGCTGAATGACTGAATGATGATACTTGTAAAAGAAATAGGGAAGTTAAGAAGAGGTTGAGTTTAGATGGTTTATTATGTTTTAAACAAGATGAGTTTGAGATTCTTGTGGAAAATCTGAATGGTGATATCACAACATTATCAAATTGATAATTGGTGATGTCAGACTGGATATAAGGAACAGGATTAGAGAAGATAATTGAATCTATGGAGGTAATGAACTTACTGAGGGGGGTAGTTTTGAGCGAGAAAAGAACAGAATTTAGTTGAGAATCTTGGGTGCCTCCAAACATATGCTTCCATTTCCTCAGTGTCTTTTTTCCCTTCAGTTCCCTCTACTCTAATTTCTATTCCTATCATTCTACTGAAACTGCTCTTTCCAAACTTGATATTGATCTTCACTTCTTTCTATTGAGGAGTCATCTTTCCTTTGAGTTCAGAGACATAGCATCTCTTTTGGTTCTCCTTCTGCCTTTAATTACACTTGTATGGTCTTTGTTAGCCCCTTATCCACTTCCCATGCCCTTAATGTGGATATGTCTGAGGTCAGTCTTGGTCTTCTCTTTCCATTGTTAGTCTCATTCATTACATTGGTTTCAACTACCACTTGAACAAAAAAATTGCTCAGATATTTATCTATAGCCCTGACTTCTTGTGCTCCATACTCATATCTCCAGTTGCCTACAGAACATCTCCACTTTGTCACATTGACAACAATATTGAGTTCAACTTGTCCAAACCAGAGCTTTATTACCATTTCTTTGAAACCTATTCACCTTCTGACCTTACTGTTTGTCAGCACTAATAGCATCACTTTTAATCTAATCTTCCATTTTCAAAACTTGGGCATTATTTTTGATATTTTCTATCTCCTTCAGTCCATAACCAATTGCCAATTCCTGTTAATTCCATATTTCTACTCTTTTATCTCCAATTTCTTTTCCACTGCTGCCAGCTGAAAACAGGACCTTATAAATATTTGCCTTAATTATTGTAATAGCCTCCTTTTTTTGTTTTTGTTTTTTAAGTTTTTTATTGAAATATTGCTTACCACTTTTATTTACATATATACTCCCCTTTTCTGTCCCAACTCAGAGAATACAAAAAATAAAAATGATACAGAGAAAAAGCAGTTTAGTAAAACTAACCAACAGATTAGCCAAATCTAAAAAATATCTGCAGTATACCATGCCCATAGCTCCCCACCTCTGGTAAGAAAGGCTGAATATCTTTTTTCTCCCCTCTTCTTCTGGATCAATCTTGATCATTATAATAATTCTTCCTACATTTATTCTACCATTTCTTCATCTTTTTATAATGGTAATAGCTTTTTATTTTTCAAATTACATGCAAAGAGAATTTTTAACATTCACCCCTGCAAAACCCTGTGATTCAAATTTTTCTCCCTGTCTCCCCACCTCCCCTCTTTTTTAGGCAGCAGGTAATCTAATATAGGTTAAACATGCAATTCTTCCAAATTCTTCATTCTTACAATGAACTTTTTTTTTTAAGCTTTTTATTTGCATAACATATGTATGGGTAGTTCTTCAACATTCATCCTTACAAAGCTTTCCTTTACAAATTTTCCCCTTAGATGGCAGGAAGTCCACTACATGTTAATTATATTAAAATACTTGACAAGTCGAATATATGTATACATATTTCCATACTTATCTTGCTGTGCAAGAACATGAACAAAAAATATCTGAGAAAGGAAACACAATGCAAACAAACATCGATAGAGAGCATGAAAATGTTATGTTGTGGCCCACATTTCACATCCCTCTCTCTGGGAGTATATGGCTTTCTTCACTGAACAATTGGAACTGGTTTGAAACATTTCATTGTTGAAGAGAGCCATGCCCATCAGAATTGATCATCATATAATATTGTTGTTGCCATGTATAATGATCTGGTTCTGCTCATTTCACTCAGCATCAGTTCATGCAAGTCTCTCCAGACATCTCTGAAATCATCCTGCTGGTCGTTTCTTATAGAACAATAATATTTCATAACATTTACATACCATAATTTATTCAGCCACTCTCCAATTGATGGGCATCCATTCAGTTTCTAGTTTCTAGCCACTACAAAAAGGGCTGCCACCAACATTCTTGCACATGTGGGGCCCTTTCCCTCCTCTAAGATCTCTTTGGGATATAAGCCCAATAGAAACACTGCTGGGTCAAAGGGTATGCACAGTTTGATAACAT
>JAJPUD010001396.1:294898-365787 GCA_023553655.1 Myrmecobius fasciatus | reverse complement strand
CTTTGGGATATAAGCCCAATAGAAACACTGCTGGGTCAAAGGGTATGCACAGTTTGATAACTTTTTGAGCATAGCTCCAAATTGCTCTCCAGAATGGTTGGATCCGTTCACAGTTCCACCAACAGTGTATCAGTGTCCCAGCTTTCCCACATCCCCTCCAACATTCATCATTAACTTTTCCTGTCATTTTAGCCAATCTGACAGGTGTGTAGTGGTACTCTACCATTTCTTCTTAATTGGTTTTTCATACTGCTACAGGTCTTTTTACATATCTTCTTTATAAAGAGATTTGATTAAGTAGTTCCTTTTTTAAAAACTCACCTTAATAACTTCTTATTGCTTATTTCATAAATTTCAGACTTAATTGTTTCACATTTGGATGCTACATTACCCTTCAAGGATTCCATATTTTCTTTTCTTCCTCCTCCTCTATCATCCCCTCCCCAAGATAGCAAGCAATCCGGTTATCTATGTACAATTATTCTAAACATATTTCCATATTAGTCATGTTGTGAAAGGAATTTTCTTAGTACATATGCTTAGTGTCACTTAAACTGAACTCTGCTTTCCTCCTTCCCTAACTTTGTGCATGGTTTTTCCCCTTGCCTCAATTTTCACCTGATGGATAAACCCAACTCAAATGCTGCCTTCTTCATAAAATTTTCCTTGTACCCTATTAATGATTACATTTCCCCTAGGATCTCAATTCACATCCTGTTTTGTAAACCTTTAATGTATGCCTGTAATATTGTATATTAAGATTATCTGTGTTTGTATTTTCTTCTTTGCTATAGACTGTAAACTCTCTAAAAAGGAAAAACTTGTGTGATACTCTGCACATAATAGGTGCTTAATAAATGTTTGACTGAGTAGCAATGGAACATTTAGTAATCCATGGATTGTTAGGACAGTGAGTATATAGGACAGTGAGTTTTATAGATAGGTACATTTTGATCACTTTGATTTTTCCATATTTAGAAACTATCACTTTTTTGTTGTATTATCTGAATAATGTAATTTTTTTAAATTTGTATTGATCTCAGTGAAAATATAAAACTGAATTTCCTTTGTGGGATCACTTGAATTGTGGGCTACTTTAGTGTAGCTCTTTATGTTCTAATTAGTATTTATATGTGCCTATGATAAAAAAAAACCACCAAAAAAACCATATGTTTCTGTTCCTCATCTTCTATACCTAAGGCATATTAGGTGTGTGCCTCAGAGTCGCAGAGTGTGGTTATCATCTCTAATTACTCAATTATTATACATTTTATAAATACTCTACTTAAAATAAATTTGTGCTGAAAGAGTTGATTGTTAAACAACAGCATCTAAAAAGAGCATTCTTTTATATCTTTTAATTTTCAATTCCAAATTCTTTCTCATTTCCTTTTTCTCTACCACCTATTGAGAAGGCAAGAAAAGCAAAACCACTTTCAGATATGTATGAAAGTGTGAAAAAAATTCCTCTTAGCCATGTTCAAAAATTTTTCTTTTTCAATTTGTTTAATCATGAATCTTTTGGAATTGTAGTTGGTCATAGTGTTGATCTGTTATTAAGTTTTTCAGTGTTGATTATCCTCACAATATTGCTGTTATTGTATAAATTATTTTCCTGGTTCTGCTTACTTCATTTTGTACCAGTTCATACAAGTCTTCCCAAATTTTTCCGAAGTGTCCCCCTTTATCATTTCTTATAGTGCAATTGTATTCCATCACATGCATATACCATAACTTTAAAAAAATTTTATGAAAGCATTTTATTTGCAAAACATATGGATG
Source organism: Myrmecobius fasciatus (assembly GCA_023553655.1). Taxonomy (NCBI): domain Eukaryota; kingdom Metazoa; phylum Chordata; class Mammalia; order Dasyuromorphia; family Myrmecobiidae; genus Myrmecobius; species Myrmecobius fasciatus. Next base: position 364,005 of record JAJPUD010001396.1, on the reverse strand, counting down.
GGTAATTTTTCAACATTGACCCTTGCAAAGCTTTCTGTTAACAAATTTTACCCTCTTTCCCCTCACCCCCTCCCCTAGATGGCAGGTAGCCTAATACATGTTAATTATGTTAAAATACATGACAAATAGAATATATGTATACATATTTATACAGTTATTTTGCTGTACAAGAAAAACCAGATCTACAAGAAGAAAAACCTGAGAAGGAAAACAAAATGCAAGCAAACATCAATAGAGAACATGAAAATGTTATGTTGTGGTCCACATTTCATATCCCTCTCTCTGGGTGCATATGGCTTTCTTCACTGAACAATTGGAACTAGTTTGAAACATTTCATTGTTGAAGAGAGCCATGTCCATCAGAATTGATCATCATATAATATTGTTGTTGCTGTGTATAATGATCTCCTGGTTCTGCTCATTTCACTCAGCATCAGTTCATGCAAGTCTCTCCAGGCCTCTCTGAAATCATCCTGCTCATCGTTTCTTACAGAAACAATAATATTCTATGACATCCATATACCATAAGTTATTCAGCCATTCTCCAATTGATGGGCATCCCTTCAGTTTCCAGTTTCTAGCCACTACAAAAAGGGCTGCCACAAACATTTTTGCACATGTGGGTCCCTTTCCCTCCTTTAAAATCTCTTTGGGATATAGGGATCTCTTTGGAATATAGGATATACCATAACTTTTTCAGCTGTTCTTAATTGATGGATATTGTCTCAATGTCCAATTTTTTGCCGCCACAAAAAGAACTACTATATTTTTTCACAAATGTGGATACTTTTCCTCTTTTCCTTGATGTCTTTTGGACTGATTCTTTTTTTGTGCTGTGCTGTTTTTCACACACAAAGGCAATGCTGCTAGCTTGTCACAGTAGATAATTGATTTTCAGTGATGTGAATAGATTTGCCCTGATCCACAATTTTGGAGATGGCTGGCTGGGATTAAAGGACTATGGCTATAGATTGAATAGAGAAAATTAAGTGGTTCATAGGAATAGAGTCCATGACTTTGGCTTCATTAGCCACAAAATTTAGTGAAACAACTTTTTTTTTTTTTTTTTTTAAATCAAGGTTTCTTTCCAACTCCTAAATTAGATCTGTAGCTTATTTTGTAGAAGATATAGTACTGAGTTATATTTTTTTAAGTGGCTTTGTTCATCTTGAGTGATCAGAGTCTCCAGTAATGTTAGTGCAACAACATGTAAAGAAAATAAGAAGGAAATAAAGTTGAGAAAACTACTGTGGTGATTTCTGACCTTATTACCACTAACTGAATGACTGTCTTACAACATTCTCCTAATTTTTTGAAAAAATGTCCAATCTTGCTTCTTGAACAGCTATTACGGAGTTGGTTTTAGGAAGTCTTTGAAGACCAGAAAAAATCACCCAGTGACAGATATTTGTCAGTTTTACTCTGAAAATCTCTGAAATTCCTGTTGTACTATTTGTTTTATGTTATCAGAAATGATAAGGGCTTGGGGCTTGAAGGTTGTTGTCTTTATCTTTGCAAAAAGGCAAGTGATTATTATTAGAATTCACCTAAATTAAAGGCCTATATATTTTTTTAATATCAAAATGGTTATTTCTTATTCTTTTTCTTCCTACTCTATTTTGGCATAAATTTGAAATTCTTGGATTATATGTTTATTCTTTTAAAGACAAATATAATTTATTTTTTAATTTTAAGTCCTTTGGATGGAAGAAAACTTTTTAATTGTGTCCATATTGAATGTCATATTCCCATTTTAAACATGCAATTTTGTTGCTCATAATAGAAAGTAAAATAGTTACCGCATAATACAATACTATACTTGAACAATGTAGAGCGTAGCATTTTTGTACTTTTTTCAAGTAGTAGAATTTTTCCTGACCCCAGGGTGGTCTTGACATTCTTGATTTGCCATTTCCTTCTCCATTTAAGAACTGCCATCTTTTAGATAAGGAAATTGAGGCAAAAACAGGGTTAAATGACTTGTCCAGCTAGTAAGTGTCTAAGGCCAGATTTGAACTCAGGTTAGTGGAATCTTCCTGGTTTTAGACCTGGTATTTTATTCACTATGAAGATGTTAGAATTCATGTTGTCTTAACTCCTCATTTTTTATCGATGAGAAAATTTAAGTCCACATTGTTGATCTGCCCAAAGTCACCTAGATTAAGTAAATAGTAAAGTTCAGATTTGAACTAAGGTTTTTTTTTTGTTTGTTTGTTTTTTTTATAACTCCAAACTCACTTACTCTGTTATACAATAAAATTTACTGTGATTGTGTCTTTAAATAACCCTAATACCCAGAGAATTAGGATTCTGCCTTTTGTATTACTTTGTATTAAAAGAGAAATAGATGAACTTTCTCATTCCCCAATTTCTTAGTAGTATGCATGTATGTATGCTATCATGCATGCTTGAGTCCTTAAAAGCTTAGGCATATTTTAAAATAAAATAAATCTAACTCAACTTCTTTGTCTTTGTAGGATTGTAGAACATGTATAGTTCCTTTCTGCCTTTGTATTATAAGGTTTTGTGGGTTGGGGATTTTTTTCCCCTTTCTGGTGTTCCTCTTTTGTGAAATGGTAAAATTGTGAAAGACAGATTAGCCTGATTTATGTTTATCTCACTGTGCCTTTGTTTCCTAATTGGTGAGAATGGGGAGTCATGGATAAAAAAAAAAATCCATTTTTTTAAAGCTATTAATGCTATTTTATTAGCTTGGGTCACTTATGATAATAATTAAAAAAAAAATCCCAAACAAACCACTTTCTCGTAAAGTCTGTATATGTCATAATCAAAAGCCCCATGTGTGGACAATGAACATAGTAGCTTACTGCAATAGATGGGGTTCTTTGAATCATTTTCTTCTTCATATTTTACTGCTATTTTTAAGTACTAAGAACTTATTTCAGTCAGAGGGGTTCACTAGGGAAGTAGCATTGCATAGTGAAAAGGACACTGGCCTGCAATCAGGAGTTCTAGCTCTTCGACTTAACTCAGGAAAAAGGCCATCTTAAGCAGGGAACAGCTCTTTGGATATTTTGGTCTTTTCCCTCCCTGTTTAAGAGCTGACCAGCAACCCATAAACACTTGTCAGTTTCTTAACCATAACCAAGAGCTCAAGTTTTGGCTCTAAGAGTTGAGTTGTAACTTTCTTTTATTTGCTGCTCTTTTCTTTTAAGTAAATTATTCTTTTGGAAGGAATCTTAACTTTTGGGTCAATAGTTATTTATTTTTGATGTTGAGTAGATTTGATAGAATGAAAATCTGTACAATTTGAACCTTTTGAGGTTAGTTTGTGTGTGTGTGTGTGTGTGTGTGTGTGTCAAGAAACAGATGTAGAACTGTGATTTGTTTTTCAAGATATGGTACTTCTCAGTCTTCTTGTCTACAACAGGTAGAAACTTGTTAGAAGTGTTACAGTAAAAGAATGTTGCACAATAATCAGTCTGTGAGCTATCTAAAATATTTAATAAGGCAAGAAGTCTTTACCATTTTGTGTGTCACAGACCCCTTTGGCCATCTGGCAGAGTCCTGTGGACCCCTTCTTAGAATCCTGCTTTTAACATAAAATATATAGGATTACAAAGGGAGCCAAATATATTGGAATGCAGTTATCAAAATGTTTAAAAAACAAAAGAAGTTCGAAGAAGTAGGCTAAGAAACCTTGTATAAGAAGGCAAGAAGGAGGGGAGAGGACAAAATTAATTTCTACAAATTCAGTGAGCATTTGATTGCAATTTGGGGGTGTTGTCATCTTGTAAACGTTTTCTGCTTGTATCTTGTACTTTGTTCTTTGTTTCTGACTGAAAAGTGCACTAAATTTATGTGGGTGAGTGGGAAGAGAGGCAGGGGTAAATGTTGAAATTTTCAAAGTTTCCCTTGGGTAGTAACTGGTTAAATAAGAGAATTATGTTGGAGAAAGAAGTGACATTTTTCTGATAAGATTTCTGTTGGTAGTTTTTTTCCCTTCATAGCAGCAGCAACTGGAGTAACTCATTGTATTTTCTCATTGAATTTTGATAGGCTTCTTGATTGTTACTTAATCTTTGACTTGGAGAGTTTTCTTGTTTTTCGTGTGGACTGGCCCTAATCTTATATTTTTACTGAGCCCTTTCTTTCATTCTAGAGTGACACATAAGATTTCAGGAGGGATCAGAGAGGCAGACGAGGCATGTTAGGTTGGTAATTTAGGCTTGCTGTTTATCAGCAAGTCTGGCCGAATTTCCATGATGTGTAAACTGGATATAAAGAGGATGGTTTGGGAGAGGATTGAGAACTATTTAGTATTTGTTAAGTGTCCTGAGAGGAGAGAAGTGCAGAATATCTGACCAACAGTCAAAGCACAGCCCTTGAAAGCTAATGTGTTAGGATGCAGAAGAAGTTTTTCTAACAAGCTTTAACCATGTTTATCACTTGTACTTGTGTCTCATGACACAGGAGGGTAATAGTCACGGGCAAAGTGCAGCAGGATTACCAGAGAAGTGCTCACTGAGTGGAAGGGAAATAACACTGGATTTGCAGTTCGAAGCCTTGGCTTCAAATCCTACCTCTTTCTAGCTTCTTGGACTATCACAGACAAGTCACAACTGTTCTGGACCTTGGTTATCTCATCTGTAAAATGAGGAAATGATATTGGATTGAACAAGCCAAGATGAGCTCCCAAGTCACTTCTAACTTTAAATCTGTGACTTTGTGTTGTTGTCTGTGTTAGATGTTTGCTTAAATACGGTGTGATTAATAGGGAGACCACCCTTTGTGGGTCAGGTGTTTAATTGCAGATTTAAAAAGACAACTCTGTTAAAGTGATGAAGCAGTTTCCTATTTTAATAGTCTAATCTTTATTCTTAGCTAGCCTCTTCCAACCTGTCACCAGGCCAATAAACAGGCAGAAGAAATGCTTCCTAATGTGCTGCCAGGGTCTGTTTTCCCCTAAATTGTGAGATCTTTTCACCTAGTTTGTAGGAAGAATTGGGTGGGGGTGGGGTGGAGAGCCATTTAAACACTTTTTAAGATAGACGATCCTAGTAGAATGTTTTACATCCAAAATTAGGAATCTAGACCTTCTGAAAACAGTTTGAATTACATTTGTTGTTCAGTACCATTAAGACCATCTCTATTTGTATAGCATTTTACAGAGTAGTCTCCTATGTGTTTTGCAATTTGATCTTTATAACAACCCTTTGAGATAGGCCACTTACAAACAAGGAACTGACTCAGCTCTGAGTGGTTAAGGTCATACCACCAGGAAGAGAGGGGCAGAGCCAGATCCAGGACCCACATCTCCTGACTCCCACTCTGGGATTTTTTTTTTTTTGCTTCTATCTCTTCTTGGGGGAGATGGATGCTGGGCTAACTCTATAGTCAACTTTGTTATCTTCTTAATCACTAGAAGGCCTGGATTACTTTTTTTTTTTTTTTTTTTTTAAAGGAGTGGGGTGTTGAGACATAAAGCCAAGCAGAAGTCAAAACACATTCATTCTTAGCCCAATTACTTTCTATGGAAAATGGTAGAGGGATTGGGAAAGGTTCACAGATTGTATTTATGGACTTCCCGTGAAAATTTAGGTGCTGGAGATAGAAGTTTGTATTCTTCAGGAGGAGGGTTGTAAGTGTCATATTATGTACCACATTTCTAGGCTCCCTCACCTTCCTGGCACTGAAAAAAGGATTTGAAAAAGGTTTTGATTAGTCAGAAACCACCTTCAGGGACCTTAAAATGATTTTTGTGTTTCAGGTATGCTTTATTTAGTCTTTGGGTCTTAATATTAGTACTTAAATTGAAGTCTTTTCCTTATTAGAAGCTATAGGAATTTCCTGCCTGCATTTTGCACTGGGGATTAGGTAACCTTTAATTACCTTGATGACATATAGACCTATGCCATAGACTGTGTAGAGGTTCCTTGTTGCAGGACATAGGACTGGGTGGTTATGTCATTGCTTTTTCATTCAGAATAATGGTCCCTGTTACTCTCTGCTCTCTCATCTGATGAATGAAAACTCTTTTTCTTCATCTCCTTGATAGGTTGTAAATCATCTTAACTATTTGCTCAAGTGGCTAGGCTAACTTCAGTTAGAATGTTACCTGAAGCCATTCTCATTAACCAGCCTAAGAACCATCTCATGGAAAGAGCCGAGGAAAAAAAAAGAGAAAAAGAAACAAACATTTGTATAGCACCTGTTGTGTTCCAGGAACCACACAAAGTGCTTAACAACTTTTATCTCAGATGAGCCTCACAATAGCTGTATGAGGTGGTTACTGTTTTATCCTATTTTACAGTGGAGAGAACTGAGACAAACTGAAGTTAAATGACTTAATTGCCCCAGGTCACACAGCTAGTGCCTTAAATTCACTTCTTAATCTTGCTGGCCCCCGACTTTCTCCTTTACCTGTTGTGGGAGAAGATTGGGTATGATAGAAGAATGAGAATTTCACTAAAATGCAAATTGTGCTGGTGAGGCTGAGGACACAAAAGTAAGTTTAGCAATAGCTTGTGTCAGGGGATGATATTTTAGGTTTTTGGAGGTGAATGGGGGTGTGTGTGAAGGTTTAGGGAATTGTTCTTTTAATCTCTCTTCCTCTGAGTAAGCACAAATGGTATATCGTAATAGATTGTCTTTTATTATATTTTCCTTTTGTTTTGATTTAGGTATTTGGTTCTTTGCTGATTGTAAGAAAAGCCATCATATCAAACATTCATCTTTTGGTCTCCAACACTTTTAAATGAAGGAATTCATTGCTTGTATCTAGTGGTTATTGCCTGTAAATAGATGACCTTCTAAGATTCTGGTTTTGACTTACAGGAGTGATAGAATAATAGGAAAAAGGAGAGAAATTGATGCTGAGAAGGGACTATATTAAAGTTAATTTGATTGTTGTCCTTTGTTTTCAAAAAGGACCAAAATGACATCGCTATGTTAGAGTCAAGGTGTGTCTTACTGTGGCTGAGCAGATCGATATGAGCCCAGAATGCTCTGCCATGGATCAGGCATAAATAGTCCCTATGAACATTTGGGGTGGATTCCCTGACTTTGTGCATCTCACATTTCTTCTGGGCTAATTCAATTCTGCTTTGTTCATAGAGCACAGCACCTTCTCTGATTTATGCTGGGAGATCCTGTGCCAGTGCCTCCCACGTCGTGCAATCAGTTCTAAAGTTCTTAAGAGAGACTTTGAGAGTGTCTTTATATCACTTTTTCTGACCACCATGTGAGCCCTTGCCTTATGTGAATTCAGTTTTAACTTCTGGGAGTGAGGGGATAGTAGGAAACATGAGGAAAATTGGTGCTAAGAAGGGACTATATGAAAACCAGATAACACCCTTGAGAATGAGTATGGTTCCTCTAAGTATCTTATTAGTGTAAGTCACTGTGTTAAACACTATGGGGTATTGGTAGCCATAATTTTTAATTGTTGTTTATTATTTTTTCAGTACTTCAAAAGATCTGCGAATTCCTCATAACTCTGCAGTTCACATTAGAATCCCTTTAGTACATGGTCTCATTAATTACTGTCTCTCCCCCCTCCATTCATATAATGGCCAAACCATTGATATGCAGTAGGTATTTACTAAATGTTTGTTGGATGAAAGAAAACGAAGATGAACAAGATAGCATCTCTTGTCTTTAAGGCATGTAGGGATCTAATAGAGAGAGAGCAAAGACATCTTGAACCTTAATAAATACGACACAAGGTAAAAAGTGATATTAATTGCATTAGAGAATAAACAGTGTTGTCAAGCTTAAAGGAGGGAGATATCACTTTTCACTTGGAAGTAGGGAAAGGAAAATTTGACAGAGAAGATGGTATTTAAATTGGAAAAATGAGTGAGATTGAGAGACTATTGTAAACAAAGTCATGGAGATGGAAAGCAAATGCCATGTTTAGAAAACAGTGAATTATCTAACTTGGTTGGATTGTGGGGTATATAAAAGGCAATAAAACTGGAAAAGTAGTTTTGAGCCAGTTGTTGAGACCCTTGAACATCATGCTGAGGACTTTTGTTCATTAGGGAAGCATTGACCGTTTTTTGAACAAGGGAATCTGTTATGCTAGCAGGGAAAGCAGAATACTGCCCAGTTCCATTCTGCCGCCCCATTTATTATTGAATTTAATATTCTTTTGTCTCCCAAATTTCCTTAGGAATAGGGCCACATATAATATCTGTCTAACTGTAGCATTTTCAGAGAGATGGTGATATGTGAATTCCTTTAACTATAGAGACCTCTTAATTCTTAAGATGAGAGGAGTGTTTATGAAGTCAGCCATCCTAGGTTTGACCTTTTCTTCTTTGTAACTGAAGGAATGTCCAGTTTTGCATTAACTTGTAGAGCATACAACATTCCTTTCACAGTTGAACCAAGTAAATGGTAGCAAATATGTTTAGAATGTAACCCTGATAACTCTTTCCTGTCATTGTTTGACATATTGGGTGGTCAACTTGCCCTCTTTATGTGAAAAGCAAACATGAAGACTGCAGTCTCACTCCTCTGATTACAAGTTTTTCCTGGGTTTCTCTGACCATTATCTTAAATCACCCTAGACTTTAATTTATAAAAGATGTAGGTATTCTTTTAATTAAGAAAAAAATTAAGTCATCTGAAAAATGGCAGTTGAACAGATTTGCATGGTGTCTGTTCCTAAAAATTTCAGACAAAGTAATTTTCCCTTAAGACTAATAAAATCTATTGGTATTAGTTTAGAAATATTATTATTTAAATTTTCATCATTGCAAGAATAGCCTCATCTTTTTCTTCTTTCCAGCTCTTTAAACAAAACAAAAAAATCCCCAAATTTCCAGCCAGCTTTTCAGATATCTGAGTTGATGGGGACCAAGAGCACAATGGATGTATAAAATTCATCCCTGATTTGTCTGCTTCCCTTTTCCCTATTATCTCTTTTTCTTCCTTTCTTTTCTTTCTCTGGAGGTGTTAACCAGTACACCATTCCATGGTGTACTTTGGATGAAGGTGATGATATTATGATGAATTCACAGGCAGCAAGATAGAGGAAGCCATGTGTTACATTGGAAAGAATGATGTCTTTCCAGTTGGTATTGGTTGGAAGTTCAGAATTTTTTTAAAAAAAGCCAAATTTTGGAGTCATAAGAGACTGGATTTGAATTCTTATTTTTCACCACTTATTATTTGTGTGATGAGGAACAAGGTACTTAATCTCTGTGAGCCTGTTTATACATGGCATTTTAGTTACTAGGGTCCAATAGCGACAACTTCAGTATGAAAGGTTTGTTATTAAACTTGGCACCCTTTTCAGGAAAGAAGAATTTATAGTTTGGGTCAGAATAGAAAGAGAGGTCAGTTTTATGTGGTAGGTAAGCTCAAATATCAATTTGGTTAGAGGCCAGATATGTGTGTTTTATGGGATAAATATAGGAAGTTCCCCTTGGGCCATTTGCCCAGTGGTTTTTGCTGCCTGAATCCTCCTCTTGGTAAGGTAGATTGTTGGGTAAATTTTGTAGGACTTGGAAACTTTTGGTACAAAAATTTTAGATTTCTGGATGTTGTGGTTTAATTTTTTCCTGTTGTGTGTATACACTGATATTGGGGAAGGAATAAAGACACAGACTTCTTCTGTAGAATCCAAGTGAAAAGAGATATATATGTATGTTCTAATTCAGACTGAATAGACAAGGCTTTGAGTAGAAATCATATAGGAAAGAGATAAGGCGAATTGTAATAGATGGGCGGAATGAAGCAAGTGGGGTAGAAAGTTTTTTTCAATATCAGATAGATGATGAAGAGAAAAGCATGATTTGGTATGAAGAGAAATTTCATTTAATTTTTAAGGAAATGATTTCCTCTAGAAGAAATTAAATACGGTAGTGAAAAGTGTAGGCTGTTTGCAGGACATGTGTACAAATCAGAGAGTAATATAAAAGTACATCCATTAAATTATACTCTGAAAACTAAAGATATGAATTTGTAAAAAATTCCATTTAACAAAATTCCCCTGGGTTTACAAAGGACAATCGTTCTGTTCACATAGCAGGAGACACTTGGATTGGGTTTTGTACATAAATAGTTCAGATGAGGAAATTGAACTGTTTAACTTAAAAAGCTTTGCTTCTCTCTTGGCTATCCACTGTTTCTCATATACTGTATAGCTATATATATAGGATTACAGGCCTTTCACTTGTTTCTTGTAGATTTTTCATAGATATGTTTTCATATCAAGATTTATAAAGACAATTTTTTTTGGTACACAAACCAATTTTTTTTTTCCCAAATCTTTCATGGATTAGTTATTTAAATCTGTTCCAAGTAACTGGAATAAGGTTGTGTTATAACAGATAGTAAGAGATTTTGTCCAAAACAGAATACACAGATGTGTCTAGAGTCTCCCTCTCTTTCTGTTGCCTTGATTTGGGAGGGATCTGGGAAGGAGTCATAGACTCTTATGCCTCATGGGTTTGTTTTTTCCTCTTTCCACCCCCCCCAGGAATGGCGTGAATGTGGAAGGGGCAACACACAAGCAGGTGGTGGATCTGATCCGAGCTGGTGAAAAGGAATTGATCTTGACAGTGTTATCTGTACCTCCTCATGAGGCAGATAACCTTGATCCCAGTGATGACTCATTGGGACAGTCCTTTTACGACTATACGGAAAAGCAAGCGGTGCCCATATCAGTCCCCACATATAAACATGTGGAGCAGAATGGAGAGAAGTTTGTGGTAAGTGTCAGCCTGACTTCATCTTCAAGCATCTATACTTCATTTCCCTTCATTTTGTTGTCGTTAATGTTCTTAGAACAACAACAGTATGAAATGTCTGTCTTTGACACGTACCTTCTGTTCCTGCTAAGAAAGTGGTATCTACAGAAGTAATAGATTTTGGGTAGTCAGGTTTGCTCTAGTTGGAATATTTCAGTATTTCCCCTCTCTCTGACTCTTTCTCTGTGTCTCTCTCTCTCTCTCTCTCTCTGTCTCTGTTTCTCTCTCAATATACTTCTAATTTATTTCCTCCCAAATAGCTCTTACCTTGCTTGTGTTCTGGTATTTTGTAAATATTTATAGGATTTTTAAATTGTTGTTTCTGTTTACTTCAAGTAGTTTTTTCCTTTCTCTTGTCTACAAGGGGGTAAAGCATGATCAGTTGAAAAAAGGTGATATCTCTAGATTGCCTTGATAGGCAGAGGTCCTAACCATTTTACTTCACATCCTTCTAGTTTGAATAATCTCAAGTTTTCATTGTCTTCCTTTTGTCAATATGGTGCTCCTAGTTTTTAACACTAGGTTTTTTCAGGGTCCTGATTGCATTGTAAATGTAACACACATGAGTTATTTTACACATTTCCAATCTGTTGCTGTTCTTCCAGATATGTAGAAAACTCATCCCAAATCCTGGGTGATGTATTCCAACACATTTCCTAGTGCCTTTGTTTGCTCTTAAAAATCTCATTGTCAGAAATAGCCTAATCTTCTTGATTTTTCTCTTGATTACAATTATACTTTATTTACCCATGATCAAATGAAAGGGTAGTGTTAATGAGAAATATTCATTATTCTTTGTGGGAAATGCAATGGGTTATGTTATTTGCTGGCAGTCAGGCCACCTACATTTAAGAAGGCCTGATGACTGTATTTGCATCTCAGCCTGTGAATCAGCCATTTTGGGAGAGTGAACCTAGAGACTTATAGTGAATTCCTTCTGGTGACAGGAGTAGTAGTTCAAAATACAGTTAGAGAAATTACAAAGAAATTGCTTCATTCTTGACAGAATTTTGTAGGTCAGTGAAATACATTAGCACATGGATTCAGTGCCAGCTTTCTGTGCTTTGGGGGAACCACATGTTCAAAACCCAGAGTTTTGTTCTTTACGAGTATTTCAGTTGGTTCAGTCAGGATATTTGTTACATGTTTTATGGTGATATAACAAGTACAAGAAATCAGTTTCTAAGTCAGGGAGACTGGGACAAACAGAAACTTTTGAGGGTATACCTGGGATTTGGGGGAATCTCTCCTTAGAAAAGGTAGTGGATTTGATATCTAAAAATAACCTTTTTTTGATTAGTGGTGCCTGAGCAATCAGTAATACTTAATCCTAACTCATTGTGCTATAGAATGAAAAAGTAGTATGGTTTCATTCATTCCCCATTTTAAGTTAAGGTTGCTTGAGAACATGTTCTTGTCCTTATCCTCTTATCCTTTTAAGTTCTCAAGGAGCTTTTTTTAACAAGATATGATAAACAGTAATTTCATGGAGTTTTCTCCCAAAGTAGTTGATAACCTCATCTTGTGTTGTCCTTATAAACATTTTGTGCATTGCAGCCTGGAGAAGTAGAAGCAGCAACAGGAAGGCCAGTTTTTTAGCTTTTTAGTAGATTTTGTGGCATTTATGTTCACATGGCATTGAGAATGGTTTTGCTGGTCATCAGGCTCATCCAACCATCATTCATACCAGCAGAGAGTCCATTTGGGTGACAGATGAAGCTTGGAGGCTGCTACCATGACAGAACTCCAGTTTCTAGCAATTTCGTTACTCTCTGTGGATTACTTAGACCTAAGAGGGGTTTGTATTCTACTCCGTGTCCAGGAGTATTACTGGCCTTTGGGGAGAGTAAAACATTTTAAATGTCCCCCATATAGAAGCTAAGAAAAATCTGGAAACAACTTCAGAAGTTTTAAGACTGTGTTTGGGATTGGATGCAGAAGTCCAACACATAGTTCTTGGATCTTGCTCCTGCCAGCGATTTGCACTCCTTCTAAACAGTTATCAGTCACCATCTCCTGGCTTTCATCCCCTAGAGCTATGTCATGGGGGTGGGGAAGGGAAATGGCACAGCATGAACCTTCAGTATTTAGACATTGAGAAATTCACAAATCATTTTGAAGCTGAAAACTGAAACTCTTGCCTTATAAACTACAGGAAGAAAGATTTAAAAATAGACCCACTGACCAGATCAGTTTTTCCTTTCCTCCACCCATCTCATTTCTTGGTATTCCTTACCAAGGGAACCAAACATGCTGAAACTTTTCAGCCTCAAACAGTTGACGAAGTAGCCTGTGTCAGCATGATGGTTCTTGTAGGAAAGGGTAGATGGTCTTACCAAATAAAGGGAGGATGAGCAGTGATCATTGACTGGCTCTCTTAGTAAACCTCCCAGGCCAAAGGCTGAACTGAACTGGGAAGGTCCCAAGCCTGCCTTTCTTGATCTTGTACTATGCAGTGATAAATTAGCTCATATGAAATCATTTTCATCCTTCCTGTCCAGAGATGGGAAGTATTTTCCTGTGGAGACTATGACACATAAGCCTGTTGTTAGTGTCCCTAAGCAGACAGTTAGTGAATTAGTCATTTTTGTAGATGAGTGTGTTAACATTAAGGGAATAATTCTAGCTGGTTCTTTATTAATTTTAAAGATTAGAGAGGAAAATAAGCATTACAATAATGCTCTTGCATACATGTTCTTCTCTTATTGAACAGTTCATTTCAAGGAGCATTAGGGTTTTTTGTTTTTTTGTTTTTTTTGACTGAGGCAATTGGGATTAAGTGACTTGCCTAGGATGATACAGCCAGGAAGTAGTAAGTGTCTGAGATCAGATTTTGAACTCAGGTCCTCCTGACTTCATGGCTGGTGCTCTATCCACTACGACATTATTTGCCTCTCATTAGGTATTTTTAAAAACTGTTTGGCTCTTAGGGAAGCCCAACCTACCTGCCATAAAACAATGATATCAATTGTCCCTTCTTCTGTTTTTTTTTTTTTTTTTTTTTGTTTTTTTTTTTATTGCTCTTAACTTCATTTTCTAAAGGGATGAGAATGTGATGAGATTATTTGATCTCAAACTTTTTACATTTGTAAAAATAACAAACTTAATTCATTTGGGATCTTCTGTATATCACATTGCTTTATGAGACTCCAGTGCTGCAGATCTTATTTCTTTTAGGAAAGGTCAATTGGCATTGAGAGATGAGTCTGGATTACCCTCCAGGTAATGCTTTTATACCTTATCCTTGTGCATCTGGCTTCAAGGAGGCCTCATTTGGAAGAACAAAAGAGTATAGAGGAAGCTCTAGCTCAGTAGGCTTTATTGAAGACTTCCTACTAGAAGGTCATTGAAAAGCTCAAGATAAGTCTTTTGAGTAAGGAATATTACTAGCTAGTTTCTCTCTCCTTTTTTTTTCTCTCATGAGAAACTGTCAACAGTATTAAGTTAGTTTTTATGGTAGGTTTTTAAAGCTGATGAAGAACTAAGTTACTTACAGTGTTCAGAATCTAGCCTTAGGTTGACAGTTTGGAAAGAGGACTCTTCTACTGATAAAGATTTGATTGGAGTCCGTATAAAGAGGGGGACTATTCACCCAAGGGAAGAGTATTTCCTTTCCTTACCCCACCACTCTTCCCATGATCATTCTTAGAAGGTACTAAAAAGTACTTGGCAAGGATGAAAATGGAATGAAATGGGATACCCCCAAACATGTAACTGAAAAATATGGAACACTTTACTCTGAACTACAATTTAGAACAAAAATAAAAGGAAACATTGCCCTTAGTAACCTTCAGATTGTGTTGCTTTTCTTTTTAAAGAGAAGTGGATGGATGGATACATGGATCAAATACCTACTGTGTGCCAGGTTCTTATTCTAAGCATTTAACAGATATCTTATTTGATCTTTACAGGAAAGCTTGGGAGGTAGGTGCTGTTGTTATCCCCATTTTACAAATGAAGAAACTGAGGTAAATAGAGTATAAGTGACTTGCCCAGGATGACATAGCTATTATGCTGGATAATTCATATATCTACATAACTGGATTTGAACTTTGGTCTTCCTAACTCCAGGTCCTGCATTCTATTCACTGAGCCACCTGAGCTATATAGTGTAATAGGGTCTCTAGATGGCACAGAGTATAGTACTTGGAGTCACAGGACCCAGGTTCAAATACTGCCTCCAATACTTATTAGCTGTGTCATCCTAGACATATTTTACCTCTTTGTGTTTTAGTTTCTTCCTCTGTAAAAAGAGGATAATAATAGCTCCTGCCCCACAGAGTTGTTGTGAGGATTAGATGAGTTGACATGGGAAGTGCTTTATAAACCTTAACTCCCTATTATTAGTGAGGGGTGTATGATGGAATCGCATCTGTGTATTAAGGGCTTTGTTTGGGTTATTTTGAAAGGCAGTGTTGCTTGAAGTCTTCCTTCATTCTCTGTAATGTTTTGCAAATCAAAGCAGATCTTGTACTTAGACTGTAGAGTTTTCACTCTAAATTGATATGGCCTTGGCTGTTAAATATTTCTGGTCGGCAAGGACATTGCGTATTTGTTGGCTGAATCTGTTTCCAGGCTCTTTGTCTCCTCATTGTGGTGACAGTTTAATAAGAAAAATTACAAACAAAGTCACCGTCTTCTGTCCATTTCCCATTTAATGCATTTTTATAATCAACATCTCATTGAAACCAATCATGATGAAGGTATTTTTTCCTCATTTATTCATTCTTCCAACTTGAGCATACTTTGCTCTTTGTTCTAGATAATTATTGAACAGATTGCACATAGACAACTGATATGAAATGGCTTCTGTGTCTGTGTTGTACGATAGACTCATTTTCATTTTTTATTATCTTGTTGCTTATTATATCTAGTACTTTCTGACTCTTGGGAAAAGCCTTTATTGGACCAACTGCTACCAATTTTACTTCCACAGGATCTCTTTCCTTTGTATCTTCGTCTTTGATTATACTACCAGTTTGTTCTTCCTGTTACCAAGACCTCCTCTTCTCTAACTAGTCCATTACACAGCTGCTTAAAGAATTCTTTTAAAATTTCTTTTGAAAAAATAAGTTTATCACTATTTTTGTTTTTTACATCAATAATATTTTCTATTATATTTTTCTCCTTATTCCTGTGCAGAGAGCACCATTCTTTATCATGATGTATGAAAATAGGAAGGAAAAAAATTAAACATATCAAAAAAGTTTGACATTCTATATGGCACCCTATGTCCATGTTCCTCCATTTCTTTAAAGGTGCAGGGGGCAGGTTTCTTCTGTTTTTTCCTTGAGGTCAGTTTCAATTGTTGTTATTTTTGTTCTATTTTTGTTATTGTAGCTGTATATATTGTTTTCCCAATTTTGCTTGCTTTAGTTTGAATCAGTTTATGTCTTTCCATGAATCTCAATTTATCATCCCCATAATTTGTTACAGCATAGTAATATTCCATTGCATTACAGTTTGTTTAATTGTAACCCATTCATTGAGCATCTCCTTTGTTTCTAATTCTTTGTTGCTACAGAAAATATTGCTATAAATATTTTGATGCATGTGGGACTTTTTGGGGGATATTGACCTTCTTGAGATGGGGTGGTGGTATTTTTGAGTTAAAAGGTATGGATATTTGAGTCACTTTCTTTGCATAATGGAAAACAATCTACTTTCCAGAACAGTTGAAAATTTATAGCTTCATCAACAAATTGTTACTGTGTCTGTCTTTCTACAATCTCTCTAATATTGACTTTTCCTTTTTTTTTTTCTTTTTTGCTAATTACTGCATGTGAAGTGAGACCTCAAGGTTGTTTTGATCTGTGTTTCTCTTATTGATAATTTGAAACATTTTTTCATACAGTCGTTAATAATATGAGAAATATTCCTATCCTTTGACCATTTATCTTTTGGGAAATGGCTTTTGGTCCTACATTTCTGTTAGTTGGATATATATCTTGAAATCAGATTTTTATTGGAGACATTTGATATAAAGATTTTTTCCTAGTTGACTACTTCCCTTTTAATCCTACTTGCATTAATTTTGTTTTTGCAAAAGCTTTTCAGTTTCATATAATCAAAATTATCTATTCTGCCTTGATAATCATCAAATTCCTTAGCTTGACATTTAAGGCTTTCCACAATTTGACTGTTACCTACCTTTGCATTGCTTCCCTTCACAAATAATATGTTTTAGCCAGACTAAATTACTAGCTTTATCCCAATGCCTTCTACCATCTTTGCCATCCTCCATTTCTTAAAAAAAATACATTTTCATTTCTGCCAGTTTTACAATTTATATCTTCAAGGCTCCATTCTGTTGTCATTTCTTCTTGAATCTCTGGATCAAATCCCCCTCCCTACCTCCTCTCCAAACTTTTTCCCTCTTCAAATTATCCTAAAACATTTTATCTTTATTTCCCCTTTCCTACTATTATACTCAACTTCACATTATCCTGTCTATTTATATACCATATTTCCCCTGTAAAGTTTAAGCTTGTTGATGGGAAGAAGTCTTTTTTTTTTTTTCCTCCAGCTTTCCCCCACCCCCTCCCAACACAGCACTGTTGCATGAGGAAGAAGCTTTATGAAAGTCTACTAGGTATGGGGCTTCTGAGTACTATGCACATTCTGTTTTCTTTGATATCATGATCCAGAACTGTATTAGTTTTTGCCATATTTCTTTATATCCATATTGACATTGAAATTACCAATTCATTAATAATTTCTGTTTTTTTTATCCGTTGTAACATGTGTTGGCACATAAACTGCAGCTGTCATCGTGGGGCTCTGTTTGCTTATTCTAATTTTTAGCACTTTTCAGTGCGATGACAAAGAGTCCCGTGAAATATGCTTCTTTGTTATTTTGGGCACTTGGGGAAATCAACTTTGCTGCCTCCTTTTTGGTCTTTCAAGAAGGAGCTGTGAACCATCATTCTACTTAACCTTAACTTTAAAAAAAAATGCTTTATTTAAACACTTTAGAGGAAAGTTATAGGATAAAAAATTAGAAGAATCAGATCAGGGATCTTTTTCACAACTATGGCCACAGTGAGAATTTTCAACTAATCAGAGATACTGAAAGATCACAAAAAACACAATGGACAGTTCTAACTACATAAAACTTAAAAAGTTTTTGTGCTAATAATATCAATGAAGATAGAATAAGAAGGAAAACCAAAAGGGAGGGGAAGTTTTTTTTTTTTATCAAGTCTCACTGAGAAGAATTTGATAACTCAGATTATATAAGGAATTGAGCACATAAATATTTGAGCCATTAACCAATAGATAAGTAATAAAAGGATTGAAAAGTTTTCAAATGAAATTTATCAAACTATAAATGATTATATGATAATGTGTTTCAAATCATTAATATTAATGCATACTAAAATAAGTCAAGAGACACCTGCCTCCCATTCCTTTGTATTCCTTTAAAGGTGAGAGTTCTTCAGCTATAGAACATTTCATATATTGTTCAGACTGTTTCAAAGTATTGATCAGTTTTTATAATTGTTTTTTTTTTATCTTCCTCTTTTTTCCCCTCTTTAGAAAATATTTGTTCTATGAGACAGCTTTCTGTGAGGAGAGAAAGAGGAGGGGAAGAGATAGTAGTAGAAATTTTAAGTGCTGTTAAAACAGAAAAAAAAATAAATACAATAGCCTCATATCATGCAAATTGACTATGAAAACATGGAACCGTTCAAGTTAGAGAGCCTGTGGGAAGACAGGTTTACTAATCCACTGTAGGGGATCTATGAATTGTTTCAGCTGTTCTATATTTCAATTCAAATTATGTAGGAAATGTGACTAAGCTGTTGCTTTTGACTTAACAATTCTATTCCTAAGTTTATACTGCCATAAAAACCTCAACAGAAGATGAACAAGAGAAACAAAGGTCCAATATTTATTAATGTGTAGGAGTAGAATGCTGGGCCAAGAGTCTTATCTAGCTGTAGATACTGGTTAGCAGCAAGACTTCGGACAAGTCAGTTAACTTCTGTTGCCTTTAATTTTCTCAACTGTAAAATAGGACCTACCTCCCAAGGGTTGTCAGGTGACAGCAAAGAATTGGGAATGAGATAGCTCCCCATGACTGGGAATTGGCTGAAAAGCATGGGGCACAAACATAGTGTTAGACCATAACAGAGAGTGAATATGTCTGGCTGAAGGTTCCATTGACTTTCTGAGATTTCTGAAAGCCAGTGCAAAAGTAAATATACAGAGCTCAAATTCAGGTGATGACCAAGCATTTTTTAAGCATCTCCACCTGCTGTGTATCATACTAGGGATCCATAAATCAAGATGAAGAAGTCCTTGCTGTAAAGCACTTCATACTCCACCAGTCAACAAATATTTACCAAAATTGCTGACTATGCAAACATTCTGGAGAGTAATTTGGAACCATGCCCAAAGGGCTATACAATTGTACATATCCTTTGATACCCAGAATACCACTGCTAGGTCTGTATCCCAAAGAGATTAAAGAAAAACGGGAAAAAATTGTATATACAAAAATACTTTTAGCAGCTATTTTTTCGTGGTATTGAATTGGAAATGGATGAGGATATCTATCAATTAGAGAATGACTGAAAAAGTTGTGGTGTACGATTTATGGCAATACTCTTGTGCTATGAGAAATAATGAGCAGAATGGCTTCAGAAAAACCTAGACTTATATGAACTAATGCAAAGTGAAATGAGCAGACCTAGAAGAACATTGTACACAGTAACAAAACTATTATAATTTTAATCAACTATGAAAGGCTTGGCTGCTCTGATTAAGATAATCCATGACATTTCCAAATGACCTATAAGAAAAAATGCCATCCCTTTCCAGAGAAAAAACTGACGAATTCTCAATGAAGATTGTAGCAAGATATGAAGTAAACCCACATAAATCATCATCATTTCTATATATCACCAATAAAACCATGCAAGAAGAGATAGTAAGAGATGCCTCATTTAAAGTAATTGTAGACAATATAAAATACCTGAGAATATACCTACCAAAACAAACCCAGGAGCTATGTGAATATAATTAACCAAACTACTTATTTGGTGCCATCCCAGTTAAATTGCTAAAAAATTATTTTATTGAGCTTGAAAAAATAATAACAAATGATTATCATCATTGTCATTGTCATTTGGAAGAACAAAAAGTCAAGAATATCAAAGGAATTAATGGGGAAAAACTTAAAGGAAAGAGGTTTAACAATACCAGATCTTAAATTATATTATAAAGCAGTAATTATCAAAACTTATTGTTTTGGCTAAGAAATGGAAAGGTAGATCAGTAGAACAGAGCAGACAAAATAGATAGTAGCAAGTGATCATAGTAGCCTTGTGTATAAGAATACATTATTTGCTAAAAATTGTCGGGAAAGCAGTCTGGCAAAAATTGGGTATAGACCAATATCTTACACCATTTGTTTATTTAATTTAAAAAAATTACCTTACACCATTTACTAAGGTAGAGTCAAAATAAATACATGACCTAAATAGAAAAAGGAGGATATAGTAAGAAAATTAGAACATGGAACATTCCCTATCAGATATATGAATAGGAGAACAATTTATGAATAAATAAGATAGAACATTGTGAAGTATAAAATGGATAATTTTGATTACATTAAATTAGAAATGTTTTGTAGAGAAACAAAAGCAATGTAGCCAAGATTAGAAGAAAAACAAAATTTTTGAGAGTTTCTCAGATAAAAGTCTCATATCTCAGGTATATAAAGAACTTTGTCAAATTTGTAAGAATATTAGTCATTTCTCAATTGATAAATAGATGATATGAACAGTCAGGTTTTTATTTTTTGCCTATTTCCAAAGGACTTTATTTCAAGGGACAAAAGTAGAGTAAGTAAAAACATACCCAGTTTAATATCTAATGAGTAACATCAGATCCAAGAGCCATGATATATTCTGTGCCTGGCCTGTGCTTTTCCCCTCCTATACCTAACCCCCTAAATTTAACCAACTAGAATTCTTTTTTCTTTTCTTTTCTTTTCTTTTTTTAATTTTTAAAAAATTTAAAAAAATTGGAATTTATTTTTTAAAATAACTTTTTATTTTCAAAATATATGCAAAGATAGTTTTCAACATTCATCCTTGCAGAACCTTGTGTTCCAAAATTTATCTCTCTCCTGTCTCTCCACCCCTTCCCCTAGACAGCAGGTAATCCAGTATTTGTTAAACATATGTAATTCTTCTATATACATTTCATAGAGATTTTTTTTTCTTTTTTTTTGCTGAGGCAATTGGGGTTAAGTGACTTGCCCAGGGTCACACAGCTGTTACGTGTCTGAGATCAGATTTGAACTCAGGTCCTCCTGACTTCAGGGCTGGTGCTCTATCCACTGCGCCACCTAGCTGCCCCTCTTCTATATACATTTCTACAATTAATATGCTGCACAAGAAAAATCAGATCAAAAAGGAAAAAAAAGAAAAAGAAAACAAAAAGCAAGCAAATCACAACAAAAAAGATGAAAATACTATATTGTAATCCACCTTTAGTCCCCAACAGTCCTTTCTCTGGATGCAAATGGCTCTTTCCAATCATAAGTCTATTGGAATTAGACTTGGGCCTGAATCACCTCATGGTTGAAAAGAGGCATGTACAGGCAGTTTTTTTGTCTTTTTTTTGCTTTTATTTTTTGATGAAGAAAGCAAAACTATAGTCATATGAAAAATGCTCTAAAGCACTATTGATTACAGAAATGCAAATTAAAATAACTGAATATCTTATACCTGTCAGATCCACTAAAAATGCTAGAAGGGGAAAGCAACAAATGTTGACTAGAACAATGAACTGATAGTATCATTATGGAGAGCAGTCTAGAATTATGCCCAAAGAGTTATAAAACTATGTGTACCTCCTTTTGACTAAGTGATACCAATAATAGTTTCCCAAGGTGATTAGGGAAAAAAGAGAAGAGCTCATATGTTATAAAATATTTATAACAGCTCTCATTATAGTGGCAAAGTACTGACATTGGAAGGAATTGTGCATCAATTGGAGAATGGCTAAACAAGGTGTGGAATATAATTGTGATGGAATACTACTGTGCTATAAGAAATGATGAGCTGATTGATTTTAGAAAAACATGGAAAGACTTGAACGAAATCAGGAGAGCATTGTCCATGGTAACAACAATATTGTTCTAAGAATAGTTTTGAATTATTGTGTTGTTTTGAGTATCATAAGTACTTAAATCAACAACAAAAAGATCTATGTAAGAAGATGCTAATCACATCAAGAGAAAGAACTGAAAAGTAGAAGTATGTTTAGTATGGTTTTACATTTATGTATATACATATATATGTTTGTGCCAAATGGTAGCCTTCTCTAGGGTGAGATGGGGAGGGAGAGAGAAAAAAAATACACAGCAGAGGACAAAAGAAAACTTAGAAGGAAGCATAGAAAAGCAGAGTAGCTTTGAAAACAGTGTATAGTTTGGTTTTTTGCTGAGACAGTTGGAGTTAGTGACTTGTCCAGGGTCACACAGGTAGGAAGTGTTAAGTGTCTGAGCTCAGATTTGAACTCAGGTCCTCCTGACTTCAGGGCTGGTACTCTATCCACTGTACCACCTAGCTGCCCCTGTATAGTAATTTTTTTTTAATTAAGGCTTTTTATTTTCAAAACATATACATGGATAATTTTTGACATTCACCTCTACAAAACCGTGTTCTAATTTTTTCCCTCCCTTCCCCCAATCCTTCCTTTAGGTGACAAGTGATCCATATATGTTGAACATGTGCAATTCCTCTGTATATATTTCCACAACATATAGTATTTGTACATAGTTTTTTTTAAAAAAGGAAACAGTATGAAATGGAAAAAAAAATTGGAGAAAATATTAATGTAGATTAAACTTGAAAGTGTCTCCTATGTCCATTTTTTCTCTTTGAGAACTTGTTGAACATTTGTCAGCAGCCCCTGGAAGAAGGGTACTTGTAATTGGAGTGGATCAGGAAGACTTGATGCTGAAGATGTTACCTTAGTTATTTATACCATAAAGGAAGAGAAAAATACCCTGAAGATGAGGTTAGAAGGATGTATGTCCCCAGCAAGTAAAAAGACATGGAACCAGGAGACAAGAGTGTGTGAGATGCAGAGAGGCTATTTTGTCGGGAGCATAGATTTAGGGAAGGGAAGTAATAGCCAGTGGAATTGGAAAAATAGATGGGGATCTGATTGTATAGGGCTTTAAAAACTAATGGAAGAATTTCTGTTTTATCTTGGAGGCTTGGGGTTGGTTGAGTAGGGGAGAATCAAATCTGTGCTTAAGGACTGTACCTTTAGTGTATAGAATATACTGGGATGGAAAGAAACTTGACAGGGGAACAGCAGGCTGTTGCCTATTGGAAATGCACGTACATCTATAAGTAGACATAAAAATTCCAAATAATGCAGAGTAATTGAGCAATGGTACTAGGAGTTATGAGGCTGATCAGGAAAAGTTTTTTTGTAGAAAATAATTCATGAATTGTCTTGAAGGAAGTAAGGGAAGGGACTTTGTGGAGGAAGTGAGGAGGAGTGTGTTCCATGCATGGAAGATGGAAAACTGTGTCTGAAGAACAAGAGTAAGACTGGATTTCAGAGTTCAGGAGGGAAAATCATCTATAACGAGGTGATCAAATTGAGTTTGGAGCCAGAATCAGAAAGATTTGTGAAATTGGTTAATTGACCTCAGGGGCAATAGGGAGCCATTACAGTGTATTGAGTAAGAAAGTGACATAGTCATATCTTTACTTTGGCAGCTGTGTGTGGAGCATGTATTGGAGAAGGGACAGAGCTTAAGAGGCTATCAAAATAGGTGCTCCCTATCTCTGAGGCATCAGGAGAGAGTTGGATCTGGAGGGGAAGAGAAATTTTGAACAAAATATACAATTACTATAACAATGTAAAATTAAAGTATCACTGAAAGGAAGTGGAATTTTGAATAAATGAAAATTCAGTCAAAGTCCCCAAGAAGAGATAATGAAACATTTCTTTTTCCTCATGGCAGAGAGGTGGTAGACTACCAGGACGGAATATTATGTACATTTTCAGATACAATCATTATATCGGATGTTTTTGCTTAATTGTTATTCATTGTCATAAGGGAGAATTCAGTCTGGGCAAAGGGGTGACAGTTCTTTTCCAGAAATGACTGAGACAAAGACAAACTACATCAGCACATTTTTAAAATTATGCTCCCCACCAAAAACAAATAAATAAATAAAATCCCGAGAAACAGTGTTGCTTGCAGAAGGCTGGCCTTGGAGAATAAGGAAGATTTGGTTTTTTGGGTTTTGAAGGCAGGAAAGATTTATGTTACATTCTTGCAAGAATGGGTATCTAGGTGGGTAGGCACACCTTTGAAACTCCAAAGGCAGCATTTTATTTTCTGTCCTGAAGCACAAGTCCCTCCCTTAATTCCCCATTAATTGTAACTTACAGAAGTTACAGGTCGAGTCTCCAGCCCTCTTTAGGTAGCCAGTCCTTCCCCCAAAGGAGCTTCCATTCTAGAAGGGAAAAGGTAACAAACAGGAGGGCCAAGAGCAAAGAGCACAAGGTTCTTTTTAAATCTTAGGTCACCAGCCTGATTATGAGTCAGTCCCTGCCTCCAAGGAGCTTACATTCTTTTGGGGGAGGTTTCAGTTTTCTAATTGATGTTTAATTTTCCAATTTGATTTTGATAACTGGAAACCAAAGCAATGCCCATCCATTTTTTACAATTTCCCCATTTCTTTTTAATAATTTGGATTCCACATCCTTTTCTAACCCCTCACATTTGGCTAATAAAAGTCTGTTAACCTCTGCCCAGATCTCCTTAGACGGAATTCTCTAATTCTTCTGACAGGACTGTAACACATGGGCCTCCTTTTCCTGCCAGTAACTTGGCCAGTCATTCCATCTTCCCTTGCCATCCTGCTAGGGGCATCTGTGTGGTATGGGTGCTAGATCCCTTCCCCAAATTAACTAATCAGAGATGTCTTCAGGTACAAAGAGAAAGCATTCATTCAGTCCCTGCAGGGAGAGGCCTGGACACACACCTGGAAGACATTTCAGCTCCCAGCATGTGCTCCACCTGACAAGTCATTGGATGGACTAAAAGGAAGTAACCATTATTGACCAAGGGCCCCCAATATTGTCTGCCTCCCGCCGGTCACGTTGCTTTGCTTCTGACCTTTCTTGCCCTAGAGAACTCTAGGTCTAGAGATCATGTGACTTCCTGCAGCCTGGGCCCAAGGCCCGACCTTCCTGCCCTGAAGACCTCTGGGGATAAGGATCACGTGACTCGGGCCTAAGGTCTGACCCAGCACAACTCAGACTTTTTGAGAAAACTTCACCTGGTCTCTCTCACATTTGACAACTCTGCAGTTCCCTTCGCTGCCTCTCTGGTGTAATTTATCCAATAATATTACCCACTAGAGGAGGAGGAGTGACCCAAATCCAGAACTAACTAGATTTCTGGCCTTGAATTCAGTTCCTCTCCTTGATTTAATTCTTCCTGATTCAGAGGAAGACTTGGTTTTGAGGCTTGCCCTTGGCACATAGTTCTGTTTGCTCATGAGTAGTTCACATTGTCAGTCAGTTAGCATTTTAGTGCCTACTCTGGGACAGTCCCTGTGTTAAGTGCCCGGTGTACAAAAGTCCCTGCTCTCAAGGAGCTCACAGCCTCATGAAGGAGACAATGGGCAAACCACTGAGTTAAAACAAGCTTTGTTTAGGAGAAATAGGAAATCACCAGCAGAGGAAAGGCACTTAAGAATGAAGAGGGATCAGGAAGGACTGCTTGTAGAAGGGGGGATTGTAGCTGGGACTGGAAGGAAGCCCGGAGGGAGAGAAGTCCAAGCAGGGGAGAGAGCCAGGGAAAGTGCTCAGGGACTGGGGATGGGGACTCGGAGAGGAACAAGAAGGAGGCTGGTGTGGTTGGATCTCAGATTGGGAGGTACAAGGGGGTCATTGTGTGGCAGTAGTAGTGGTAGGAGAAGACAAGATGGGCCCTGAATGGGCATTTGACCCTACTTTGACCCTTTGACCCAAAAAGGAGAACTTCATAGACACCAAAAAATACTACTCTTGGGGATCAAGCTGGAAACAAAGTTGATAACTGTCAATTGGGAAATGGCCACAAAAGTTACACGAACATCATGGCATATTTTTGTACAATAAGATATAATGGTTGTGATAAGTAAAAAAAATAAAGATTCATTAGAGTGCTACAAAGTGAAGTCAGTAGAGCCAGGAAATCAGTTTTCACAAAGGCTATAGTGATCTAAGTGGGAAGGATAATCACAATAAAACAAGCAAGGAACCACTGGTCATTTGAGCAACAAGCTGGAGTACTAGACACATCTCAAACCTCTCCAAAATGGAAATTATGTGCCAGAAAAACAGCTTCTGTTATCTACATAGTCTAAGATGTCTAGAATCCAAAAGAAGGTTTACAAAAACAAAACAAAACAAAACAAAACCTACTCTCAGGTCACTCAACATCCTTCCCCGGCCTCCCAGCACCAAGACTGCAGTAGTAGATATCAAGACCCATCACATGCTCTTACAGTAAAGCCAACCCCACAGTCTGGTCCCTCTTTGGTACTGTGGAGATCCCAACTCCAGATGGAAGAAGTTGCTCCGACTATGAGAGCTGCCATTGTGGTAGCTCCTGCTGGAGGCACTGCTGGAAGCTCTCCACTGCCAGTGCTGGGGCAGACAAGCCTGGAGTACCAGGGCAGCGACTTTTGGGACTGTGAGTGCTGGGACACAGACCTGAGCCATGGAGGGAGGGAGACAAGACTGTGTGAGCAATAGAATTATTTGTTCAGCATTCCACTAAACCTGAGGAAAAGAGCTTAGTCTCTCAGCATCCAGTGTGTTCCCTTAAGTCACTTGGGGCAGCGATCTAGAATTGCTGATCATGTGAGGAGGTGGAGATGCTATATATCATTGGGAGGAGGCTGAGATCCAGCCTTCAAGGAAACCACTATCAAAAGGGAGATGTTAGAAAGTGAGCAATAGGGGAAAAATTATGAGAGATCTCAGGAAGAAACTCAAAGATGTAGGTGAACTAAAAGAAAACATTAACCATAGAGAGGAATATGGCCTCCAGAGCTAATCAGTGAGTTCAGCTCTCAGTGAATTAATTCTGTAAAGGAAATACAAAGGAAAATGATTCAGCACTTGATTCCATGTGGAATGTGAGAACATGGAACCACAATATGCATAAGCACAACCAAGTGGTTCAAAAGAGAATGAGAATTATTATGAAATAGAATTTATGACTGGTAGCAAAAATTATAGACAGAAGAGAAAAACTGAAATTTGTGATGGCAAGTGTTACCAAAGAAACAAAAGAAAAAACAATATATTTGCAAAAATCAGAAATGAAGGACAGTCTAGAAGAAGGGAAGTAAAAAGCAATACCATCAAAAGAAATGCTTACTATGTAAGCAAAGCATATTAATCTTTAAAAAATTTTTTAATAATAACTTTTTTATTTTTTCAAAATACATGCAAAGATAGCTCTCAACATTCACCCTTTCAAAACCTTGCATTTTAGATTTTTCTCCCTCCCTCCCACAAAGCATACTAATCTTGAAGACGGGATACACAGAGACAACTTAATGATCATAGGTCTCTCAGAAGAACACAATAGGACAAAAAGCCTTAATACCACAATGTGGGAAATAATAGAGGAGAATTGCCCAGAATTTTTGAACATAAAAATGAAATACCAAAATAGATCATCTTCAGGGAAAAACCCAAGCTGCAAACTCTAATTCACATAGTAGTTAAATTTAACAAATCAGTTCAAAAACAAGTTCTGTAAGTGATCAGAGAATGCCCTTCAAATACAAAGGCAAGAAAATTCAGATAATACAAATCTATTCTGCTTCTACTGGAAACCATAGGAAGGAATAATTAATCATGTGTTCTGAAGAGTAATAGAGCAAAGGATGAGCTGAAAGTTTCCTACCTTGCAATCCTGAATTTTACCATAAATGGAAAAATATGGACATTGAAAGCACAGAAGAGGTTATTTACCTCTTGAGCACTTGAACCAATAGAAATGAAAGAGTAAATAAATGCAGCTTTGCAACAACCACAGAAATGGCCAGTCAGATTTCTTTCTAAATGTACACAAGAAGAGACGGGTGAAGGCAGAAATCTGGTGGAGACACAGTAAAGAAGTAGACCTTGGGCATTAAGGACAGAACATGGTGACATTCTGCCCACAGGTAAATTGATTTTTTTTTTCCCTTTTCTTTTGTGGGACTGTTACAACATGGGAGAATAACAGAGAGATAAGAGCTGAATGTGTAATGTATTGAGGTCATATCAAATGATAACAGCTTGGGGAAGTTGAACCCTGTGGGATCCGTAAGAGAAGAGTTTGCAGAGATTGAGGAGGAAGTCAGAAGTATAGAAAAGGGGTGGGAGTAAGGAAGGCCTTACTTTGGTGGTGGGAGGGAGTTCCATTGATGAATGTTCCTATGAGTGAAGAGAGATGATTCGTGAGGGAGATTGGAATCTTGTGCTACATATGATAAGTGTCATTCAGTGCTTGAAAAGTCCACTCTACCTATCTTGAGAGGAGATTGGTGATTCTTGGGGACAACTGACAGGAGGGTGGAAGGACATTCATCAAAGAAGATTTTGAGATAAATGGGAAAAAAAAAAAGGTAGCAGGAAAGAGTATAGGTCATTGGTGGGCTCCAGAGACTAAATTGTAGGAGTTATAAATCAGAATAATATTTCCATCTAGAATATATGGAAAGGATAGATAATAAAGAGTGAGATAAATGTTTAAGTAATGACTGGGCCAAATTACAAATCATAGGAAGAGTAGCTATGTACGAGAAAATGATAATGATGAAACAACATAGCAAAATTTCTGGGATATAGCTAATGCAGTCCTCAGGGAAACGATCGTATTCCTGCAGAAATATTAATGGAGTAGAAAAGGAGAGGATTAATGAACTGAACAGGCATTAAAAAAAATTAGAAAACTAACAAACAAGCGCAAAAGAATTGTCATAGATTATCTTGATTAGAGTAGCCAGCTCTTTCATAGTTGATTATTCTCCCAATGTTGCTGTTACTGTGTACAGTGTTCTTCTATAGTTCTTTTCATTTCACTTTGCATTGGTTCATATAGGTCTTTTTAGGTTTTTCTGAAACCATTCTGCTCATCATTTCTCATAGCATAAAAGTATTTCAGTACAATCATATACCACAACTTGTTCAGCCATTCTCCAACTGATGGGTATTCCCTACATTTCCAATTCTTTGACACCACAAAAAGAGCTGGTAAAAGTATTTTTATATATATATATGTCTTTTTCCTTTTTCTTTGATTTCTTTGGGGTACAGTGGTATGCTGAATATCAAAGGTATGTAAGTTTTATAGCCTGCTGAGCCATTCTTGGCTCTCTCCTTCCCTCCTTCCCTCCCTCCTCCCCAAGACAATCCAATATAGGCTAAACATGTCAGTTCTTCAAAACATATTTCCATATTTGTTAATCTTTCAAGAAAAATCAGATCAAAAGGAAAGAAACCACGAGAAAGAAAAAACAAACAAAAATGTGAAAATACTATGCTTTGATCCATATTCAGTCTCCATAAATCTTTCTCAGGATGCAGATGGTATTTTCTATTCCAAGTCTATTGGAATTGTCTTGGGTCACTGTATTGCTAGAAAAGCTAAGTCTGTCATAGTTGATCATCACATAATTTTTTTTTATAATGATAGCTTTTTATTTTTCAAAATACATGCAGAGATAGTTTTCAACATTCAACCTTGCAAAACCTTGTGTTTCAAATTTTTCTCCCTCTGTTCCTCCAACTCCCTCCCCTCAATAGCAAGTAATCCAATATAGGTTAAACATGTGCAATTCTTTTAAACATATTTCCACATTTGTTATGCTGTGTGAGAAAAATCAGATCAAAAGGGAAAAACAAAACACAAGGAAAAAAAAAACCAAGCAAACAACAACAACAAAAAGATGAAAGTACTATGTTTCAATCCACATTCAGTCTCAATAGTTCTCTTCTGGATGCTGAAGGCTCTTTCCATCACAAGTCTATTGAAATTGCCTTGAATCACCTCATTGTTGAAAAGAGCCAAGTCCATCACAGTTGATCATCATATAATCTTGCTGTTACTATGTACAGTTTTCTCCTGGTTCAGTTCACTTCACTTGCATTACTTCATATAAGTCTTTCCAGGTTTTTCTGAAATCAGCGTGCTCATCATTTCTTATAGAACAATAATATTCCATTACATTCATCTATCATAACTTATTCAGCCCCACTACAAATCCATGCCCCACTATAAAAGAGTTGCTAAAAACATTTTTGCACATGTGGATTCTTTTCCATCTTTTATGATCTCTTCAGAATAGAGACCCAGTAGTGACACTGCTGAATCAAAGGGTATGCCTGACTTTATAGGTTTTTGAGCATAGTTCATATTTCTCTCCAGAATGGTTGGATCAGTTCACAACTCCACCAACAATGTATTAGTATCCCAGTTTTCCCACATCCCCTTTATTTTTTATTTTTTTTTATTAAAAGCTTTTTATTTACAAAACATATGAGTGATTTTTCTACATTGACCTTTGCAAATTTGTTGTTGTTCCAAGCTTTTTCCCCTTCTTCCCCCACCCCCTACCCTTAGATGACAGGTAATCTAATACATGCTAAATATGTTAAATTATATGACAAATCCAATATATGTATACATATCTATACAGTTATCTTACTGCACAAGAAACATCAGATCTAGAAAGAGAGGAAAAAAAAAACAACCTAAGAAGGAAAACAAAATGCATGGAAATATTCACAGAAAGCATTAAAATGCTTTGTTGTGGTTCTCACCCCACAGGCCTCTCTCTGGATGCACATGACTATCTTCATCGCTGAACAATAGGAACTGGTTTGAATCACATCATTGTTGCAGAGAGCCATGTCCATCAGAATTGATCATCGTATAGTCTTGTTGCTGTGTATATATAATGTTCTCCTGGTTCTGCTCATTTCACTTAGCATCAGTTCATGCAAGTCCCTCCAGGCCTCTCTGAAATCATCCCGCTGGTTGTTTCTCACAGAACAATAATATCCCATAACATTCATATACCATAATTTATTCAGCCACTCTTCAACTGATGGGCATCCATTCAGTTCCCAGTTTCTTGCCACTACAAAAAGGGCTGCCACAAACATTTTGCACATGTGGGGCCCTTTCCCTCCTCTAAGATCTCTTTGGGATATAAGCTCAATAGAAACACTGCTGGTCAAAGGGTATACACAGTTTGATAACTTTTTGAGCATAGTTCCAAATTGCTCTCCAGAATGGCTGCATCCCTTCACAGTTCCACCAACAATGTATCAGTGTCCCAGTTTTCCCACATCCCCTCCAGCATTCATCATTATCTTTTCCTGTCATTTTAGTCAGTCTGACAGGTGTGAGTGGTATCTCAGAGTTGTCTTAATTTGCATTTCTCTGATCAATAGTGATTTGGAGCACCTTTTCATGTGACCAGAAATAGTTTCAATTTCTTCATCTGAAAATTGTCTGTTCATATCTTTTGACCATTTATCAATTGGAGAATGGCTTGAATTCTTATATATTTGAGCCAATTCTTTATATATTTTAGAAATGAGGCCTTTATCAGAATCTTTGAATGTAAAAATGTTTTCCCAGTTTATTGCTTCCCTTCTAATCTTACCTGCATTCATTTTGTTTGTACAAAACCTTTTTAACTTGATATAGTCAAACTTATCTATTTTGTGATTAATGATGATCTCTAGTTCTTCTTTGGTCACAAATTCCTTCCTCCTCCACAGATCTGAGAGGTAAACCATCCTACATTGTTCTAATTTGTTTATAATATCATTCTTTATGTCTAGATCATGAATCCATTTTGACCTTATCTTGGTATATGGTGTTAGGTGTGGGTCAGTGCCTAGTTTCTTCCATACTAATTTCCAATTTTCCCAGCAGTTTTTGTCAAATAGTGAGTTTTTATCCCCAAAACTGGGATCTTTGGGTTTATCAAACACTAGATTACTGTTGTCATGAGTATTTTCTCCTGTGAACCTAACCTATTCCACTGATCCACTACTCTGTTTCTTATCCAGTACCAAATGGTTTTTATGACCACTACTTTATAGTATAGTTTTAGATCTGGTACAGCTGGCCACCCTCATTTGCATTTTTTTCCATTAATTCCCTTGAAATTCTTGACCTTTTGTTTTTCCAGATGAATTTTGTTGTTATTTTTTCTAGGTCAGTTAAATAATCTCTTGGGAGTTTGATTGGTATAGCACTAAATAAATAGATTAGTTTAGGTAGCATTGCCATCTTTATTACATTCGCTCGACCTATCCAAGAGCACTTGATGTTTTTCCAATTATTTAGATCTGACTTTATTTGTGTGGAGAGTGTTTTGTAGTTTTGCTCATATAGATCCTGACTTTCCTTTAGCAGATATATTTCACATCCCCTTTAACATTTATCTCTTCCTGTCATCTGAGCTAATCTGATAGATGTGAAGTGATACCTCAGAGCTGTCTTAATTTGCATTTCTCTAACCAATAGTGATTTAGAGCATTTTTTCATATGATTAGAAATGGCTTTAATTTATCCATTGGGGAATGACTTGTATTTTTTTTTAAATAATAATGATAGCTTTTTATTTTTCAAAATACATGCAAAGATAGTTTTCAACATTCAGCCTTGTGGGGCAGCTAGGTGGCGCAGTGGTTAGAGCACCAGCTCTGAAGTCAGGAAGACCTGAGTTCAAATCTGATCTCAGACACTTAACATTCCCTCGCTGTGTGACCCTGGGCAAGTCACTTAACCCCAATTACCTCAGGGAAAAAAATTCCACCTTGCAAAACCTTGTGTTTAAAATTTTTCTCCCTCTGTTCCCCCAATCCCCTCCCCTCATTAGCAAGTAATCCAAATATATGTTAACATGTGCAGTTCTTTTAAATTACACATTTAAATAATATAAATTTGACTCAGTTCTCTAAATGTTTTAGAAATGAGTTCAAAAGAATCCTTTTTGCTTTGTTTTTTGTAAATAAGTAGACAAGAAAGAAAATGTACAATGGAGAGAACATTAGATTTGGAGTCAAAGGTTTCTGGTCCATGCTAGTTAGCAAGCATTTATTAAATGCTTGTTGTATGCTGGGTATTGGGTTAGATGTTGAGGATACAGACAAAAGTGAAACTTTTTCTTCCTCTAGGATCTTACATTTTAACAGAAAAGCGAACTTTCCCATGTATAGATATATACAGAGCAGTAGGTAATTTTGGTGGGGATGATCCTAGCAGCCAGAGGAATCCAGCTTCATGTAGCAGGTGGCTTATGTTGCTTACTCTTGCAAGTTGGTCTAGGAGGTGTGTGGTGTATCAGGGAATCGACTGTGAAGAAAACTAATATAAGGATCAAGTTTTAGATGTGGCTCTCAGCTCTGTCAGATTGTGCTCATAACTTTGTGGAGGACAAATCATGTCATCTTTTGGTGACTTGGTTGGTAATCCTTAAACTGAGGAGGAGGCTAGTCTGAAAATCTTTTGTCAGGTCTCTGACTTTTTAGCCTTCAGACAAAACTTGTAGGCTTGCTTTGCCTCTTTGAAATTGGCCAAAATATGTCTATAGTCCCTTGGGGAATGGAGGACTTTAGAATGTAAGCCTTTTTGAATATCAGTAATTTAGCAACTACCATCTTTATCATCCATTAACACATGTGTAGAACAGTGACATTTTACTACACATATAAGGATTTGATTATCAAACAAAATTAGCAGTAGACTCTGCCAGCATTGAAATAGTTTATAGTTAAGAGTTAGAATTATAGAATTCTGGAATAGTCTTTTTCAAAGGAGTTTGTGTAATCTTGAGATTTTCAAGAATTGACTAGATAGTTGAATTAGGTGGTAGAACTAGATAGTCCTATATGATTGACATTTTGATTCTTTAAAGAGAAAACTACTTCAAGGCTATAACCAAATCCTTACAAGAATTGTGACTATCAAGTAGTGGGTCTGACTTTTTAAGGAATGTACCAGCACTTTAATGTCTACATGGGCTCTGTCTTTTAAAGTAAGTCATTTGGGGAGGTGATATACTTAATCATGTTGCCATTACTCAAAACTTTTTAAACTTTTGGAATTGTCTCCAGAGCTAGTATACAAGCTACACAAGAAAATAATTCTTACTATTTCATTTCAATTCAAGTATCTATGAAGTGATTGCTTTGTGGTAGGCACTATAATAGGTGCTTGGAATACTGGGGAAAAAATCAAAACAATACCTTCAATCAGGGTACTTATAGTGTACTCAAAACAAAATTATCAATCTTGAGCAATCTATATTTATATATATGAAATATAATTTGACTGTTGCTAAAAAACAGGTTTACTTCCAAAGAATGACTGTTTGCTGTTGTTTAAGATATTCTAGCTACTGCACAATTGGCAATTTAAAAAAAAGTAGTATAAAAAATTTCATGGCATCATTTGAATCATAATAATTAGAATAAGTATGTAGCATACTGGATGTATAGATAAAATGCATTTGCTTGTATACATTCTGATAGGTTTGATTTAAAAAAAATCATGCATGCTGGACATAGTAGTACATCTAATCTTTGCTACTGGGGAGATGAAAGCTTGTGGGTTGTTTGAGCTTGGGAGTTCTGAGTTGCAGTGGCCTAAGCCGATCGAGTGTCTGTACTAAGTTTGGCACCCATATGGTGAGCTGACCCTGTCTGTGACTTAGTCTGGAAATGGAGAGGATCAAAGCTTCCATGCCATTCACTAAGGGGAATGGGCCTGTGAGTAACTGCTGCTTTTCCAGTGAGATAAACACGGTCTCAGCAACAATCGCCTCCAAACTTGATCCCTCCTTCCCATCCCCCCCCCAAATTGCCATGTTTATTATATAATTTAACAAAATAAACATTTGCTAAGTATCTACTATATTCAGGTCACTGCCTAGACCTTGGGAATGCAAAGTTTAAAAGTGTCATAACCCCTGCCTTCAGATTGTGTAGAGTCTAGTGGAGGGACAAGAGATATAAGATGACAGATAACTCTGATATGGGCTAGGTGGTTGGGTGATACAGTGGGTAGAGCATTGGTAATAGTGTCAGCAAATCTGCTTTAGAAAACTTCCTAATCTGTGGCCTTGAGCAAGTCGGCTAATTTGTGCCTCAGTTTCCTCATCTGTAAAATGGGGATAATAATGGCACCCACCTTTCAGGGTTGTTTTGAGGATTAATGAGATAGTATTTGTAAATGTTTTCTTAAACCTTTAAGTACCATATAAATGCTATCTATTATTATCATGTAAGAGTTCAATGGGGATGAAAAATTAGAAGAAACGATCACTTCTTCCTTGCAGACATCAGTGAACTTTCAGACTTGTCACTTAAACTTTTTTTTTTTTTTTGCTGAGGCAATTGGGGTTAATTGACTTGCCCAGGGCCACACAGCTAGGAAGTGTTAAGTGTCTGAGGTCAAATTTGAACTCAGGTCTTTCTGACTTCAGGGCTGATGCTTTATCCACTGCATCACCTAGCTGCCCCCTTGGCACTTAAACTTGAAGGAAAAAAGGATTC
Organism: Myrmecobius fasciatus; assembly: GCA_023553655.1. Lineage (NCBI taxonomy): Eukaryota > Metazoa > Chordata > Mammalia > Dasyuromorphia > Myrmecobiidae > Myrmecobius > Myrmecobius fasciatus. The sequence continues at coordinate 328,663 of JAJPUD010001396.1, read as the reverse complement.
CACCAGGGAGAGAAGTGCATTCCAAGCACAAGGAATGATTGGCCTTTGAAAATGCAGAGAACTGGGAGAGGAGAAGACTGGATTAGAAAATGGCTTGTAGTCATAGAGAGTCTTCGCAGGGCATGATGTGAAAGGTGTCTGGAAGATAGAGCAGAGCGGGATTGTGGGGAGCCTTAAGTGCCTCAAAGCTTTTGCATGTTTTCTTGGGAAGCCACTGAAGGGACGGGACTGGATTGGACCTGGGTATTAGGGAGATTCCACTGCTGAGGGAATGAAGTATGAAGGGGAGAGCCTGCAGGTAGGGAAGCCAGGTGGGAGGCTTTAGACAAGAGAAGATGAAGGTTTGGATTAAGGAGGTAGCCTCTGGAAAGAAGAGGTCAGAGCAAGAGGATTAGAATTAATTGAATTTGGCTACTTACTGGTCCTGAGGAATGAGGTAGGGGGTAACCTGGAGAGTAGTGGTTTTATTCAGAGTCTACAGAGAACTAAAAGGACCCAATGTGGGTGAGGATATGATGGATTCACTGTTGTATGTGCTGGGTTTGAGCTGCTGATGTGACACACATTTTGGGGGAGATATCCAGCATAAAGTTGGAAATGTGGGAGTAGATCTCTATGGCAGATGAAAAGTTGGGGATACAGATTTAGAAGGTCATGTGCACCGAGGTGATAATTGAAGCTTTGGAAGTGAAGGGGATTAAGAGACTTGAGGAGAACACAGACCCAAGGGCAGACCATTGTGGGTTGCCCATATTTATTAGGGGAATAGGAGGAGAAGGAAGTGATTGAAATGAAACAATCAGAGCCAGGAAGAGACCCATGAGAAAGTACAAATAAGGTTGGACTAGATGATCTTTGAGGAAGATTCTGGCTCAACTCCCTAAGATTCTGTATCATCAAGAGATGAAAAAGAATAAATCCAAAAGGAGGTAGTCTGTGTCAAATGTTGGAAAATGAAGATTGAGAAAAGACCACTAGTGTGGTTATGTTGCAATTTGTGATGGGTTAGAGAGCAACCACTCTGGGAAAATACTTTAAGTAAATCTGAAACAAATTGAGATATGAAAATGTAAGAGAGAGAGAGAGGGGGAGAGGGACAGAGACAGAGATAGAGAAAGAAAGGGAAGGGAGAGAGAGGGGGAGAGGGAGGGAGGGAGGGAGGGATGGAGAGAGAGGGAGAGGGAAAGAGTCAGAGATAGAGAAAGAAAGGGAAGGGGAGAGAGAGAGGGATGGAGAGAGAGGGAGAGGGAAAGAGGGAGAGAGGGAGAAGGAGAAAGAGAAGGGAAGGGGGAGGGGGAGAGGGAGAAGGAGAGAGAGCATCTTAGCACTAGATAGATATAGATAATAACAATTTAACTGACATGACTGGTTTTGCTTTCATAATAAATGCACTTTCCTTTGCTTTTCTCTTTCATTAGGTGTACAATGTTTACATGGCAGGAAGGCAGCTGTGCTCTAAGCGGTACCGGGAATTTGCAATCCTGCACCAGAACCTTAAACGAGAGTTTGCCAACTTTACTTTTCCTCGTCTGCCAGGGAAGTGGCCATTCTCATTATCAGAACAACAGTTGGATGCTCGACGTCGTGGGTTGGAGGAGTATTTGGAGAAAGGTAAGCTGGTTCTCAAGACAAATGTCCAGAACTTCCACGTAGCTGGAGGTCATCTTGGTGCTCTCACACACCCCAGCTGAGCTTCCTACAACTGGCTTCCTAGTCTGTTGTCAGTGACCTCCAGTGAAAGTGAAGCTGTAGCACATTTTTTTAGTTTTTTCTCCTTCAATTAATTTGTAATGACAATTGTTAGCATTCATTTTTACAAAATTTTGAGCTCCAAATTTCTCTCCCTCCTTCCCTCCCTCTTTTTCCCTTCTTCTAAAATGGTAAGAAATTCGATATAGTTTATATATGCTGCACCACAACTGGATTTAATGATGGGAGCTTTGAAGAATGACTGACAAGCCTGCTTGGTGGTGTGATTAATGGTGCGCTTTTATTAGCTTGCCAAATACTTAACATCAACACACAAATGCATAATTTGTTTTTAATGCATGAAGGGCTTTTGTTATATCATTTGCCAACAAACACACACATATGCACGCAATCAGATACGCAGTTTGATTCTACAAGGGAAAAGTGGTTATCTTTGAGACACTGTTGGTCTCTGTTAGAGTAGCCCTTGCTGCCCTCAGTCAACATTCTTTATGCAGCAGTTTATTTTTTTAACATGTCTCTCCCTTTACTCCCCACCTGCACCCTGTCCTGGTGTGTCCTGGTCCGTTGCTGCTCCTCAATACCCCCCCCCCCCCAGTCCTCCTTACTATGTTAGAATTGCAGAGTTTTGGGTTATGTACTAGATTTTCTTTTGAAGCTTTAGTTAAAGAGTTGCCAAAGTGATAGTCTTATTTAGTAAATGTTGGTTTTTTATTCCTGTAGGACTAACTGACCTAGTTGGGTTTTTCTTTTTGTACATTTACACTGAATTGTTATCCTAGAGGAAAAAAAAATCTGTGGAGAAGGTGGTGAATCTCTTCTATCACCATTATCATTTTTCTGAAATGGAAAAGCTTCTAAACCGGGCTCGAGGGAAACATGGAAGGGTTAAAATGAAGCATAGAGCTGCCTTATAATTGATAGAAAAGCCTCACAAATTCAGTTTCCTAATTGAATCGGAGTAAAATCATCAGGGTAATTTACCAGCCACATGAGAATGAGTCAGGAAATTACCTTTCTTAGATCAAGGAGTGATTTTCCTTCCTTTTTGAAGAGAAAGTCAGGTGAAAGGATATGCTCAACAACACACTTAATTGGCCAACAAGCTTGTGCAAAAGCAGCTCTAAATGTCTGTGGTTCTCTGACTTCAGCCTGTTCAGGGCTGAAATTGAGTTTGTCCTCTTTTTTCTATTTTGTTTTGGATTAGTTTTTCCCATTCTCTGGGCCCTCTTGTTTTAGCTCACTAATTGCTGGCAAAGGATAGAAAAGTTAGACTTAGCTACATTTCGATTCCTCTGTGTTCAGAACAGCCACATTCTGCCCCGTGGGAGCTCCTTTCCAGCCCAGGGCTGGGGCTTCCCCCTCTCAGCTTCCCCCACTAGAGCTGCCCTTTAAGCAAACTGAAGTGCCTGCTTAGTTTCTTTACCCTTTGAAAGTGGGGTCTCATGCCAAGGTCTGTCTTTGTGTTCTATAGTGTGTTCGATACGAGTCATTGGGGAGAGTGACATCATGCAAGAGTTCCTCTCGGAGTCAGACGAGGTAGGTTGACAACCTCCACAGTGACTCTCTGTTCTTTTTAAAAAACATTCATGATGGCAGTTTTGGATTATAATAATTGCTATAAAAATACCCTAAACTACTCCAGCCTCCTCCCTCCTTTCCATCAATCTCCTGCTTGTTCTTCAAGGCTGCCCTCAAGCCTTGTACCCATGAAGCTTTCCTTGATGACTCTCGGTGTCTGTATCACACGTTTAGGACCTATTTAGATTGAGCTGCTCTTCTCCAGGTGCTTAGTACCTTAGTGTTTTAGCATCAACCATGCTTGCCTGCATCTGGATACTTCAACAGACTTATAATGGTACTGGTAAGGGTATTCACCTGGGCAACTCTTCACGACTTTTTGTTGTCTCCCTCTTTCTCCCCCCTCCCAAATTAATCATCAGGTGGCCAGTCTTCTGGTGACCTGCTTCTCTGGCTTTGCTGGGCTGGTCTTGAATGACAAAAGCACAGTCCCTTACCTGGCCTGCACCAAAAGCATCCTTTTGCATGATGAGGCCTCAGAGTAGGATTGTAGTGGAGAACATATGCTCCATTTCTGTTGGCTGCTTATTTTCTTGAGGCAGCTCCGGCTGGCCTTGGAGGATCTGGGCTTCAAGTCCAGTCTCTGACTCTGGCTGTGAGGCCCTGGTAAGTCACCTCTCAGTGTCCGCAGGCACACGAGACTCCCGGGTGCAGAGGGGGTGGAGGGAGCTTCCTTACAGTCACACATCTAGTGCCGCTCTCTGCCTCAGCCCCCCAAAAGTCCAGGTGGGCCTCATTTCTCCAACGATATCTTAGCTCTTGTTGGTGAGGGCGGGTGACCTCCAGCTCTGGTCATGCTTCAAACTTTTTGATGACTCTACTTGCTACAGTGCTTCAAGGTGCTGAAGCATTCAGGTGCACATCTGTGGAGGGAACAGAGATCCTGCGGCATGTGGGGCTGGTCCAACACCCCGTTTGGGTGGGCTGGAATCCAGGCCTCAGTCATTTCCAAGGCCAGGGCTCTCTGCTAGCAGCCCATGAGCCCGATAGCTTTCATGTAGCAGTTGTCACAGTGGTAAGGCTGCAAAGTGCTCTGTGCCATTTGATTTTCACAGGAGTGTGTTAGAGAGATTAGGCCCTTTCTTCCATCGTTTTATTATAAACTGAGGCTCAGCACGCTGAAGGGCAAAGTAGGTCCTCCCCTGACTGTGAGTGAGGGAAGAAGAAAGCCTGGCCAGCCATTCCCGGTGGGTGTGGGGGCCACAGCTTCCCCTCCTCCTTGGCTCCTGCCTTCCATGTATTACCTTTAGGAAGACCTGACCCTGCTCATTCTTAGGAGATACCTTTCCTTAGTTCAGCTAATACAAGACTGGGATTTTAAAGAAAAAAAGGCAAAAGGTAAACTGAATGCGGAGGAAATACAAAAACTTTTGAATTTAAAGGTTTTATTCTAATCTTATCCATAGATTAGTTTAGTTGGAATAGCTTAAAGAGCTTCCTGGTCTTTTTCGTAATATTTTCCTTTTCTTATCTGAAAATTCTAATGTTTTTTCTTTCCAATTTCTATATCAGTGTTATTTTTCAAATGTAATTTGCTATTTCAGTGATGTAGATAGGCCGTTTTGGAAGGACTTTACCATTAGTATTTTGAAATTCCAAATGAATGAGTATAGTGAGTTGTTATTGATGTGTCACTAGCTTCACCCCATGTGACACCATCTTGCTTTTTATTCTAAGTACTCCGTGGATTCCTTAACCCACCTTCTTTTCCTTTTATAACAACTTGGGACAACCCTTGTTGATATAACATTCACAATGAGAGGAAAGGGTAAGGAGCATCAGTGCATGGGGTTCAAGGTCCCAGTGGGTAGAACCAGCAAAGGGGAGCACAGTGCAAATAAATTAGGTCATTCCCTCTGCTCAAATCTAGCTGTCCACTGTGACAGCCATGACGTCCTTGTGTACCCTTCAACTTCCAAGGATTGACTGATCACCTTACTGGGCTGGTTAGTGTCTTTGGACTGGGAGATATTGTTGGCTGGTCAACGATGGGCTTCTCTTTTTCCTCCAAAGGACTGGTACTCTACACCATCTGCTTGTGGGCCTTAGCATATTCTGCTTTTGCTTTTCCAACCATTTAATAGGAAGGGCTGGCCTGCTCAAAGAACTCGATCTATTGACAACCTCATTGCCTTTGGTAGAGGAGGAGGCACTTTGGGAAGAAACTTGGATTTCCTGCCCATTCTCTCCTGCCTCCCAGCTTTCAGGGATCTTCCATCTTACTCACTGCTTCCTTCTCCCTCCAGCCTTCTCATTAGCTATGTATCATCTTCCCCATGTTACTTCTTTAGGGGAAGAGTGAGACAGTGAGGATTCTGTCTGATCTACCTCTAGTATTATGGTGGTAGACAAATAAGGAGTTAGTGGTTAGTGAGTCTTAGTGGTCAAGCCTAGGGACATTAATTTGTGCTACAGAAAGCACTGAGGAACTCACTTCCCCCCAAAAAAAAACCAAAAAAAACTAAAGGAGAGTTATAGAATAATTTGTTGATGGTGATTAAAAGCTGTCAGAGAGTGAGGCCTTTTTAATTTAGAGAGTAAGATAGCACACTTGGTCAGAGCAAATGGATAAGGACTCAGGTCCTGAGTGTTCATTCCCCATTTTGAGGCAATGTGAAAGAGGAGATAGAATGTTCAGCTTGGACTTGGACCTGGGCATTTCTGTGGCGAGGGGCTTAATCTCTTTAGCTTCCTCAAAGTGAGAGGAAACTATTTGTTGTGCCCTTCTTATCATGCCCGTCCACTTCATTTTTTTTTTTGCTGGGAGGCGTAAATGGGATAGGATGTGCGAAAGCACTGAGAATGTCTGTGAGGGCCAGGTGGCCACTGCCATGCACAAACGGCAGTTGTTAGCCCCTCAGAAGGACGACGCTTCATTCAGTGCTCAGGCAGGGTCACACAAATCGTTCCCATCTAGCCTAGCTTCCCCGGGCATTTTCTCTAGATGGGGGAGGCAGCTCCCTGGAGGCGTTCTTGCTTTAGGATCGGGCTCTGATCTGGCTGGGATGGCCTAGCACGCGTCCGTCCTGCCTGGGAGGGGGCAGGCGCGCTGAGCCCAGGGCCTTGTAGATGGGGCCTTGCCAGAGCTGGAAGGGGCCTCCTTTTGGGCTTGTGTGGTCCCTGATGGGAAGCAGGGCTTTGCTTCCTCTCTTTGCAGCTTCCTTGTTTCTGGTGATTTCTGCCCTCACGTGCTCAGGCTGTCCTGGAGCTGGTGTGCTCCGGGCTGGGAGGACGTTCCCGGGTGTGCTGCCCCACGTTCTCTGTCTGTTTTTCCCCCAGAACTACAATGGCGTGTCTGACGTCGAGCTGAGAGTGGCTTTGCCGGACGCCACCACAGTCACGGTGCGAGTGAAAAAGAACAGCACCACGGACCAGGTGTACCAGGTAAGCGGAGATGGCGCCGCTGCCACGGGCATTCAGTGCCCAGGCACCCGCCTCCGTCCCGGGAGTCAGGAGGGGCTGCCCCGTACTTCCCTCGCTGGACAGGAAGTGGCTACAGACAGGCCGTTTTCCGAACCGCCTTTGCTTTCTGTCACCGTTTCTCCTTGGAATACGCATTTATCAAGCGCCTGGTGTGTTCCAATCCCAGTGCTAAGCACTGCACAGATTTTGCCTGGCTTGATCTTCATGGGAGGGAGGGCCTGTTTTTATCCCCCTTTTACAGTTGGGAAAGCGGAGTTAAACAGAGGTGAAGGGACTTGCTTGCTCAGGGCCACGCAGCTGAGAAGAGATGGGAGCCAGACTTAAACTTGGGTGCCGCGGCGCTCCTGCCTGTGTACTTGTGTCTGGTGCGCCAGCTCAGTGTTGTTACAACCCCCTCTCCCCCAGGTGTGGACAAAGGTGGGAGCAGGTGGGGAAGGAGGCCGAGGTGTGTGGCCCCCAGTGACAGGCAGCAGCCTCCGTTTGGCTGAGAAGAAGCATGTCACTGTTTTCAAAGGGGGGGCATGAGGAGGATGATTTCTTAGGAAACTTGCTGTCCAGTGACTTTGTCCAGACCAGGTGGGGTGAGGGAGCTGGGGGACTCCGTGACATCTGGAAAACGGGAAAAGCAGCTTAAGTAGCACAGTTACAGTTGCCAAAAGGCATTTTGTGTTGAATGGCTAAAATTTGTGCTTGCGTTCACACAGAGCTGAACTGTGTGACCTCATTGTTTTGGAATTAATTTTTTCCAGCTGGGAATTTTTGTAGTGAGGGAGGGGAGCTTTCCCCTTTCCTCATCCCCACCCCCACTCTAAGCATTGCCAAGTTGAGTTTCCCTGGTGTTGATCTGTTCTTCCACTTGTGCTTTAGGCTATTGCAGCAAAGGTTGGCATGGACAGTACCACCGTGAATTACTTTGCCTTGTTTGAGGTGATTAATCACTCCTTTGGTAAGTACCAGCAACTGGTTTGAAGGATTTTACTTTGGAATTAAAAACTTTTAATAAAATGTCAGGTTGGAATAACCCACCTAAGGGGTACTACCTTCCTCCTTCAAAATACAAATTATTCTGCAACATCTCAGGCAGATGCCTGATTTATTTTTTTTTCTTTTTTAAATTTAAAAAAAAATTAATGGCATACTATTTTTCCAATTACAAGTAAAGATGAGTTTCAACATTCATTGTTGTAAGATTCTGAGTTCCAATTGTTTTTTTCCTTCCCTCTCCCCTCCACAAGACAATTAAGCAAATTGATATAGGTTATACATATACAATCAATTTTTAACATATTTCCATGAGTCATGTTGGGAAAAAAAAATAGAACAAGAAGAAAACCACTAGAAAACATCAACAAAGCAACAAAAGGTGAAAATTGTGCTTTGATCTACATTCAATGTGATAAGCAGGGCTTCTTAAACTTTTTCCACTAGTGATCCCTTTTTGCCCGAGAAACTTTTAGGAAACCCCAGGTATATAAGTATATAAAATATACAAATCAAATCAAACATTTAATGATTATAAATTATTATTTCATGATCCTCACATTATTACATGATCCCATATAGTGTCACCAACCTCAGTGTAAGAAGCCTTGCTCTACGGGAATAGTCCTAAGAAGAAGTAGGCTTTTTAGGGAAACTTTTTGTTTTCAGCAGTGGAGAAGAAAGTTGACTTAAAACACTCTTGATTTATTGCATGTGTCCATATTCCTAAGCTCCCTACTAAGAAACTGCACGGGAGCACAAGAAGTTCAAGTTTTCAAAAACATTCTTCCTGTGGGTAATGAGGCATGATGGGGTAGGACTGGGGGTCATCAGTAACTCAGTGGACAGGAAATCAGGGGGCACAGACCTCTTACTCAGTGTGGTCTTGCTCTGTGTCAGTACTGAAGTTGCGGGAATAAGGCTAAGAAGAGGGACAATGTCAGTAGGTCAGGTCCTTCGTACGCTCACAGTCTGGTCTCAGAGCTTGAGGAAACAAGCTTATTTTCTGCCTAGGTCAGTTTGACCTATGGAACTTCTTATGGAGACACACGTGACTACAATTACAGTGAAGCCAATAGCTCTTGGATTAGTAATTTGTCTATCAGGAAGGAAGGCAAAGTCATTTGGGGAAGACTGACAAGAGGCGACGGCAGGAAAGTGGCAGGGATGAAGCATTTCTGCTCAGCTCTCTGAGTAGCCTGTTTGGCAAAGAGCTAGAAAATGTGTTAGGCTGCATTTAGATTGGAAGAGTCAATGTTCTAGCCTGGTGCAGCTTTGGGGGTGGGCAAAAGGGTTCCTGACCATTGGGAGGGGTCTGGCCAGGAGCATTCCAGCACCCTGGGCCTGAAAGAGGGCCAAGGCAGGGGACCAGGGCAGGAAGAGGTCTTGAGAGGGTCCTAGTTGTATATTCCAAAAAGACCAGAGGAAGAGGACCCATATATACAAGAAACACTTACAGTAGCTCTGTGTCGTCAAAGATTTGAAAATCGAAGGGATGCCTGTCAATTAGGGAGTGGCTGAACAAGTTATGATAAACGAATGTGATGGAATACTATTATGCTGTAAAAGATATTGAACACGGGTTCAAAGAAACCTGGAAAGATTTGTATGAATTGATGCAAAGTTCAGTGAGCTGAACGAGGCAAGGACAATAACAATAATACTGTAAAGATAATCAGCTTTTAAAAACTTAGTAACTCTGATCAACACAATGCCGGAGGACTCATAAGGAAACATTGTGCTCTCTCCTCTAGATAGAGAATTGATGGACTCCAAGTGTAGATTAAAGGATCTTTTCTTTTTTCCCCTAATTTTTTGGACATGGCTAATGTGGAAACTTGGAACTGAAAATAAAATAAACTGAATTAAAAGGAGGGAAAAAAGACTCCCAAAGAGGGCACTTGAATTCTAATCCCAATCTTGCCTCTGTTCTATAGGCATATTACTCTATTCTGAATTTCATTTTTTTTTATTTTGTCAGATGGAATGGGCTAATTTCATTCTTCATCTTTTGATGAAGGTAAATCAAGAGAAGGAGTTTTTATGGGCTTTTTTTTTTTTAAATTTAGAAGGGTACTGTAGAAATTAAAAGTAGTTTTTGTAGTTCCAGCTTATATGCTATTAGACATGGAAAATAGGGTTCCTCAGAACATAATTTTTAAAAAGTGGCTTTTTGGATCCACTTTGAAGGAACCTCTCACTCATCAATAGTGAAAATAACTTGAGAATTGAACCCTGCCACTCTGAAAATGCCTTAGCTGTAAGAGGAGAGACTTGCTTTGAATATGGGCTGTGGACAGCAGCTGGATGTAATTTACCAGATACTTTCACAGCAGAGAACCTGGAGGTAGTTGTCGTCATTGGCATGTAAACTCTAAGTCCTGTTGCTCAGGTGATAAAGGATGCCAGTCGGTTTGTGAAGAGTTGAAAGGGCGGGAGAAGCAGATTTGTCGAGGCAAACGCTGCTGTGTGCTTCTGAAGTAGCTCTTAATGGATCTGAGCTGGCATCCTAAGCTCGTCTGGGTAATAGCTTGCCACTCCCGATTTGGCCTGTGCAGTCTGAATCAGGAAAAGTGTGTCGTTCCCCCCGGTTCTATGAGCTTTGAGTCTTTTCTCTAACTTGTAGTACGGAAGCTGGCTCCCAATGAATTCCCCCACAAGCTTTATGTCCAGAACTACACATCAGCCGTGCCAGGCACCTGTCTGACTATCCGCAAATGGCTCTTCACTACAGAAGAGGAGGTTCTTCTGAATGACAACGACCTTGCAGTTACCTACTTCTTCCATCAGGTGGGTACCATGGTCTTCTTGCTTGACTCTGACTTTTTCATGTACAGGTGATAGATAATAATCTCAGTTTTTGGATGGGTTTATCACAATTACAAATGAAAAAGCTGAAGAGGATACCTCATTCCAGACTCTAAACTTAGAAGGCCAGAGCCAGGTTTTTCTTATTTCAGGTCATCTCCATCGACTAACTCTGCTTTGCATATCTGCACACCTTAGGTTTTGACTAAGTGTTGTGGGATGAGTGAATTTATTGAGTAATACTTTGCATGTCAGAATAGATTTCAGGTCAGTCCCAGCAGGTTAGAATAATTGGCGCCTGGATGGAAGCATCACTAGAAGGCAGTTCATGTGAAAAAAGCTCTTTAGGTTTGGTTGACTACAAGTTCATTGAGTCAGCAGTGTGATGTTGCCAAAAAAAAAACCCAAAACAAACAAAAGCCAACCCTTCAAAACCCACCTGATTTTTAACTGTTAATAGACATTTAGTGTCTAGAATCCAATCCAGTAAACATTAAGCAAGTATTATGTGCCAAGGACTATGCTGAGCACTGGGATACAATTAGTAAACTGTAAGGTAGTCCCTGCCATTATGGAGCTTAAAATCTAATGGGGAAAGACAGTACACAAAAGGCAGGAAAGGACATGTGCTGGAGGGACCAGGGATCTTGTTCTGTGAAGTTGAGATCAGGCACAACAGGGGCAGAATGAGAATTTTCTGTCCTCTAAAGGAAGGCATTAGGAAAAGTTTGGTATTCTGCTTTCCAAGCTCTTTAATTAGAGGAGAGGAGAAGCTGAGGGAGGGTCAGTCAATCAGGCTTGAGTTAGCAGTAGGATGGTGAGATCAGAAATGAGCTTACTCTGGAAGGGTCGACTTGTTTGTGGAGTTGAGACCAGTTCCATCAGGCGGGGCAGCAGATGCAGAGATTCCACCAATCACCTTTATTTTAGAAGCCTCATTTAGGATGTGTCAGAAAGTCTGGCCTACAGTATCTAAGAGTCAATTGGTAATAAAGAACTGAAACTTGGCACTCTGGGGAATAAGATGAGTTGGTAGGAAAGAATAAAAAGTATTGTGCATCAGCAAATACCTATCTTATACACCATTGCTTTTCAGTGTGTGAAATCAGTTTAATTTTGTAACTTTCTCCTGCTAAGACCTGGACACTTAGCAGAAAAATCATAAGGTTGGGATTATCTAGGGATATATGGATTCACAAAAGGTCAGTAGGGATAGGGTAATTAGCTAAGAATACAGAAGGCAAAGTGTGGGGTGAAGACTCGATGTATTGGTGAATGAAACAAGAATAGGGAAGGTGGATTAGATGAATAATAAATAGGTCAGTGAACTAAAGACACTTGGGGATCAACTTTCAAGATACCTGTGAAAAGAGTAGAAAAGATATTAATACCAAAATAAAGTTAAATGAGAAGACATTTGTAGCTACTAACCCATGTGATTACTTTCTCATCCATATAAACTTTGTGAGAATGATCTCTCCACATGTTGAGCATATCCTTGATGAAAATATGAGAGAGAATAAGCAGACTTTCATAGCCAATTTTCTACAATCGATCAGTTTTCAGTCTCACAATTGTCTTAGCAGTATAGGGGATATAAGATACCACTGTAACTTTTTTCTTTGTTATAGAAAAGTATTTGATTCACTAAATCTAAAATACAGCATTAAAAACTATTCTCCAACAAGATGCTCTTTATTTTATATATGTGTGTGTGCATATATATATGTGTATATATAAAGACAATATAAGATGCAATTTTAAAGATCCTTTAATTATCAATATTAAATCAGGGAGACACAGGCTTGGTAAAAGTCTTTTTCAGTTTTATTGGGGATATCTTTCACAGCCTCTAAAAGAAAGAGGAATTCCTTCTCAATGACGAGATATTGCAGATGCTCCTATTTATGAAAGACAAGGTAGCAGAATATTTCAGGTCTTTTTAATGAAATCTACAACCATGCCATTACAGTGCTCCCTGGCTCTTCTTTGACGTAGAAGCCCATATTTTCAGCATCAGTATTTGCCCAGTGATACTGCATGGTTGTGAATCATTCAACATCATGCTTCTAAAAGAATCAGAGAGGACTAAGAGCAAGAGAAAAAGATGTCATAGTTTTAGCAGGTCGTAGCACGCCACCACATTGTGTTGGTGGTTATGTGCCAGAATGTAACTGGAAAAGCTGGTGGGTGATACAGTAAGAGAGAACAACATGGCTAATCCTGGGTGTTGCATCCTCATCCATTTCTACTCACAAAATATTAAAAGCTTAGAGGTTCGGTCCTCTGTGGAGGATTTCTAGTTATAAACATGATGGATACAAATCCTAAAAGTGAAAAAGACCAGTTTTGATGAGGTGCCTTTTGCATCAGGACCATAGGCCATCCATCTCCTGAAGTAGAACAAAGCCTTTTGCAGCTGGAAGCTGGTGAGGAGATAGATGCAGTTCTTGCACTTAACAAGTTTGCATTCTCAAAAGGCAACATGACAGGGTCGACAGAGAGTGAGATCCTTAGTCAAGAGACCTGGATTTGGGTTTGACCTTTGTGTCATCCTGGTTCTATGGACTTAGACAAGTTCTCAGTGCCCAAGCAGCTTTTTATGACTGGAAGGTACCTGGAAGATGCTGATCTGCTTGGGTAGAGGAAGTGCCTACATTGATATTTCAGAGGCCAGTCAAATATATATTTTTTAAATGGTCATAGGAATGACTATATATTAAGGAGTAACTGTGGTGTCATGGACAAAGCAGTAGATTTAATCATGAGACCTGACTTTGCATCCTGACTTGAATACTTAGTAATAGTAAAATCAAAGGCAAGTTGTGCAATCTGTGAGCTGCAGTTTTCTCTATCTATAAAGTAAAGGTAATAAAACTCATCACCTACTTTGTACAACTGTTTTGGGAAAAGGAATTAGGTAAAGTTTTAAAAGTGCAATAGAATTGTATATATTTTACATGTGATTATCTGAAGGCATGTTGTTTCCTTCCAGTACATTACAAATTCCTTAAAGATAGGAAGTGTTTCATTCTACTCTTGGTATTCCCATGAACTAAACATAGCTGGTATGTATTTTAATAGGTGCTTAATAACATTTGCTGAATTTAATTATTTCATACACACAGATAAATAAGATGCAAATTAGCACGTAGTAAATATATCAGTAGTATAGAGTTCTGGAAGATCATATAATGAAGAGATCACTGCCAGGTGAGGAGATCAGGGAAGGTCAAACATCTGAGCTGGGCCTTGAAGAATGGTTATGATGCAGAGAGGAGGCTGGGAGAGATGGAGGGCATGTGAAGCTTAGACCACATGGTGGAGGCTTGTGGGAGATGAGGCTGGAGGAGTGAACTGAGGCCAGATTGGGGATGGCCTTGAATATGAGGCTAAGAAATTAAGGGTTTTTAATCTAATAGTTGATGATTGTTGAATCAGTGTACCTAACAGTCATTGGTCAGAACGAAGAGAAAATAGCTCTGGAAATTAATCTGTTCCTCCATTTTTCTAAAGACTTAATATAATCATTTTTTTCTTTCTCCTCTTCCTGTTTTATGTTTGGATATTAGGCTGTTGATGATGTGAAAAAGGGTTACATCAAAGCAGAGGAAAAATCATACCAGTTACAGAAGCTATGTGAACAGAGGAAGATGGTTATGGTAGGTTTATATTAATTCTGGGATCGAACTTTTCTGATGGCAAAACCACCCCCACCAGTGTGCTTGTAGGTGAGCAATGCAGTCCTGGAGAGACAGCTCAGACAAGGGAGTTGGGAACTGGGTTTTTGTTTTGGCCCTACTGCTGATTCATTATAAGATTTGGGAAGGTGTGCTTGGTTTGTCCCTGCGCACCAATGGAGATAATCAGATTGCCAGAAAAAAACAGCTTTGTGTAATTCTTCATGTTCCAGAAATCTCTTCTTAGGCATATAATAGGGGCCTTGCAGTCATGGGTATAGTTCTATGACACGTTCCTAAAACTTAATGCATAAGGGGAATATCCAAAAACATAAAGAGGACTGCTCACATCCTTGCCAAGTTTTGCACCCCCTTTCCATGAAATCCATGTTTGCTTTCCTGTACCCTTCCAGTTGTCAAACTGACTTGGACGAAGGAAGTATGAAGGCTAGCGCTTTTATTCCTGACTTGCATTCAGAGTTTGAAATTAGGTCTAAATGAATGACTTCTCATGCTGGGTCCTCCACAACCCAATGTTCTTTTGCTGAGTTGACAGACAAGGGATTTCCATATATGTCTGGGAGTTAGGGGGGGAATGTGCTTAGTGGACATTTTTAATACCTGGTTTGACCCTAGGCAGGTTGTTTTGGGAATCTAAATTCCTCCCAAGTGGACCTTGACCTGCTCACCAGGAGCGTTCTGCTCTGTTAAGCCCAGAGTCCCTGCTTTAATAATTCCTCTAATTCTGTATTTGCCTACCTTGATGAATATTGAACACTTGTAAAAAGGACCTTTGGATACTTTTCACCTTGAGGAAAGTGCTTTGTAAGCTGTAAAAGTGCTATATCTTTGTGAGTTGCTCTTATTGTTTGGTTTGATGTGGGCACTTAGTTAAATAGTACTTAAGGCAAAGAATATTAGGCCAAAGCTAAGAGGAAAACCCCCCTGTTATAAATGCACATCCGTGCCCCTCTCCGGATATGGCTGTAAACAAAGTCCCACTTTTGTCTTGTGGAAACTTTGGGTCTGTCTCATTCCAAGCCTCTCACCCTTTGACCAAACCCACTTCCCTTCCCTCTAACTTTTATGAACAACTACACGCCACCGTTTCACTCCCTCCCCTCCCCTAAAATAGAGCCTCCCCCCGTATGGCTAGGCTTGCTGGCCTTGAGCTGAGCCCTGGGGACTTGCCCTTGCCTCCTCCCCAAAGCTCGAAGAACTCCCAGGCCCTGTCACTTCCCAGAGTGATGTTGCTGGTCATAACTCGGCTACGTTTTCCTTACCACAGCCCTGGTGGAAGGGTGTACAAAGATCTCTGAACTTCTCCCTTTTGCAGATGAGGAAATGGAGAGGTTATGGGCCCTCCTGTGGTCACACAACAGGCCGGGACAGAAGGGACTTTGTTGCCTCTCAGGCCATCCCTGTTTCTATGGTCTGGCATTATTTCCTGGTGACTACTGAACAGGGTCCAGCACTAAGGCCCCAGGAATGCTCTGTGTAGGAGTCTTACCAAAGCATTTTCCCAGCTGAATCTGCTTTTCATTCAGCCCTTGGAGAACTTTGGATGAACGTGCTTGAGAGACTGGATCTTTCTCCCCAGATTCCAGGCTAAGAGGGAGGGAGGGAGGCAGGGAGGACAGTGGCAGCTGGAGCCCCTGCCGAGGGATCCTCCCAGAGCCTTTTGCCCTCAGAGGCTGCCTTTAGGATTTGCCTCGGGCGCTCTGCTTCCTGGTGGCATCTGTGGTTCCTCCTCCCCTTCCAAAGAGTTGTGACCTTTGTTGTTGCTGTTTGCCCCTTTCCCTCCAGCCGCCAGCTGCCCACAGCATCCCAGCCTTGGTGCCGGCCTGGTGAAGTTCCAAGGGGGGTTAGGAGTGCTTCTATCTTTGGTGCCGTTAGCGTTGCCAGTTTTGCCCGTCACTTGATTAAGGTGCTGTTAGATTGTTGGTTGGAGGCCTCTCTTGGGGCTTTCACGCAATGCTCCTTCCTTTGCTCTGCAAACGCAGATGGCGCTGGGCAGGAAAGGTCAGGGTCCTGGGCCATGGGCTTTGGGGGGCCCTCCCCTAGATTCAGTCTGTGTAGGCAGAGGGCTGGACTCACCAGCTTTGTGTCTGTGGTCAGGTCTTTTTACCTCAGTGAGGCTCAAACGAGAGGACTTTGTCCTGTGTGAGCTGCAGGAAATGCCATCTACACGCCAGTGGTCGTGGCTGTCTGTAGACATCCATTATATTCTACTCTGAGTGTTTTTAAGAAGTTCTTGTCGAGAAGACCTTGATCACCAGCATCCTTAGGATGCAGCCGTTATCATGACGGGGGGTGGAAGGGGGGGAGGGGATGAAACCTTCTCTCCTGGAGGTCCTTAACGATGGGGCATTATTGGTCTGGGCACTGTGAAAGGAAGGAACGAAATTCAGTGACCTGTATGTTCCCTCTGAGTCCCGGGAAGCGGTGCATCTGCTGTCCTCCCTGGCGGCCTGGCGAGAGAGGTGCCATCTCTGTCCTCCCTTAGGAGATGGGCATGCCGGGCGCCGGGCCACAGCGGCCTCCTGTCCCCCCGAGCCCTCTCTGTCTCTTGGGCTTTCTTTCCTCCTGGCTTCCAGTCCAAGTGGACTTGCTAGTGATACAGCTTTATCCTTTCCTCTCCCCAGTACCTCAACATGCTTAGGACCTGTGAGGGCTACAATGAGATTATCTTCCCCCACTGTTCCTGTGACTCTAGGCGGAAGGGGCATGTCATCACGGCCATCAGCATCACGCACTTTAAACTCCATGCCTGCACGGAGGAGGGGCAGCTTGAGGTGAGAGCCATGCGGGGGGCGTGGGCCGGGACCACCTCACTGGCCAGTGCCAGGGTCGCCGGCTGTGCTGCAGTGCTGCTCCTTGGGAGAGAAGGGAGCCACAGCCGGGGGCCGGTGCGCCTGGTGCCCGCCAGTGCCCTTGTCCGGCAGCCACTCTGCTCTGCCCTCCTGGCCGCCCTGGCCCCTGACCGCTTTGTTGGACACGTCCAGCTTGGCAGCAGCCGCCTGTGACGGTTTTGCTCTCTGACGTTCAGAACCAGGTGATTGCGTTTGAATGGGACGAGATGCAGCGGTGGGACACGGACGAAGAGGGCATGGCTTTCTGCTTTGAATACGCACGGGGGGAGAAGAAGCCTCGATGGGTGAAAATCTTCACTCCCTACGTGAGTGCTCGGACGGGCTGCCTGCTTTGGACAAGCTGGGCGGGGGTGGCCAGAGGGTCAGGGCTCTGGGCACAGGGGGGATGGTGAACGCTGCTGCTTCTCTTTCAGTTCAATTACATGCACGAGTGCTTCGAGAGGGTGTTCTGCGAACTCAAGTGGAGGAAAGAGGTAACTCAGAGGATCTTTGGGGCTGGGGCCTGGCTCCCTGCTCTTGCTCCCTCCTTTCCTTCCCGCTGCCCCCCATGAGTTCACATTGCAGTCAACGCACGGCCCAGGGCAGCATCCCGAGAGAGACGTTGGTATGTGCTGGGCAGGAGTCAGCTAAGCGAGGGCACTGTCTTGTCTTTTTCTGATCTGTCCCCTCCCAGTATGGCAGGCTTGAGTGAGGACCCCAGGCCCGGAAGGGCTGCCCTGCAGGGAGATGGCTCTGGCCAGGGGACTGATCAGCAGCAGATGGCAGCGCTCGTGGCCCTTGTCTGAGCCAGGCTGGGGGTGGTCTCCTTGGGAAGCTGCTTTTATAGCATTCTGGTTTCCAGTGGCCATTTACTCTCCAGAAACAGCTTAAAGCATCTAGGAAAGACAATTCGGCGTATGGAATGAAAGGAAGCCATCTGGTGATGTCAGGCCTGCCCTGGGTCCGGACATTTATATGGGTGACGTGGGGAGGAGATATGCTCTGAACGCCCCCTCCCCAAAATGTGTGGGGCTCCCAAGCTCCCTTGTAACCAGACCTTTGTTTTTTTTTCTCTTTTTTCCTTTCAGAACATTTTCCAGATGGCCAGGTCACAGCAGAGGGATATGGCCACCTAGCACCCCCTCCTTCACCTTTCCCTTCCCTTTCCCTTAATACGTTCTCTCCCCCCTTATGTCAGAGTAACCATTAACACTTACGAAAGAGGAGAAAAAGGAAAAAAAAGAAAAGAAAAAAGTCTTTGTATTAAAAAGCCCTAAACTGAATATTAATAATCCCCTTTGTGAATTTCATGTCTATGGAATTGAGCTGGTAGAAAACATAGGACGGTCAGCACCAGAAGCCAACCATGTGGTCATACGGAAAGCAAATAGGCCCACCCGCACCGCCAAAGGTATTTTTGTCTTTTGCCCAGGCCTCACACCAACAGACTCTCCTTGGACTCTATTTTTAAAACTGGAACTACGAACTCCATCCATTTGCACTGTTCAAACGTATATATGTATGTATGTAAAAAAAATTATATATATATATATACACAAATTAGCTGCACGTATATACATATATATTTCTTTTTAAATTTCATATTGACGGCAGTACCTTTTTTAGCTTGCATTTTTACACACCTTTCACCGGGTTTCATTACTCTTCTCTCTCTTGTTCTTTTTTCCTTTGAAACAAACTTAGAAAAAAAAAAAAAAAGAAAAAAAATTACAGGGAAAATACCTCTCCTCATGAAGGACTTGAAAAGTTTACAACCTGCTTGGATTTTTTCTCTTCCTTTATTTGTGTTGGGTGCGGAGTCTGGCTAGAGGTTTGACCTGGAGCCTCAGAGGCAAGGAGGATGCTGGGGAGAGGAAAAGGGAGAGCCACACCAACAGAGAATTGTTGTCTGGCCGGGAGAGTGGGCTGAAGGCAGAACCCCGATGGAGGCGGCTGCCCGGCTCTGAGAAGACACCCCAGCTTCCCTAACTTTCCTGCTCCTTTCCCCAGCCACGTTCCACTTGGCTTCTCTGAGGAGCTTTCCCGGGCTTCAGTGGCCACACAGATGGGACTGGACACAGGGGACGGTCCTGCGTGCTCCACTTCCTCCAGAAAACCCAGCCCTTCCTTGTGGTGAACGCGCTCCTCTGGCCCCGCTCCGAATCATTTTTGCCAGGAACAGTGATAAGGAACGCTCTAGACCCGCGGCTCGGACGTGAAACTGGGCTTTGGAGGAAGAGAAGAGGAGTGAGACCCCGTGTACATAAGCCCCTCACCCAGCCGGACCCCGTCGCCCCCTCATGGGCGGTCGTTCCCAAACAGCTTGCCAGCGCGGCAGTGTCAGGGAGGCTTGGCTTGTCCACTCTGCCGACCCTCCTGGCCGAGGCAGGAGCTCCATAAATGGCGGATGACCCAGGGAGCCCCCCGCCCCCCCCCCCCCCCCCCGCGGAGCCCATCCTGCCTCGTTAGACCTCGGAGGTAGACTAGGTCCTTGTGAGGGGCCGGGCGAGGGGCGGTGTGGTGAGCCCACCCGAGGCGACGAGTGCTCCTTGGGCAGCCTGCCAGGGGTTTGAGATTCATCTGTAGGAGCGGCCTCCGGGCCAGGAGGAGTCCCTCCGCTCACTCGGGCCGGACTTTGCAGACTCGGGAAGTGCCGAAGGGTTCTGGTGCCGGAAGTGATCCACCTTGAAGGCTTTCACAATTTGGGTCTTTAACCAGGAGAGGACCGAGCCAGAGGCTCTGGAAAGAGAAGGCGTCCTCCTGGGAGCTTTGGGCAGTCTTGTTCCCATTTCAAAGCGATGGAAACTTGCCCCTCTGTGATGGGTCGGGACAGGCCTGGCAGAGAATCCTCTGGGCTACCCAGGGTTGGCCCTCGGCACGGCGGGGAAGAGGGAGCAGCGCCTTCCAGATCATGTCCGCGATTTGCTTTTCAGCCCCGCCCATGTTCCCCCCAGTCTGCTGCAGCTGCCGGACCCTCACCGGGCCGGTACGCTTATCCCTTGGGATTCAGGGAATGGAGCCCTCCGGGAAGAGGCTGGGAAGGCCGGCCATGTCGGTCTGCCGGCGACTGCACCGTGAACAAAGCATCCCATCCGCAGCCGAGAGGAGGGACCCTCCCCTCCACCCCACTGTACCCCAGGCTTCTGGTGGCAAAGGGCAGCATGGCCCCAGGGTCAGGGAAATGAGCCAGTGTCAGGAGTGATGGCTTCTGCCCCTTCTCCTTTCCCTGCCAGGCTTGGCAGTGCCCCCCAGCAGAGCCAGCGGGTCTTCCCGGCCCCTTCCCCTTCCTCCCTCTGCCTTTGGCTCCTGAGGCACGAGCTGAGGGAGAGAGCCCGGCTGAGGCGGCCGGCTCCGAGGCCGCCAGCTTTGGCTCGCCTCTCCGACTTCCTGCGTTGCCTGAGCACTCGGTGACTTCCTAACGGATTGATGCTCTTCCTGTCCGGGGGAATTGGCTCGGCTACGGTACAGACCCCGGGGGCTCACAGAGAGCTTGGAGTCGAGCTCCGAAGCCACGGCCCCGGCCCCCCTCGGTGGCTCGTGAGGCCCCTCACGGCTCACCTCGTCCCCTGTAGGCCCAATTCCATCTGGAGCACAATGCTGGGGCTCGCTCTTTGTGTCCCATTCCCCGAATCCTCCGGGCGGCAGTTTCCCCAGAGTCCCCTATCCTGGCCGAGGCCTCGACGCTGGGGAACTCTGTGCTGTGGCTGCTCCGGCCCCCCAAGGCTGTGGGGGAGCCCCATGGTTAGCCTGGGAGGACCTGGAGCCGGCCACGGCGTGCCCTCCCGCTCTTCCTTTCCATGTTTGGTGGCACTTTATCTTGGGGAGGAGGACAACAGGGCGGGGTGCGTGGAGGAAGGAGACTTTTGTGACCTTATGTGGGTGTTGGGGACAGACTGAGCTCCCCTCCCCCAGTCTTCCCGAACACTTCCTCTGCACAGCGCCCTCCCCCGGATCCAATGTGTCCTTCGCAGGACGCTTCGGCTCGCGCTCCACACTGCGCTCTGGGACGCACAGACGGTCAGGACTGTGGCAAGGGAAAAAGGAGAGAGGGGGACGGGGGCCCAGGAAACCAACGTTGTGTCATGTCCCCTTTTGAACTTAGGATCTGGTGTCAGCTCTCCCCAGGCCATGCACTCTTTTAATTTATTTGAGAGAAACTCTAATTGTATTTTCACTGCAGTATCTTGTATTTTTTATTTGTGATTTAAGAAATGTGAAAAGAAAACACAATGGCGAACAGTGTTTCTTTCATTCCTTGTTCTAGAGCTAACCACTCTAAAATCGTTTGGTAATGTCACTTAGTGTAATTAATTGTAACATATTCTTTTAAATAAATTGATTTATTGATGAAAGCACTCAGCCTTCTGCTGCTTCTTGGAGTTGGGATATGGGACAAGAATCACTCGGAGCTCAGGGAGCGGGCAGAGACCCTGCATCGGGACCAGGCGGGCGTCCCAGGCCCGTCCCCAGGGCAGTTCCCCCACTGGAATTTTCTAGCACTAGTCCAGGGGCTTGCCCGTCCTAGGTTCCTGCCTCTAGGCAGGATCTATGTGGAAATCTTGCCAGACATTTAGTTCCAGATAACTAGAGATGGAAATAGGTAAGAGAGCAGAAGGAAGGAGATTGGGGGGGGGATGTTGGGCTTCGCTTCAGGTCCCCCCAGTTTGGACCTAGGAATGGCCCCCAGAGAAGCAGTGGTGACCCCCTTGTCATTCCCTGAGCACGCTTTCATACACATGCATGCATTCACACACGAGCACACACGCAGACAGACACACAGACAGGTACATGACATGACACCCCCATCTCTTTGCCTCCCCTTTGAGTTGTTCAGTCAATCTTAGGAGTGGGGGGACAGTGTTCCCTTGGGGACCCAGGAGGTCTGGCATCTTTGCCTCTGTCACAGCTTTCCAAGGACATTTGTCATTTAGCATTTCCTGTCTTTTCTCTGGGCTCTGGCCCTGTGACCTTGTTCCATGGGCCCCCGTGGGGCCCCTGTTCAGCCTTTCTCCCAGGGGCCCCATCCCCGGACCCAGGGGCTCCCCCAACCCCTTCCACTTTTTTTGCTGCAAAGCGGGCACTAGTTTGGGGTTTTGCTTTTGCGTTTGGAGGCCCGGTGCTCTGTAGAGAAGAGAAATTCGCCCGGCGCCAGGGTTGTTTGTTTGAGATCCGAGTAGTGGTGTCCTGGGGAAGGGGAGGAGCAGATCTGTCAGGGAGGGTTTCAGTCAGAAGTGAACATGGGTATATGCGAGAGCGACAGAATTGTTAAGGCCAGGGGAGGTCCCTCAGTCCGAGGTGCGAGTGATGTGAGTCCCAGAGGTCTAGGGAAAGACTCCGGAGGCGGCCGCATGGCACAGTGGGCCCAAGATGACCCGAGTTCAAATCTCACCTCAGGCACTGACCCCAGGGGAATCTCAGCCTGACTGCCTCAACAACAAAAATAGGGAAAAAAAAACTTTACTGGGTTTTAGAGCTGGGAACCAAGGAGCCTGCGTAGACCAGCCCTTCTCCAGAGATACACGTGTCTCAGCCTCCATTATGTACCTGAAAATGTCCCACGAGGGGGGCCGCCGCAGCTTTCCCTATTGGGGGTCATTCCTAAATTGTGTCTCTGCAACATCCCCTTTGCTCCTGTTTACTGCAGGCACCTGTCCTGTCCCCTGAGCCTTTTCTTCCCCTGATCAAACATCCCCAGCTCTGTCCCAGATGCCTGACTTGGGATGGGAAGGAGGGGAAGGTTCCCTCCCTCTGGACACTGTTCGGCATTTTGGTGCCTTTGCTGCGGCCCCAGGTGTGGTCCGATGAGGGCCCAGTGCACATACAGGACCCTCGGCTTCTTGCTGCAGGCTGAGCCTCTTGCTGTGCCTTTTGTTGGTGGCTTTGCCGGATCGTTGGCTCGTAGTGGAGGTTTTTGGTCTAGTTATGTCTTGTCCGTGGTGCACGCCTGAAATCGAGTGAGATTTTACATCTATTCCTATTATAGTTCCTCTTAGTGGATTCAGCCGAGTGCCTAAAGCTGTCAGGGTTTTTTCGGATCCTGATTTATCCTGTGTGAGAGCCGCCCCTCCCAGCTCTGCGTATTTGATCAATATGCCATTTTTTTCTTTATCCAAGCCTGATAAAAATAATTCAGCAGAGAACCATGCACAGATGGGGACCTCGTTCCCCATTGACATCAAACCGTTAATAACTACTTTTTGAGTCCAGCCATTCAACCAATTCCAAATCATCTAATTGCGGCTAGTCCATAGTTCTCCTCTTGCAAGAGTAAAACACGTGTCATTCAGTTGGCTAAAATCTAGGAAAACTGTATTTGCAGTATTTTCCACATTCATAACCCTGTCCAAAAAAGGAAATAAGGTCTGTCCAGCACGGCCTGTTCCCCTTGTCCCCCTTCTTTGAGACAGGGTTAGGTGACTTCCCCAAAGTCACACAGCTACTATCTGAGGTCAGTATTTAAACTCGGGTCCTCCTACCTCCAGGGCCAGTGCACCACCTAAATGCCCCTCGCATGCCCTATTCTTGAAGAAGCCATTCTTGCTCTGTGACCATTGCTTTCTTTTCTAGATTTTTACTAGAAATCTGGTTAATAATCTGTTCTAGAATCTTGCCAGGAATCAAAGCTAACTCACTGGTCTATAAGGTACTTTTTCCCCCTGAGGCAATTGGGGTTAAGTGACTTGCCCAGGGTCACACAGCCAGGAAGTGTTAAGTGTCTGAGGCCACATTTGAATTCAGGTCCTCCTGACTTCAGGGCTAGTGCTCTGTCCACTGCACCACCTAGCTGTCCCCTCTTACTTTTTTTCTTTTTTTAACTGGGAAACATTTCCCTTTTTTCCAGACCTGAAATACTTCTCCCATTCTCTGAAGTCTTTTCGAATATTAGATACTGAGACCTAGCAGCAACATTCTCCAGCTATATATATGTATACATATAGTTCACTTAGACACATTGACCTGAACTTATCAAAAATGACTAAGTTTCTCTTACCATCCCTTTGTTTTTATTGGATATCATTAGGAAAATAAATTACATTTATCAACAGATGCCCAAAAAAGCCTTTGACAAAGCACAACACTCATTTGTACTAAAAACATACAAAGAATAAGACTAGAGGGACTTTTAAATATGATAAAAATGTATATCTAGAATAAAAACTAATATTCAATGCTAAACACTAGAAGCTTTCCTAATAAAAAGCAAGAATATATTTCCTTTTCTTGCAGTTATCCAACGGTGTTCTAGAAATGCTGATAAAACAGAAAGAAATCAAAGGCATAGAAATAAAGAGGAGACAAAACTATTCCTATTTGCTGGCAATTTGATGATTTGCTTACAAATCAGCAAAGAAACTAAGAAAATCACTTCCTAAAGAAGCAATATACAAAATAAACTCACAAAAAGCAACAGAATATTTATGAATCAGTACATAGTCAGGAGGAAATAATAAAAAGTCCCAAGCAGGGGCAGCTAGGTGGTGCAGTGGTTAGAGCACCAGCCCTGAAGTCAGGAGGACCTGAGTTCAAATCTGGTCTCAGACACTTCCTAGCTGTGTGACCCTGGGCAAGTCACTTAACCCCAATTGCCTCAGCAAAAAGCAAAAAAAAAAAAAAAAAAGCCCCAAGCAAAATAACTACAAAATGCATAAAACAATTAGGAATTAGTTTACCAAGAGACACTCAAGATACATTTCCAAAGAGCAGCTTAAATAATTGGAGACATATTCAGAGCCTGTGGCTAGGCTGTAGCAATGAAATAAAAAGATTTATATCATTAATTTATCGATCTACAAATCTACTTAGGATCCATCCATACTTGCCTTGTCCTCACTAATTGTTGCATAGCCTGGTGACTTTCCTCAATTTCTTCAAATATTACAAAGATACCAGTGTAGCACATGGGCTTTTCACTGGGGATCCCTTGTTCTTGCCATCTCATCCTTTTAAGTCTTCCCCCCCATATTTCTTGATTATTTATTTTAGTCTTCCCATCATGTGCCATTTCAGTGCCTTCTGTGAGACGGCAACATAGATGGATTATTGGTATTAAAACCATGGGATTTTATTTCTGAGAAGTTTGGAGTCATCAAAGGAGCTTTGCAATTTCTTAAAATAATCTACCTCTTTCCTCCTTTATAATGATCCATATACACATGTATGTGTGTGTATATATATATATATATATATACACACACACACTATATATGTGTGTGTATATATATATATATACACACACTATATATGTGTATGTATATATGTTATGTATAGGTATTTATACACAAATTATATATATATATACACACACACATGTTCCCACATATACACATACACATATGTATGTATATATAATTGTTGCTGTTGTTTTCAGTTATGTCTGACTCTCTGTGACCTTCTTTGGGATTTTTTTTGGCAGAAATACTGCAGTGGTTTGTCATTTCCTTCTTTGGCTCATTTTACACATGAGTAAACTGAGGCAAACAGGATTAAGCGACTTGCCCAGAGTCACACAACTAGTGTCTGAGGCCAGATTTGAACACAGGAGGAGGAGTCTTCCTTACTCTAGGCACAGTGCTCTCTATCCATTGTGATACCTAGCTCTGTCTGTCTTCTCTCCTCCACAAAATACATATATGTGTGTGTGTGTGTGTATGTAAATGGGGGGGATAGAGGTAAATGGGCAATGGATAGAGCTCATTTATCAATATATCTGTTTATGTACTGATTGGCAAGCTCTATAAATTGTCCTGCCTGCAAACCATAGTCTGCACAAGTAATTTTTCATCCAATTAGTTTTCCTGTTTGGATGATTGGTCCAAACTTTTGAATTGTTACGAGTCTCATTTTAGAAATTCTGTGATGTTTTGAAATGATGAACAATATCATCCACAAACAGGAGTATCTGGTGGTCCTAGATTCCACAGAGAACCACTCTTCAGTATGGACTTTGCCCTAATTCTCCTTAGTAATAATGATAAACTGCCTCAGTTTCTTCACCTAAAAATGGAGACAACATTTATAATCATATACCTTTTTTTTTTTTTTTTTTGCTTTTTTGCTGAGGCAATTGGGGTTAAGTGACTTGCCCAGGGTCACACAGCTAGGAAGTGTCTGAGATCAGATTTGAACTCAGGTCCTCCTGACTTCAGGGCTGGTGCTCTAACCACTGCACCACTTAGCTGCCCCTATAGTCATATACTTTTGAAGAGCAAAGTACTTTGCAAAATACAAAAGGTTATCTATGAAGGTGATTACTGCCTCAAATTATACAAATGTCTGATTATCTCAATTTATATAGCCATTTAAGTTGAGGAACGTACTCTCCACTAAAAATCCCAGAAAGTAGTAGGTAGTACAATTATTGTTAAGCAATTTAGGCTAGAATTCCAATATACTTGTGATGGAGAGAGCCTTCTGCATCCAGAGAAAAGACTATGGGGATCGAATGTGGATCAAAACCTAGTATTTTTACCTTTGTTATTTTTTTATCTGATTTTTCTTGTGCAGCATGATAAATGTGGAAATTTGTTTAGAATTGCACATGTTTAATCTATATTGGATTACTTGTGGTCTACAGCAGGGGGGAGATGGGGAAGGAAGGAAAAATATGGAACACAAGGTTTTGCAAGGACGAATGTTGAAAACTTATCTTTGCATGTATTTTTTAGTAGCTTTTAATTTTCAGAACATATGCAAAGATAGGTTTCAACATTCACCCTTTTGCATGTATTTTGAAAACATAAAAAGCTATTATTAAAAGAGAAATTTGGGCTAGTAACAGCAGTATTGTTCTAAGAACAACTCTGAACAACTAAGACATTTTGAATATTATAAATACTCAAATCATGTTTGCTTGTTTTTTTTCCTTATTTTTTCCCTTTTGATCTGATTTTTCTTTCATAGCATGATGAATATGGAAATATGTTTAGAAGAATTGTACATGCTTACCCTATATTGAATTGCTTGCTGCCTTGGAAAAGAAAGAGACAAATTTGGAATGCAAGGTTTTGCAAAGGTGAATGTTGAAAATTATCTTTGTATGTATTTGGAAAAATAAAATACTTTTAAAACAAACAAATAAATGAATAAATACTCACAGAAACTACTAAGGACCTATGAAGACAGATACTATATACCTTCAGAGAAAAAACTGAAGTAATTATCAGTTATACTCAGTTATGTTCAGTTATACATTGAGCATGTATAGTATGGTTTTGTATATATACATATATATGCATATATATACATACATACATACACACACACATCTGAGTTTAACAGTAGCCTATTCTAGGGAATGAGAGGGAAGGAGGAAGAAAAAAGTGCAAAGAGAACAAAAAGAACTTGGAAGCACCAAAAAGCAGAGTAGCTTTGAAAATATGTTGTGTTTATTATGTAATATTTTTTTTTAAGTAATGAAATGGAAGTTCATGTTTTTCACGATGAATCCTCTTATGTTGTGCTGTGTGCATGGAAATATTTTGTCCTTTGTCTTTTTGTATTCAAGTTCAAAATGAATACATTTTTTAAAATGTAGATTAGCGTGATAGAAAAATGCTGTCTACTCTCAGAGAGAGAAATGATCGACTCTGAGTACAGATTAAAGCACAGTTTTTTCACTTTATATTTCTTGTTTTGTTTTTATTTTTTGGCATATTACGGCTAATATGGAAATGTTTTGCATAACTTCACATATATAATTGCTATCATGTTGCTTTCCTTCTTAATAGATGGGAAGAGGGAGGGTAAGAATTTAGAACTCAATTATTTTTTTTTAAGTATGATTTTTTTTTAAAGTAATTTTTTTTTTTTTTTTTTTTTAAAGGCAGGCTGTCTTCCTGACTCCAGGCCCACCCAAATTTTTTAAAGTAAGGTAATGACCGCTAGGTGGCATCATAATGCACAGAGTACTGGACCTGGAATCGGGAAGATTAATCATTTCTTTCTGCCTCAGTTTCCTAATAAAGTTGTTGTGAAGATGAATTGAGAGAAAAAGCGCTGCAAACCTGAAAGTGCTATATATAAATGTTAGTTAAGATTTTTGGTAAATGCAGTAGAAAGATGCTTCAGTAGGACCATAAATCATAGGACCTCAGGTCCATATCCGGGAGACCCCAAAGGAGAGCTAAAGGGGGATCACCTCTCTGGATGGCCCCTTCTCTCCTCCAACCCTGCCATCCTTTTCATGCATACCCTCATCCTCTCCTGCATGGACCCCTGCATTTTCCTTCTTGCATCTTTATCTCAATGCTACTGGTGGTCTGGCTAGTCTATATGCCAGCTCCAGAACTATTCTCCACCACACTATTGCCCACTCAGAAAAAAGAGTTGTATCTCAGCATCCTTTGAGCCTAGCAGGGAAGCTTGATGTATTGTAAGTGCTCCAAAAACAATTCATTAAAAAGCAACAACGGCAATATTTTGATACAGCTCTTTGAAGTCTTCATCTCATTGGATGCCCAAAAGCATGAGGCAGATACTTAGAGGGATGATCTCATTTTACACAAATTTGTGGAATAAAAGAGTCCTCAAACCCATTCTTTCCTTGGGAAAATTCTCCCCTTGGCCACAAGATGCACCACTTAGAACAGTAACATGGGATGGGATGAGAAATTTCAGTTTATCTGCTATCAAGGACCAAGTGTTGGAAAGGAGTGCCTGCTTCTTGTCCAAGTAATAAGAAAGCAGGGCCGGATTTGGACGAAGGTCTTGAAGTCCGGCACTCTAAATACTATGGCGTCACCTGGTTGCCTTAAGAGCCTCAGAGCTCTTGGATCAAGGTTGCTCAGGGACTTTGATGCTTCCCTGATTTGGTGAACTCCAATTCAAGATTCTGAGCTTCTCCATCTTCAAGTCCTCCTCCTCCCTCAGCAGGACCCCTTAGGTTCTGAATCTGCTCCACTCTGTGCTTTATTTGGTCCAGTGAATAGAGCCCTGGCTGGAGTCAGGAACACCTAAGTTCAAATGTGACCTTATAGAGACCCTTAATAACTGTAATTCTGCACAAGTCACCTAAACTCTGCCTCAGTTTCCTCATCTGTAAAATTAGAGTAGTAATAGCACTTCCCAGGGTTGTTGGATCAGATGAGATAATAATTGTAAAACACTTGGCACAGTGCCAGGCATGAGGTAAGCTCTCTACAAATGTTAGCTATTTGTTATTTCTGCTCTGGTTTCTATGATAATACCTGATTTCCTCATTCTGACATCACCAAATTTTCTCTTTCCCTTATAATTCTTATCATATATGAAAAGGTGTTCTAAATCACTATTGATCAGAGAAATGCATATTAAGACAACTCTGAGATACCACTACACCTGTCAGATTGGCTAAGATGACAGGAAAAGATAATGATGAATGTTGGAGGGGATGTGGGAAGGCTGGGACACTGATACATTGTTGGTGGAACTGTGAATGGATCCACCCATTCTGGAGAGCAATTTGGAACTATGCCCAAAAAGTTATCAAACTGTGCATACTCTTTGACCCAGCAGTGTTGATACTGGGCCTGTATCCCAAAGAGATCTTAGAGGAAGGAAAGGGCCCCACGTGTTCAAGAATGTTTGTGGCAGCCCTTTTTGTAGTGGCAAGAAACTGGAAACTGAAAGGATGCCCATCAATTGGAGAGTGGCTGAATAAATTATGGTATATGAAAGTTATAGAATATTATTGTTCTGTGAGAAACGACTAGCGGGATGATTTCAGAGAGGCCTGGAGAGACTTACATGAACTGATGATCAGTGAAATGAGCAGAACCAGGAGATCAATATACATGGCAACAAGACTATATGATGATCAATTCTAATAGATGTGGCTCTTTTCAATAATGAGATGATCCAGTCAGATTCAATGATTTTGTGAAGAGAGCCATCTACACCCAGAGAGGACTGTGGGAATTGAGGGTAGATCACAACATAGCATTTTACTTTTTGTTGTGGTTTGTTTGCATTTTTATTTTCTTTCTCATTTTTTCCTTTGTGATTTGATTTTTCTTGTGCAGCAAGATAATTATATAAATATGTATGCCTATATTGGATTTAACATGTATATTTTTTTTACCATGTTTAACATAATTGGATAATTGCCATCTAGGGGAGGGAATGAGGGAGGTGACAAAAATTGGAACACAAGATTTTGCAAGGGTTAGTGCTGAAAAATTATCCATGCCTATGTTCTGAGCATAAAAAGCTTTAATAAAGAAGCTAAAAAAATAATTATCAGAAAAAGATCACAGAGTTAGAGCTAGAAGAGACTATAAAACTAAATCCAGTCCCTTTACTTTTACTTACAATTGAGAAAACTGAGGCACACAGATGTTATGGGATGTGCCTTGGGTCACCCAGCTAGTAATGAGATGGCATTGGAACATGTCTTTCTAATTCCAAAACAAGCATTCTTCCCACTAAGACACCATGCTGCCTTTTCCTAGGGTTTCTTTGTAAGGGAAAGGAGAATATACCAATTCAGAAAGAATTCAAAGATATTTAACATATCTAAAATGGTAGCGCTTCTTTTGTGGTAGCAAAGAACTGGAAACTAGAAGGGGGTGCCCATTGATTGGGAAATGATGGAACAAATAATGGTGTATAAATTTAACGGGGAACTCTACAATGCTGTCAGAAGTGATAACAGAATGGTTTCAGAGAAGATTGGGAAAACTTGGATGAACTGATGTAGAATGAAGTGAACAGGAACCAAGAGGACGATTTCTACAAGGACAGTAAAAAACCAAGTCTGATGTGATAACCAATCATTAGTCCCCAAGGACAGATAAGGAAGCATTCTGTCCATCTCTTGATTGATGAAGAGGTGACGGAGTCAAGATATAAAATGACACAAACATTTTAGGACATGGCCAATGGGGGAATGTATTTTGACTGACTATTCATATTTGTTACAGTGATGAGGGAAGGTGGAAGGGAGAGAAAATAAATGCTTATAAAAAATTTAAAACAATCCAAATGATCTAATATGTAAGGTAAAATAATGAGAACTCCATGCAGGAAAAAAGTATCCAGTCCATAGCCAGAATGGCTAAGTCATTTTGTCTAGATCATGTCCTAACTTCCATTTGGCTCATTTTCTCCAGACAGAAAGACAATGCTTTCCTTGTGGCCTCCAGATGGATGTACCTTCTTGCCTCGTGGTTTTAGGATTTACCTACGGGGCTCTTTCAGATGAATTGCCCTTTTCATGTCTATGCTTTCTCAGCTATTGACAAAGCTGTCTTGTGGGGAAGCTTTGCATGCTCTACCCATGTTCTTGCATGATCACCTGTTAGCTTTATCAACCCTTTTTCTATCCAGGCACCCTCCCCCTTCACATATACTACCAAGGAAAATGCCAGGAAATGCAAAGAGATGCTGTCCCTATCACCTCAGAACATCAGAAGCTCTCTGATCTCGAATATTGGATTTTTATTCTAAAGAACTTAGAGATCATTTAGTCCAGATAAAAAACTGAAGCCCACAGAAGTAAGTGAATTATACTTAGGATAATTCAGGTGACTCATATACAGGACCAAGCTTCTAGTCCAATTTTCCTGATTCCAAATTGGGTGTGTACCTCTAAAGTCAAGGATGGTGCTCATTTCCTCCCCAACCTTCCCTGTCCTAGGAAACAAGGCTCTGGCTGGAATACCAACATGACCCATCTTTTTTAGGAAACTATATGCATTTCATTGTTGGTGTTGTGAATGGATCCAACCATTCTGGAAAGCAATTTGGAACTATGCCTAAAGGGCTATGGAACTGTGCATCCCCTTTGCTCCAGCAGTGTGTCTAAGAGATACAATGTATCCCAAAGAGATCATAAAAGACAGAAAGGGACCCACATGTGCAAAAATGTTTGTAGCAGCCCTTTTTGTGGTGGTGAGGAACTGGAAACTGAGCGGATGCCCATCAGGTGGGGAATGGTGGAATAAGTTATAGAATATGAATGTAATGAAATATCGTGTAAGAAATAGCAAACAGACTAATTTCAGAAAAGACTGGCATGGACCAATGCTAAGTAAAATGAACAGAACCAGGATATTGTTTAAAAGGAAAAAGGAAATATCTGCATTTCCCAGCTGTGCTGCCCATCTGCATGGTGGTCCTGAGGCTGAAACAACTTCTCACGGATACTTCAGGACCCTGATGCTGACCCCGGCAAGGGATGAAGTCCATAGCTATTCCGGATTTGCCTCGATGTTTCTTATTTCCACTTCTTGGGACAAGACAAATATAATTAGGGCCCTCTCGTGCCCTCGCCCCATGGGCACACGGCTCACGCACCACACTGCCATCAGTGCAGCCATTCAGGCACTGGCCCTCGAGTCACCCGCCACACAAGTTCGGCAGATAGCACACCCACAGGGCTCATCCCCAGCCCAGACTCCAAGGGATGCGGCCTTTTGGGTCTCTCAATTTTCCCCTCCTCATCCTGTCCTCATGATGCTCCTCTCAAAAACAAAAGCCCCTCCCTCATTTTGGAGTGTGGGGAGGGGGGATGTGGATTTTGTTAAGAGTGGTGAGCTAAGGCAGAAGGGAGAGAAATACTTAAAAATAAAAAATCCAAATCCAAAGGATCTAATATGTGGGGTCTCCATGCGGAGAAACGTATCCCAAGTGCTCAGGAGCCTCACGAGCCGCCCCCAAAGCCCCGCTGAAGAGAGAGGAAAAGGACGGGCTGCCGGAAAGTGGCCCCCTGGGGCGGACTGGAAGGCGTCCCCACCCTCCTGAGCGAGGCCGCCCCCCCCCCCCGCCCCGACCGTAGTGGAGAGGGGGGCGTGGCTGCCCCGGTCCTGAGGGTTCGGGACTGTCCCGCAGTATCCTCAGAATGACACAGGCCGACGGGAAAACAGAGGCTAACGGCTGAAGGAAGTTGCCCGAGATCCCACGGCGAACAGGAGCGCTCTGGCCTTGAAGCCCGACGAGAGGGAGCCAGAGTGGGCCGGGCAGCCCCCGGAGGTGGGGGTCCCTGGGCCTCCTAGGCCGCCTCCATGGCCCGCTTTGTATCCCCTCCCCGCAGCTGATCTGCCAAGCACTGTTCTCTTGGGACACTTTTAATTTTTTTTTATTTAGACAGAAAAAAAATCAACTTATTAAAAGTAAAACGCAATAAATAAATAAGTTAAGCATCGAGAACTGTTTGAAATTTAGACTCCCCAGGCTCCCCTCCCATTCCCTCCCCAGCCCCCCTCCCCTCCCCTAAAGTTTTAACCTTTTCCTAAAGAAAATGACCAGGTAATAAATCCCTCCAGCCCTCCCTCTTTTCCCACCCGCACCCCTTCCCACCCCTAATCTTCAAACCAAAGAGAAAAAATTAAAGAAAAAAATCCGTGGGGAACATTGTCTAAACTCCCAGAAAGAGAGATGGCAGCGTCCGGGCCTGGCTGGCTACCGCACCAGTGTGGTATTTACAGGAAAGGGATCAGCAGAGACTGTAAACATTATTTGGGGGAGGGGAGCTCTTTTCTCTTGGGGAGGGTCTCTGGGACCGAGGAGATGGGCAGCCCCAGAGGGGGACGTGGGGAGGCAGTGAGCTGTGGGCCTGGCGACCCAAGTACGGGAATGTCCTAGCTCTAGTAGAGTTCCAGGGGCTGGGGGGGCAGGGGGCTGCTGGGAAACCCCTCGACGGGAGGAGAGGCTGGGAATGGAGGGAGAATCGGAGCCCCTCGTTCCCCTCCGGGGTCTGCACAGTTCGAGAGAGAGAGAGAGAGAGAGAGAGAGAGAGAGAGAGAGAGAGAGAG
>JAJPUD010001396.1:216869-294437 GCA_023553655.1 Myrmecobius fasciatus | reverse complement strand
GGGAGGGGGCAAAGGGAAAAGGGAGAGGGAGAAGGGGAAGGAGAGGAAGGAAGGGAGGGGAGAAGGCAAGGCGAAGGGGAGGGGAAAAAGGAAAGGAGAGAGGGGGAGGGGAAGGACACAGGCACATGGGAGTGAAGGGAAAAGGCAAGTCTCAGTCTAAAGGGGTCTAGACTTGGGGGGAGGGGAGGGCACATGAAGGAAAAGAAGCTTCCAGAAAGCACCGGTGTTGGGGAGAACATTCCCGCAGCAAACAGGGGTGCCTGAGGGTCCAGGGCCAGGACGGACAGAAACAGACAGGAGGAAGGGGGAGCCGGACCGGAGACAGAGAGGCAGCAGGGCCCGTAACAAGCGTGGGAGTCTGGGGCCAGAAGCACCCAGGAAGCCTCAGGGGGAGCGGGGCCTGCAGGGAGGCGGCCAGGCCGGGGTTCCTGGGCCCCGGGGAGGGGGGCAGCTCCCCGGCCCGTTTCCTCGGTTTTCCGAAGTTAGTCACAGAGCGAGAGAAAGGGACAGAACACAGAGCACGACCACGGCCCGCGTGCTGCCCCCCAGCCCTTGCACGGGGTTGGGGGGGGCATCCTCCCCCCTTCTGTGGCCCCGCCCCAAAAGAACAAACATTCGGCTCCAAAGACAACACGCTCGTCCATGCAACTTACAGGGGTCCGGGATGGGGGCGTCGCCGCCTTTGGCCACGGGCCCTGGGCTGGGGGCCCCCGGGGTGGGGGGAGGTTAAGCCGCCGGGAGTGGGGGGAAAAACAGAAAGTGTGGGTATTGTGCTTGGCTTGAGCATTTCCCGGAACTTTGTCCAAGGGAGAAGGACCAACGTCCCTGGGAGCCCGAGGTCGGGGATGAGGGGGCTCTGGGAGAGGTGGTCGGAACCACAAGCCTCCTCTCTGGGAACCCGACTGCTCCCGGGGGCCCAAGTCTGGGGCTCCCCTGCTCTCTCCCCAGACCCTCCCTTTACCCCCAAGGCTCCTGCAGAAGGCTAGTAGAAGGATTGTCGGGGATTCATTGAGCCAGGGACGCCCCTCACCCCATCTAAGCCCAACATCCCTCCTCTTCCTCAGTCCAAAGGAGCCCAGGAGAGAGGCTCACACACAGACACACAGACGCACAGACCGACACACAGACACCAGACACCAGGTGGGCCAAGGGAGGACACAGACAAGGACAGATCGAGCTGGGGAGGCCGAGGCCCCCCGTGGCAGTTTATTGGTGTGTGAGGGAAGAGGGGTGTGAGCCTGGGCACTCTGGGCCAGGTGGGATGGGAGGAAAACAGGGGGAGCTGCCCTGTGGGGGCCCCCCCTAGGAGTCTGGGCTGGGGGGTGCAGAGAATAAATGGGGAAGGGGACAAGGGATGGCTGATGGGCCACGGTGGGCGGAATGAAGAAGAGAAGGATGGAGAATGGAGAAGCACCCACCTGCTGGCCCTCAGTAGGGTCGGTTGGCATCCTTGGGCCGCTTGAGCTGGACTTTGAGGCGCTTCATGCCAATCTGGAAACCATTCATGGCTTGAATGGCCGCCTGCGCGCTGGCTGGATTGTCGAAACTCACAAAGCCTGAAGGGAGGTATGGGATGATTGAGGTCCTTTAGAGCCGGGCCAATTATCCACCTCAGCAAATGCTTATTAAGCACCTACTAAGTGCATGTGGAAGGAGCTGTGGACAGGAAGACGGCCTCGGTTACTGCAGACTTGAATGCAAGCCTGGCTTCTGACCGTCCGGCTGTGTCCTTCCCAGGCTCCTCACCAAGCCTAGAGCTGTCACAGAGATGGTCCATTTCTTGGTCCACAGAGCTTCCTGCTCAGACATTTCCCTCCAGCAAGGAAGTCACAGGCTTGGACCCAGCTGAGTGTGAGCCTGCCGGCCTGCCAGGCTGGGCGCTCCCATGGCTTCCTAACTCATCCTCCTGCGCAGTCTCTGCCCTCCCCACTCCATCTTCCACCTAATGGCCAAAATGATGTTCCCAGAGCCCCGCTGGCCAAGCCTTCCTTCTCGCTTTACTCCCACGACTGACTGCCGAGTGTCACCAGGATGAAATACAGACTGCTCTGTTTGACTCGAGTCCTTCCCAGCCTGCTTCCATTTGACCTCTCCCATTTGTCTTTGCTCCGTCCCTACGGGCCAGGCCCCCGACTTGGGAAGCCACTCAGGTCCCCCATGCCTGCGGGCCTCAGACTCTCACCCCACCTCTTCCATCAAGTCTGTCCTGATCCTCCCGCGTTAATTCTGTTTCTTTTGAATAATGTGTCTACATGTTGTCTCTTCTGATAGTCCGTAAACTGAGAGCAGGGAAGATATCCCAGTGCCCGGCACAGTGAGTATCTCTGTGGTTACTAAATACATGCCCGTTGAGTGACCGAGTGACCAGCACTTGGCTAGTGATCTCAATCTGAGACCTCTTGGAAGCCTGTCCTCCCTGGGGGGAGCCCCATGGCCACAAGCACAAGGAAACACTGGGGTAAGATGTAAGCAGGAGGCAGAATTAAACAACAAAAAAGGCAACCTAAGTGCTCTAAGAAAATCTGAGAAAGGAAGAGGCTGGAGCCATGAGGGAAGGAGGCCATGCTGCTGCCTCCTCCAGGGAGTCCTCTTAGATTTCAGAGGAAAAGAAAAGACCATCAACCCTACTCCCCCCATCTGAAAGGGAGCTTAGAATTGATATACCGGAGGACACGATGTAGGTCAGTCCCCTCTCCGGTAACCCATCAGATCATTCAACCTGGGGGATGCCTCTGATGATACAGAGTTCACAGTCTCCAAGTGGCCTGTTCTGCTATTTACTATAATTGATAAAAAAAACAAGTTCCGCTGATCGGATGCTTCCAAAGATCTGCGGGGCACTTTCCACATGACGGCCTGGTGAGGGTGTGGTGACCACCTCACATTATTCTTCCTAGTGTGCCCAGGCAGACGGGATCTGCGCCAGCACTGAACATCGGCGTCAGAATTGGACTCGAGCTCTCCTGGCTCCCAGTCCACTCTATTGTGCTGCTATGAGAAATGGGCTTCTTACTCTATTCCCAAACTGTGCCTTCCTCCAGAACACCCAGAACAAAAGAACCCCTCTCTCTGGAGCAGCCCCTGCACTCGATGCATCGCACCCAGCAGTGCAGAGGATTGTGGGAGGTGGTGTAAGTATTTGAAAACAACTCTCCCGCCCCTCCTCGTCTTTCCTTAACACAGGCAGCTTTTTCAAGTCTTCCTCCTAGAACAGAGTTTGTGTGCCCCAGCTCGAGCAGGACCGCTTAGGCCCGAGACCCTGTGTGGGAAGCAGGACCCGGAGCCAGGAGGGTCTCTGGGGTGGGCGGGCTTGAGGGAGAGTGGTCCTTACCAAAACATTTACTCTGATTAGTGGCCCGGTCGACAAAGACCTTGGCAGATATGACATGGCCAAAGGGAACAAACATCTGTAGGATCTCAGAGTCAGTGAATTCCTGGGGCAGGTGATAGATGAAGATGTTGCAGCCATCAGGGCCTGGGGAGTTGGAGAGAGGGAGACAGTGACAGAGCAATGGAGAGAGAGACAGAGATAGAGAAACAGAGACAGACAGACAGACAGACACACAGAGAGAGGCAGGCAAAGAGCAGCCGAGAGACAGAGACAAAGACAGAGAGAGAAAGAGGGAAAGGAAGGGAAGAAGGGAGAGAAACAGAGAAATGAGAGGCAGAGAAAAATGACAGAGATGGCTGAAGCAGGCCAGAGTCTAGAGGTAACCCCTCCTGCCTCAAGCAGGACAGGGTCTCCAAATCTCTTCTTCCCACTCCCTTCTTCCTCTCCAGACATCCGGGCCCCACGCTCCCAGCAGTCGGCTCCTACGCCTGAAGCCCTCTCTGTCCAGCCCCCCTCGCCCCCCAGGACACGTTCCTATCTCCCAAATACCCCCACCCAAAGATACCTTCTCGCTGCTGCTGCTGCTGCTGCTGGGGGGGCGGAGGGGGCTGCTGGGTGACCAGGGCTGGAGGCTGAGGGAAGGCGGGCGTGACCAGGCTGTAGGCTGCTGGGTAGGCTGCTGGGGGGAGAGGGGGAAGGGGAGGGGAGACAGAGCCAATAGGGCTCTCCCTGACCTGTGGCCAGCTTTGGCCCACCTCCGGCCCGGCCCATTAGAGTCTCTCTCGAAGTGCTTGCAGTGAGGGGTCAGCCTTTGGGCCCCCTGCTTCAGCCCCCCAACAGTCTTAGGGACCCCCATCCAGCCACATTTCCTCCTGCCGGGGTCTCAGCTTTTCAATGGAAATGCATGGGAAGGCCCCCAGCTCCCAGCACACTCACTAGAAGCTGCTTTTCCCGGTTGTTTCCCTTCCTTTCCCCAGGCTGCCCAGGGCCCCTGGGGGGCTCACCTGTGTAGTGCTGCATTCCTGCATAGGCCTGCTGGAGGGGGTCCACGGGAGCGGCTGGGCTCTGGGCTGGGGAGAGCAGCAGAAGGGGCCGTTAGGGCCTGGACTTGGGAGCCCCAGAGGCCGAGCCCCATCAGGCATCTCTCTGACCTAGCCCACCTGGATAGGGGTGGACACCATTGGGATAAAGGGTGTCGGGGGCCGGCTGCCCGGCGGGCTGAGGGGGCACAGGGCTGTAGCCGTTGACACCCAGGGCGGCAGGGATGGCAGAGACAGGCGTGGCAGCGATGGCAGGAGGGGTGCTGGTTCCTAAGGAGGAGAAAGGGACAGAGACAGAGACAGAGACAGAGAAGTAGAGAGACAGGCGCACACATATACATACACACACAAGGAGAGACAGACGGAGAATCTTAGGAGGAATCTGGGGGTCCTACCACGAAGGGTGAGGAGGCAAATGCCCTCCCTCTCGTTCTCAGAGCCAGGGGAGCCCTGCTCCTTTCCGGGATCCAGACGGCCCTCAGAAGGCCACAGTCTCCCTGTCCTCCCCTGCTCCTGGAGGCTCTGGCCACGGCCCACTCCCCGGGACCCCCTTGCTCAGACTAACGCAGGTCCCCTCGCCACTCCCTGTCCTCCTCCACTCCCCTGTGGCCCCCCCAGCCCCCAGCCCGTCCCTACCTGAGGAAGGGGTAATGGGAGTGGCGATCAGCCCGTTGGCGTTGATGGCAGCCATGTGCTGCATCTGCACAGCCGCCATGGTGGCCATGGGGTTGAGGTAGGCACTGTGAGCTGCTACCAGGGCCGCCTGC
Source organism: Myrmecobius fasciatus (assembly GCA_023553655.1). NCBI lineage: Eukaryota > Metazoa > Chordata > Mammalia > Dasyuromorphia > Myrmecobiidae > Myrmecobius > Myrmecobius fasciatus. The sequence continues at coordinate 289,299 of JAJPUD010001396.1, read as the reverse complement.
TGCTGCATCAGCTGGGGGTGGGGAGAGGGCACGAGTGGGGTCGGGCTCCCACTTTGCACCCCCACCCCTTGCCAGGCCTGCATTTGGTTTTTGGGGGGGAGGGAAAGAGTGGGAGGGACAAGGGGGAAAGGGCCAGGGGAGAGGAGGCCACAGATGAGGGGAGTCAGGGAGGAGGATGAGGAGGAGGCTGGGCAGAGGCTGGTGCTCACAGCTTGGGTGTAGGCGCTGTAGGCTCCGAACTGGAGGGCAATGGGGCTGAACATGCCCAGTTGGGTGGCCACCTGCTGCATGCGTCTAAGGCCTCGTTCCTTCTCTGTGTCAGCAAACTTCACCACAAGGCTGGATGAGGCACCCTGGGTGGCCAGAGGTCAGGGGTCAGGGCCTCCCCCCCCAGGTGGGCAGCCGCTGCTTCTCACCCAGTATCACAGCAGGGGGGCCACATCCCACCCCCCCGTCACTTGGGAGTAAGAATGCCCCAGGCTCAGGTGAAGTTCCACTAGCAAGTTGCTCCATGGCTCTTGGAACCAACCAACCAACAAGCAAACCTCTTTGTGCCCCGGGGGGCCCCAACAGCGGAGACTGCCTCTGAGTCATAGACTCCCAGGGCCGCCATTCCTCAGAGAAGGCCCTCGGGCAGCCCACCCACACTCCCAGAGGCAGGGGGACGCTGCTCAGGTCTGCCTGGGGCCTCTCTTCCAGCCCTTGGGCCCCTGCATCCTTCCCTGCTTGTGCCCACGGCCCCTGCCCTTACAGCCCGGGCTCCCTTGCTGCCCCGTCCACTCACTGCAGCCCTGGCTAGATTGAGCTCTGCCCTCCCACCGGGTGCTTGCCCGGGCACGGGACTTCTGGCCCGTTATCATACTGCTAGTTCATCTGGAACCTGCCGCCCCCTGACCTTAGACCCCTGGCAGATGATGTGCCAGCTGACTGGGCCACCCCCATCTTGTACTTGGTAAAACGTTCCCTCCATCCCTGTGAGGTTTCCTCTCCCAAGCCTGGACCTGCTACTCTAGCCTGTCAATGCTCTGTGGTCCCCACCTGGCTCCCAAGGCCTCCCCTGCCCTCCTCCCTCCCTCCTTCCGTCCAAAGGAAGATAAAGGAGGTGACCAGCCTGAAGATACTAGAAAAGTACAAGTGTCATTGAACTTCAGCCATCATCTAGATGATCTGCTTTGTGGGGCATCTGTTAGTGATGCCAGCCTCGCCCCCACATTAAGGCTGCACAGACTGGGGGGTGCCGCATGCCTCCCATTGGCGAGGCGACTAAGGGGGGACACACGGCTCCTGGAGGCGCCAGCACGGTTCTACCCACTGGCACAGATGGGCAGGGAGAGGGCTTGGTGTAGGCAGGGATCTCCGAAAGGGGACCCCGCGGCCAGCAGGAGGTTCTCACCGGGAGAGTCCGGCTGCTGTGCAGGGTGTTGATAGCAGCCTGGGCCTCTGCATGGGTCTGAAACTTGACAAAGGCACAGCCTGAGAGGGGAGAAAAGGGAGAGCCTGAAGGGGGACTGCCTCCCTTCCCCCTCCCACTGACTCTCCCACATCCCTCCTCGCCCTGCTAGAGACCACAAGAGGGGGCCCGGCCTGCACGCCCCCGGCCGGGGCCTGAGAGAACACAAGCAGGTTTACCTTTGCTGGTCCCGTCCGGTCCCCGGAGCACGGTGCACTCATCAATGGTCCCAAATGGCTCAAACATCTTCCGGACGTCTTCATCCGTCTGTTGCTTCCCTAGCATCCCCACAAAGAGCTTCCTGTCTTCTGGGAGTAGGGCGGGGTGGGGGGAGAGAAAAAGGCCGTCAGAGGTTTCTTCCTTGCCCCCCAGCCCAGAATGGAAGCATGGGAAGGAGGCCCATCCTGTGTGCCCCCAACTCCCACTTCACAGGGATGTAAAAGGGAAGAAAACCCGCGGCGAGTGAAGGGAAGAGCTGGGCTACGAGATACTTCTCAGCTCTGCCAGGACCTCAGTTTCCCCAACTGCCCAATGGGACCACTCCTCCTCCTGCCTTGGTCCAGGAACCTTTTGGAAATCCCGGTTTTTCTTCATAAGGGACTCCTCACAAGCCACTGCATTAGGTTCTGGGTGACCTGATAACCAGGACAATGGGAGGTGGCTGGAGCAATGGGGGAGAAAGGTCACAGTTAAGGAGAGAGCCTACCTCCTCTGTTCTCGCTGTCTGCTGGTTTCACCTGGATAGGCCGGTTCATCTGAAGGAGAGAAAATAATGGAGCTGCCGGAGACCCTTCTCCAGTCGGCCGGACGCTGGGCCTTTGGAGAGGGGCAAAGGAGGCTGACCCCCCAGTCCACGGCATTCTCCCACCTCCACAAATCTCAGGAAGCTGGCCTGGGGCCAGGGAGAAGGGAGGAATGAATCGTATTCTTCCCTTGAGATGAGGACCTGGGGAGATTAGAGGGCCACGGAGGGAGAGGATGTGCGGGGAAGAGATTCTCCTGGGGGGCACGGCATCGAGATTTGGAAAGCAGAAGCAGGGGTGATGCCGGTATAGAAGGACAGAGCCAACCAAATGGTTTTCAACCATGGCCAATTTGAAAAAGCAGGGGCTACAGAGGCATCCCATAAATTATCCAGATTGAGAAATCCCAGAGAGGATCCTAGACTGAAGTCTTGGACTGATGAAACCCCCTAGAGGGCTCCAGAGCAAGGGAACCCCCCCAGATGCCTTGGCTTCCTCCTTGCCCCTGGGGGTCTCTTTGCCTCCTCTCCATCCCCCTACACCCCTTGACCCCAGGGGGAAGGATCTTGGGCAGCACAAAGGGAGCAGATGCCCAGTCACCGTGGCAACGGGAGAATGCACGCCATGGCAACCGCCCACTCAGCCTGATTTATCCGTCCCTGTCGCCCCGGCGACCAGTGACGTCATCACTTCTAGCGCTCAACACACCCAGAGAAGGGGTGGGGAGAATGGGGGATGCTGGGGGCGAAAAATTTAGTGGGGGCTGGGCAGTGGGCACAGGGAAGGGGACCAGGAAACCTTCCTTATTCCAGAGGGAAAAGAGAAGCAAAGGTCCTTTTTGGGGGTGAATCCACCCATTCTCCTGCCTCCCCTCCTCCAGTCCAAACACCCAGTTCTCTCTTCCAAATGGAGCGATCTTTGAAGATCTCCCAGCCTCCCTGGCAGCCCTCCCCTTAGCCCGTCTCCCACCTATTAGTAAGTCCTCCTGATTGCTAACCTCCCGACCTCACGTGGTAACCTCTCTCTTTGTTCAGTCCTCAGTGGAAATAGGGGCCTCCTCACCCCTCTCTTTGCTCTCACCTGAGTCCCTTCTCTCTGCCTTTCGCAGGACACTTTCTGAAACAGGGAGTGAGCCCCTCAGAGGCCAGTGGGGAAGCAGACAACTGAGGAGCTGAAATGGCTGTCCCTGGAGAGGGCTCTGCTCCCTAGGGACTGCCCCCCTGCAGTCCTTGCTGCCTCCCCGCCTCCCCCTCAGTCATGCCCAGAGCCCCCCTTTCCCCTCCGTCATTCCCTTAGCACTGTGGCTATTTTGTTATAAATAATGCCTCAAGAGTTGACTCAAAGAGAAACGACATTCAGTTGCATGTCATTTCACATCTCTTGGGAGCTCCTTCAGGATGGAGTGAAGGGAGAAGGGGTGGAGGAGACAGACACAGAAGGAGAAGACAGCATGGGAAGGGGAGAAGTGCCCCAGGAGGATGTCCCAGGTTCTAGTCTCGGCTTTGTCACAAACCAGCCAGGTGGACGCTGGGTCACAGGCTTTGTCATTACCTCTCTGGACCTGTTTCTTCACTGGTAGAGTGGGGAGGGAGGGGTAGACCGCCTCTGAGATCTCCCTAGCTCCTCATCCTGGACTCTCAAGTGTTAACTTGCTAGGGAGGGGCAAGCTGTACCTGTTCATGCCTCCTGCCCCTTCTCTGTCCCTTTCCTCAATGATATTTCCCTCAGGGTCCCTACTGTTTGCTCAGGTTTAGCCCAGGGGAAAAACCCACCTGGTTAGTTAGCCTCTGCTTGGGTCTCATCCCCATTCTCTCACACATCCCTAATGTCTCCTAATAATACCCAAATCTTACCATGATTTTATCCCTAAACTAGAGGCCTGGGGAGCCAGCCCCCTCAGGGATCAGCAGATCAGAGGGCAGCTGGTGGAGGTGGAGGGGGATAGGAAAAAACCATCCAAATCCTTTCTCTCTGTTCCCTCCCAAGCAATCTCTGTCCTCTGCCAATCCAGGATTATCCCATCCAATGTAAAGCGGCTTAGGGAGGTGAGGGTGGAGTGTGTGTGTCTGTGTATGGACTTGACTGGGTGTGGAATGGTTGGGGAGGGTTCTGGATGGGTAGCAGACAGAATGTCTCCACCATTCTCCCTTCCTTTTCACTTGAACGTAAGTAATGACAAGCAGGAGATCCCCTCCTGACCTGCCAGTCTGCAGGCTTCCCATTCATCCCCAAGAGAGATAGAGGATTAAAATAGGAGTCGGGGGAATTCCTGTTCCTGGCTTGAAGCCCCCATCACTGGAGGGACTGCGGACTCTTCTTATGGTAGATGGGGAAACTGAGGCCTTCAGAAAGAGGCCAGAGCAGGAGGGAATGAGAAGGGAACTCAGGCATCCAGAGTCCCCCTGAAAACAGGAAATAGATACTTTTCCCTCTCCTCACAGGGTAGACAAAACATAAATACACACATGCCTCGCAGACACAATAAATATCTACCGGTGACGATAAATACATAGTACAAAGAAGTACGTACACACCTGTGTACAAATACAGGCTTCTAGACACCCCGATGCAGAGCATCGACATTTGGAAAGGCTGTTCTCATTCTCCCCACAAACAATTCCCTTCTGTGCCCCTAAATCCCCCATTTCCAGCCTCTCCCCTCCTTCGCCCCAATCCTTCCTGTGGGAGGCTCTGGCTTTGTTAGCTCAGCTTGGGCACACCTGCCCCCCTCCCCGGAGTCCAGATGTGCCCTGTTTACCTGGCAACCAGGCACCCACTGGGGCCCGTTCCCTAGCTACCCCGGCCAGGTGACAGGCCTTCTACCGGGCTTCCAAAAGAAGAAGGGGCTATTTATACCTCAGGCAGGTCCAGCTTAGGTCTCAGCAGGAAAACATAAGCTTTTAATCCTCCCTGTGCTTAGGCTATGCTTAGGGCTCCCCTCCACCAAGATGTTCCGAAGGCTCCTCACCAAAAGGTGAAAAGCTTGCCCAGTGGTGCCCAGGGGTGCTAGCCAAAACTCAGGCCCTTCCAGTAAATACACAAACGGTTATGGGTAATAATAGCAATAATAATCCCATGTGAACTAAGTGGCTGCGATTGCTTTTCAGCTGTCGAGTCTCAGCATCCCAGAAAGGGGATGAGGATGCCCCGTCCTCACCACATCCCATTGCCCAGGACACATCCAGAGGCCCCGGGGGTGGCCCAAGGCCCTCGGGCCTCCTCCAGAGCCACCCCTGGGAAGTGGCCCCTTCCCCTCAGATGCCTTCCTTTCAGATTCTCGGGTGAGGAGACAGGGAAAGGAGAGGAACCAAATGCACCCTAAAAAGGGGGGCTTCAGAGGAGGGAAGAGTGGGGAGACATTAGGAAGAACTTTCCAGCAGAATTCCTCTTGTGTGTGAGCATGCACACACACACACACACACACACACACACACACACACACACAAAGGCAGTCTGTGGGGAAACAATGAAGCTCGGAAGGAAGGCAGGTGGTAGGAGAAAAGACCTGAGGGAGGGGGAGAGGGGAGGCACAAAGGGCCAGGCGGGGCCTTGGGCGCAGACATCTGCTCCCCCAACCCGTCAGTACCTTGTCCTACTCCCCCAAATGCCCTGGGTGGGGGGGATTTCTTTTCCAGGCTTAGGCCAGGGGTGCTTAACTCATTCCCTGCCCCCAAGTCTTTGGAAGCCCTGGACTCTGTTCCCCAGCATGAAGGCTAATGTAGGGAACTGTACTTCAGCTAGGTGCTTGAGGGCCTCCACTGGGTAATCATTAACCTGTCCCCCAGAGAACCATCCCCCACTTTATTTGCTCAAGAAAGAGGGAGAATGTTTCTCCTTTCCCAATCTTTCCTTCTTGCCTGAGCAGTCTCAGAGACTCAGGGAGAGATCCAGGACACATGCCCACCATTCCCCCTAAGCTGGGCCGCATCAAGCCCAGACCCTTGTGCCTACTCTGGAGTTACTCCCTCCCTCCGTTTCCTCTCCTCTCCCTCCCAAAACTCTCTGACTTGTGAAGTAGAGACAAAAGAGACACAGAAACACAGAGAGGCAGGAACAGAAATGGAGGCTGCTCATATACAGAGCAGATCTCAGAGCCACTGAGAAAAGAAGAAAAGAAAAAATGGAAGGGACAGAAGGGAAGTTCCCCATATCCCTGGACTCTAAAACACACGACTACAAAGAGGTGTTTCCACATGCAAATGCATATACTATATATGGATATGCATGCACATAGACCCTCACGCCCACCTCCCCATGTACCCATGTCCATTAACTTCATGGATTCATGACCCTTCTAAGGCTCACTCTGTGGGGTGGGGATGGGAGCATGGGGAAAGTAGGAGGAGTTGCTTCCTTCTTCCTGAGCTGCTCCTCTCCTTTTGGCAGGGCTAATGAGATTAAAAGGATGTAGCAGTAGCAAGTTAAGCATTTGTGAAGAGGTTCTTGTTGGGAGCTGCTAGAATGGCCTTGTTCCCCCCCCCCCCAGTCCCCAAGCCTATCTTCTTGGCTCGCTTTCCCTACCATCACTGGGTCACACTCTCTCTAGGAAAAAGATTAATATCCACTTTCCATCTCCAGAAAGAGAAGGGCAGAGGCTCAAGCGGATGGAAGAGAAGTGAAGTTTCAAGAAAGTCTTTCTGGCAGCCCCTAGGTTGAAGACAAGGGGACAGTGTACAGAGCAAGAGGGACTGGGGCATCTCCTTCCTTTGGGAGAGACCACTTGTCTGGGTGGCAGGAGTGAAGGGGCAATGGGGGAGATGGGATGATGGGTGGGGACTTGGCTGGCCAAATGAGCCCAGGCTTCTGGCCTTTGGGCCTCAGCCGCCAACAGCCCACCAGACTGACTGAGAATAGGAACAAAGAATCGTCCTTTAGTGGGGAGCAGGACTTCCCCTGTGTGAGCTGCCTTTGCTGTTCAAACTGGGCCCGGTTCCCCAGAACGGCAGAGGAACATAGTGTCTGACCAGTCTGCCCCTCCCACTGAAGGTTCCTCCCCAGCTCCTCTCTTTCCATATCCTGACCCATCTTGGTATGTTGTGCTTGCCAGCTCCCTCAGCCTGTCATAGGGGCACAAATGGGGCCAGTCTGAATTCCAAAATGGACCCCAAGATGCCAGTCTGCCAGATACTCCCTATTTCTCGGGCCACCATTGATTGCTCAGCCCCTCTGCCTCACACCACTCTGGCTACTGCTTCTTTGCCATGGATACAGGGCCCTTGGGGGCCTGCTGCCCAAACCAACTGGCACTTGGAGAACAAATCCCAGCAAATTGATCAGTCCCTTCCTCCAGTCTGGAATCAGCTAAGCCTCTGGGGGATGGGGTGGGGGATAACCTTTGAGTAAATTGGGAAATAGGAAAGGGAGGGTAGGTGCACTCTTTACCAAAGGATGAACCTATTTCCCTGAGAGTCACTAAGCTGAGCAGGAGAGGGAATATTAGGAAGGATGGAGGCCTGAGAGGGGAAGGACTTCCTGATAACTGGGGATGGCCAAGACTGATATTGGTACCCAGGCTGGCTCCTGAGTGCTGGCAAGGGGAGGTGGGAGGTCCCCGACTACTTCCAAGTACTACAGCCCTGCAAGTACTGACCCTGCCAAGGCTGGGACTCACCCCTGGAAGCGTCTTCTGCTCGTGCAGGGCGCTCTGCGCCTTCAGGGCTGAATCGCGGGCACAATATGTCAGGAAGGCACATCCTGGGGGGGGTGTTGGCAAAAAGATATTGGGGGGGGTGAGTCAGCCGACCTCTCCTCCCTCCCCTCCCCAAGTGCTTCTCAGTGTGGGGGCCTGAGGGCAGGAGGCCTTCTCTCAGAGGGGCAAGTCTCTCCCTTTGCTGCTTGCATCTTTTGGCTAGCTGGGGGGGGGTGGTAGGATGGGGAAGTGACTGAGGGGGACATTCAATTTCTGGGAGTTGTGAGAGATGGATGTTGTAGATCTAGGTGGAGAAGAGGGCTGAGACCCCGAAGGAAAGGAGGTGGGGATGGAGGGAAAATTGTAAGAAGGGGGAGATGAGGCCCTGGATCTGGGAGAAGGGGCAAGGAGTTTCCAGACAAGTGAATGGCACTCTTCCCCCTCCCTTAGCTTTCCCTTTCTTCTTCATCTCCTCCAGCTCTCTTCATTTCTCTCATCACCACTCTCCTACAGTCTTGGGATTTCCCTTATTTCCTAATTACTTTCCAACTCCAGCTCCCTCTTTGTCTCTCCCATGCCAAAAAATACAGTGGATGGAGAGTAGGCCAGAAGAGCAGGAAAGACTAAAAGCCATTGCCTGGAAGACCCCCTTCTTAGGGCAGGCCTGGGGGCCCTGGTCCTGGATGCTCACCATGGTCTGACCCCAAGCTTCTATCCCTGGCCCTCCAAACTTTTTCTCATCTCCTGATTCCCCTTCAATGATTCTGGAGACCATTCTGCTCTCACTCAACTCTCTTAGCTCTCCAAGACTTCCCATGCTTCCCGGATACCCCCAGTTCTTACTTCCTGACTCTCATTCTAGCCCCTTTTCACCTCAGTTCTTCAGCCCTGACTCTTCTTGTCTCCCTGCTCTCCACTTCTCTGGGGTCTCTCAAACTGCTTCTGTTCCCTCTTTCTCCATTACTCTTCCCCCCCCCCCAGACCAGTTTCATTCCTGTTGCTCTTTATCCTCTTCCCCAGCATCATGGCTCTTGTATTCTACCCCCTCCCTAGCTCTGATCCTAATTCTCTGGAACCCTCCAGCCTCTCTCTCTGGACCCCTGACCAGAGCTGAGCTTTTCTGGGTTATTCAATGCTTCAATGCTGCTGTCTACAATCTCTAGCCCCCAGTCTCCCCCTCCCCATCCCCACTTTTTTGGTCCCTCGATATTCTCAGCTTGGCGCTGCTCTCCCACCTCCCATCCCCCAGAGCTGTTCCAGCTCATCCCCCATATACTCTCTAGTTAATGCCTCCCCTGAGGCTTGACCCTCAGCCCCTCACCCTTGTGCAGCCCGGTGTACTTGTCCTTGATGACGGTCAACTCGAAGATGCGGCCAAACTGCTCGAAAATTGGCTTCAGGTCCTTCTCCTCCAGGTGCCTTGGGATCTGCCCCACAAACAGCTTGATGGCATCTGGCTCCTTCATCGGGGCGGCCCAGGAGGAGGGGCCGAGGGGGGCCAGGGAGAGAGGCCCAAAGGCCAGGGGTGCTTCCCGGTGAGGAGGGAGGTGGTGGGGGCCGGGGGCACAGCCGGGGCTGGTCCCCTTTGGCCCCCAACCACACTGCCTGGGGGGGGGGAGGGTGTTCTTCACACAAAGGAGGTTGAAGGGTCTGGGAATCCTGTGAGCCCAGGGGTCAGGGGTCTGGGCTCACACTTCTATGCCCGGGGGCATAGCCCAAGGGATTGATCTCCCTCCTAGAGATTTTGGCAAATGTCCCAGAATTGGTGGTTTTAGTGGTGTTTGTGGATCAGAACCTGGGAACTGAGAGCAGACAGCAGAATGCTGAGACTGAGTGCTTGGGCTTGAGGGCTAGAAATTGGAGACTGAGACTAAGAGCTGGCCGTGGGGAGGAGGGCCTGAGGGGAGGGGGGACCTCGGGCTCAAAGAGCTGGAGGCCTTGTTGGGTTGTCTGGAGTGTCAGTGGGGGAGACCCCCAGATTCCTGATTTGGAATAGGCAGGTCCTTCCTTAGCTTCCCCCCTGGCAGACAGCTCCCCTGTGGGCTGATCCTTCTGGTGGGTCCGATGATTCCTGATGCCCAATTCTTGATCTTTGATGGCGGCAAGACTCCAGGGCGTCACTTTGCCCTGTCCCTCCCCCCAGTCCTGCCCCTACCCCCCACCCACCCCCACCCCCAGTCCCCGGGCCTAGGAGGGCTCCCGGCTGCTCCAGCCGCGGGGTTGCCCGCTTTCCCAGTCACCTGGGTCCTGGAGCTCTGCTCCCCGGCTGTTCTCTCCTCAACAAAAACCTCCCCCTCCACACCCCCCACTCCCACCTCCCTTCCCCTGACATCAGTGATGTCAGCCTCAGGGGTAGACTACAAACTCTCTACCCTGGAGAGGAACGAATAATCAGGCATGAGCCACACCCTCCCTCCATCTCAAGTCTCTCTTATTTCCAACTACCCCCAGCAGAGCAGCTGGTCCTATCGACAATTACCCCCTCCTTCTCCCTCCTCATCACATATGTGTGACTAAGAAAGAGAGTTTGCAGAGGAGCCCTAACATAGGGTCCATTGTTCCGGGGCTGGAGCTGTCCCTGGTGCTGGAAGGGAAGGCCCTGGAGAGGGGAGCTGGGGAGAGGGGCAGTGGGGAGCATGGAGTCTAGGGAACAGGAGGGAGAGGAGCCAGAGAGGTGGCCAGGAAGGGCAATCTGGGCGAGGAAAAAGGTCCTCGTAGCAGGAGAGTAGGCTGAATGCCAAAGGGGAGTGGAAGGGGAGGGGACAAGAGCGTGGAGTAGAAGGACTAGGGAAAATGGGAAGAAAATGAGGTTAAAGGGAAAACCTAGGGAAGGGGGAGAAGGAAGAATCAGGCGAAGATCAGAGAAAGCCGGAAGAGCCCTGTATTGTACTAGTAATGAGACTGAAGAACCAAAGTTGTTTGGCTCTTAACTGTCATTCCTGGAAGCTCCTTAAAGAACGGCTTATTTCATTCATCTTTGTATTTCCCACAGTGCCTAGCCCAGTGCCTTGACTGACTGAATGAATGAATGAATAATCTGGGGAGAAGCAACTGGGATAATTCTGAATGCCTTCAGGAGGAGGCTGATCGGCTCCTTTCTTTCCTTTATCTGATCTTTTACCTTTTTCTTGGTATCCCCAGCACTTAGTATCTGGCACAGAGATGGTGCTTAATACAAGTTTATTGATTGATTGATAATCCGTTTAAAAGTTTCTTTTAGTAAGATTCCTACATTGAATCAAATAATAGCTCACATTCTAAGCTTTCTAAAGTACTTTCCTCACAATAATATTATGAAATAGACAGTACAAATATGAATTTCCCATTTTACAGAGAAGAAAACTAAAGTTCATCAGGATTATGATTTCCCTGAGGTCACACAGCTACTGGGCATCAGAGCCAGAAACAGAATTCAGCTCTCTTGGCTCAAGCTAAGCCTCTTTGAATGTGCTCATTTCTTCCAGATACAAAAGTGTATGTAGGAGGCAAATTTCGGATTACTCCCCTCTCCGACAAACACTCCGATTGATTTATATCACTTACAGTATTTCAAAAGACTTTTCATTCTGAGAGGTAGCTTAGCTAAAGTGGAAAAGTCCACATTTAATAAGCATTTATGAAGTAGTTACTTATTAAGCTATGTGGTATAGTGGATAGAGCACTGGGCCTAGATTTGGGAAGATAAGAGTTCAAACTGAGCTCCAGATATATACTAGGTGTGTGACCATGGCACTTAACTTGCCTTAGTTTGCCTTAATTCACCTCAGTTTCTCATCTGTAAAAATGGGGACACCTTAGAGAAGGAAATGGCAAACATATCTTTGCCAAGAAAATCCCATGAACAAGTCCACGGGTCACAAAGAATTGGACTGAACAACAAGCACCTACTAGGTACCAGGCACTGTGCTGAGACCTGGAAAGAGGCAAAAGATGGTCCTTGTCCTCAAAGTCCTAGAGTAGAAAGGACTTGTTTTCTAATACTTCCTGCCACTATAATCTTGAATAAATCATTTAATTCTTTTAAGCCAGTTTCTTTATCTATAAAATAGGGAGAGTAATATTTGCACCATTTACATCACAGAATTATGAGGAAAATATGAAACATATGTGAGTCAGGGATGGGTGCTGGACCCATGGTTTCACTGGTCCAGGAAACTTCCAGGTGAGGAAGTATCTTCTGCCATTGCAAGCCAGCATCTTCTCTGAAGAAAGTACCTTGTCCAGAGAGCCCCATGACTACTAGTGGGCACAGGTGGGATTGGAACTTGGGTCTGCCAGGCTAGTTTTCTAGCTCTTAGGGCATCCTAGCTTTCCTTATGTGAATTGTTCTATTACATGAAACCTTAATTAAGCAGCAATGTGTTCAGAACATTGTGTTACGTGATGTGAGAGGTAGAGAGTTTAGAGAAGACCAAGTCTCTGCCTTCTAGCAGAGGGATCAGACATAGGTGATACCACCATATGCAGAAGGAGGGTGGTTGGCACAGGGGCCCCTTGTGCTTCCCTGAAAGAGCTCCCAGTTTCTCCTCCCCAGGATTACCCCACCATCAGGAGTCCTCCTCAGAAGTGGCTTCTTTCAAGAGTCTTGTTAGCCTTCCTGGCTTTTGTTCTACACCTCCATCCTGCCCCCTTCTCCCTATTGGGGGGGGGGAATAATGCCTTCCTCCTTCCCTTTGACTTCCAACCCCACTCTTAATTCCAACAGCTTCAGCTCTTTCACTGACATGCCATGTTACAAGGGTTGTGGGGCCCCTCGGGAACCTTCGCCCATGCTACAGAGTGAGAAATAACGCTCTTTCCCTTTTTTCTGACTTTCAATCCTAGGAACATGTGTTCTGTGGCCTGGAATCACAAGTTGGTATTTGGAATGGGTGTGTGTATGGGGAAGTGTTATAATCTAATTGCTTCGTTCTGCCTAAGATTCATTATCAGAGAGATGTCTCTGCCAAGCCCTCTGTGCCAGAGCTGGTGACTCAAGGCATCATGAGGGCGAGGGGCACAAAGACAGGGAAAGGCAGATGGAAAGTGCAAATAGGGTAAGGGAACTTTCCTTTCCCCACCCCTACCCCCACTGCTGCCTCTGGCCTTCTAATCTGACCTCCTTATTTATGGAGGCAGCAAAGAGATCTGGCATAGACACACACACACACACACACACACACACACACATCCCTGAGGACAGGGCCAAGGAGGACCCCACAACTCTGCCGATTTCATTATTCCATGTCTTGTTAGCAGAACTGCTGCCCTGCTACTCACTCAGGTCTTGTGCTGATTATTTTAAATAAAATATTAAACATTTCACAAAAAAAAATGATGAACCCTTCTCTCTATTTGTCAGGATAGGGAAGGCAGCTCTAGACAGCAAAAGCCCCTAGTCTCTAGTCCTGAGATTCACCAAAGAGGCACTAGATGTTTCAATCTGTGGGGAAGATTTTAGGAGAGAAAAGTTAGGAGCCATTGTAGCTTGGATTTAATTCAGCATTGTCCTTATTTACTGGATGATCTTGAGGAAGTCCCTGGTTCTTCTCCCTCTTTTGTGAACTCCTGACTAAAACACCCATGTCATTTCCAAGCTATTCTGTGAAAGATTTCTTTGCAAAGAAGACTAGGGGAGAGTTCTAGACAAATTTCACACTTTTTGGACTTTCACGTGGGCTACATCCACCAAACTGTGGGAAATCTGAGGAAGGAAAGATAACTTCCTTGGGGAGATGGGGAATGCTGGTGCTGGGTGTGGTTAGGAAATCAGGGAAAGATTCCTAGAAGAGATAGCTGACATATATATTAGGCCTCGGAGAGAGGGGCCTGAACAGAAAGTACTTCTTAGAAATCTTAACCTCTTTTGTTTCACAGACACCTTGGCAGCAGGCTAGTAAAGCCTTTGGATACCTCAGAATAAATTTTTTTAAAATTAATAACTGAAGGAAATGCTAAAATTTCAGCTTGAAATTAGTTAGAATAAAGATGTAAGCTTTCCCATCCAAGTGATATCTGTTCATAGACCCTCTAGTTAAGGAGTCTTTCCTCTAAGAAACTTAGATTGTCAGAAAGCACAGATTCAGACTCACTGAAATTTGGAATTGGAACAGCCAACCAGTCCATTCATCCAGCCTCTGCTGGAAGACTTCTGAGGGGGAGAAGTCTGTTCAACTTTTGTAGCTAAGAGAAGAAGTTGTTCTTGGCATCAAGTCTACATTTTTCATTTTCCTTTTAACTCCTATTCCTCCTGGCCCTGCCTTCTGGGGTCAGACAGAAAACATGCAATACCTCTCCACATTGGGAGATCATGTTCCCCTGGAGTTTTCTCTTCTCCAGGCTCAACCTGCTCAATTCCTTCATGTGAGAAGTCCTCAAGAGCCTTCACCAACATGGCTGCCCTTCTCTGGGTACTTTCAGCTTTTCAGTAATCTCCCATGGTTCCCAGAATGGAAGAATGCACTGGATATGTTTTGACCATGACAGAGCATAGCAGAACTAGCAGCTCCATATATCTCTCTTACTGCAACCCAAAGTCACATTAGCTTTTTTGGTGGCCACAGAACATTATATTGAGCTTTCAGTATATTAAACCTCATTATCTTTTTCAAGCAAACTGCTCTCAACCTAGAATGGTAAAGCTGATTTTTTGAACTCCAAAGATTTTACATTTGTCCACTTGAGAATTTCATCTTATTAAACTCATGTCAGTGCTTAAGTCAGTGAAAATCTTTGTGGATCCTTATTACCTACTATATTAACTATCCCAGCTGACTTTGCGTCAGATCGTAGTGTTAACTATCTACCAGCCTCTATGTCATTATCTCTCTTTTCTCATAAAGTTCAGGCTCTTGTTTTACCCATTTTCCTCTCCATACCAACTTTTGCCTTTATACTAGGGACTATACATACTGATGTGTTAAATATATATATATATATATATATAAATATACATATATATATTTGGCTTTTTGTTGAGGCAATTGAGGTTAAGTGACTTGCCCAGGGTCACACAGCTAGGGAATATAAGTGTCTGAGACCAGATTTGAACTCAGGTCTTCCTGACTTCAGGGCTGGTGCTCTATCCACTGCGCCATCTATTTGCCCCTATGTTCAAATATTCTAACTTCATAATTCTATTACTTCCTTAACACTCATGACCTATTTCTCCATAACCTCAGTCATGTGTAGGGATAGTCATGTCTTTGTTCTGTCAACAATCATAAGTGTTCCACTTCCATGATCCCCAAACTCTAAAATTCCTTTATCAAGTCATAACTTCCTATAATTCTACCTCTCTTTATATCTTAAAACATCTAAACTTAATCATTTTCCCTGGGATCTCCAATTCCTTCATTCCTTAAGATTTTTCTGGGCTATCACCTTCCTAATCTCTATTCTATGGTTAATGAATTCAATTCTCTTTTTGAATTGTTCTCTTATATTTTACTAAACACCAACCATGGATTAAAATAGATATCATTGTCATTTTTTCCCCAGATGATACTCCTAGTACTGCTTTTCTTACTTTTAGTGACTATGGAGGCTGCTCTATGTCTTCTAAGGGATCCTTGCCTATAGTGGTATATGTAGTAATTAGCTGAATTAAATTCATCCACTTAAGTTCATTGACACTGGAGATGTCAATGTTTCATATTTCCATCTTCTGTTTGACCATATCCAGTTTACCGTGGTTCACAGGTCTTTCCTATGCAATACTGATTGCACTTCCCTTTCATCATGAGCTTCCTTTCAGTTTTGGCACAGCTGTTTCAATTAGTACTAGAGCTACTAGTAGTTGTCCTTATTTTTCCCCAATAGTGTACTGGACTTGTTCTGACCTGTGGGACTCATCTTCTGATGTCATTTCTTTTATCATTTTAATATTGCCATAGGATTTCCATGGCAGATATTGGACTGGTTTGTCACTTCCTTCCCCAGTGGATCACCTTTTCTCAGAGATTAAAAGGAGATTGGGCCAGCTAGATGAGTGCAGTGAATAGAGCCCCAGCCCAAGAGTCAGGAAGATCTGAGTTCAAATCTAAACTCAGACATTTAACACTTACTAGTGAACAAGTCACTTAACTCCAATCGCCTCCCCCCCAAAATGAGAGAAAATACACAGAAGAACTATACATGAAAGATCTTTACATCATCAACATTCACATTGTGTGGTCTAGAGCCAGACATCCTGGAGAATGTAGTCAAATGGGCCTTAGAAAACATTGCTAATAAGGCTAGTGGAGATGATAGAATCCTAGATGAACTATTTAAAATCCTAAAAGATGCTGCTGCTAAAGTACTAGACTCAATTTGTCAGCAAATTTGGAAAACTCAGAAATGACCACTGAATTGGAAAAGATAAGTTTACATAGCAATCCTAAAAAGTAATGCAAAGGAATATTCAAATTACTAAAATAATTTCATTCATTTAATGTGTCAACAAAGTTATGCTTAGCTACCCTTCTGCAAGATACCCTTCAGCAATATGTGAATTGAAAACTACCAGAATAGCAGACTGATTTTTAAAGAAGCAGAGGAACTAGAGACCAAATTGCCATCATTTGCTGGATTATGGAGAAAACAAGGGAGTTCCAGAAAAACATTTATTTCTTCTTCACTGACTGCACTAAAACCATTGATTGTATGGATCACAACAAAATGTGTTAAGGCCTCAAAGAGATGGGAGTATCAGGCCATTTTATCTCCTGAAGAACTTGAATGTAGATCAAGAAGCAACAGTTCCAAACATGGAACAATGTTTTATTGGTTGAAGATTGGAAAAGCAGTACAACAAGGCTGTATTCTGTCATCTTATTCATATAACTTATTTGCAAAGTACATTGTGCAAAATGCCAGATTGGATGACTCAAAAGCTGGAATTAAAGATTGCCAGGAGAAATATCAACATTTTCAGATATGCAGATGATACTACTCTGAAGGCAAAAAGTAAAGAGGAATTAAGAAGCCTCTTGATAATAGTGAAAGAAGAGCATGTAAAAGCTGTTTGAAGCTTAACATAAAAAAACAAACAAACAAAAAAAAAAAAACAAACCTAAGATCTTGGCAACTGATCCCATCACTTCCTGACAAATAGAGGGAGAAGAAACAGTATCAGATTTTATATTATTGGGCTCAAAAATCACCACAGATGGAGACTACATCCATGAAATTAAAAGACATTTTTTTCCTTGGAAGGAAAGCTATGGCAAATCTGAAGAGCATACCAAAAAGCAGACATTATCTTGCTGAAAAAAGTCCGTGTAATCAAAATTATGGTTTTTCCAGTAGCAATGTATGGTTGTGAGAGTTGGACTATAAGGAAAACTGAGTGCCACAGAACTGATAGTTTTGAATTGTGGTGCTGGAGAAGACTTGAGAGTTCCTTGAATAGCAAGGAGATCAAATCACCTGGTACTTAAAGAAATTAATTCAGGCTATTCACTAGAAGCTCAAATAATTTGGCCATATAATGAGAAGATGGGACTCATTGAAAAAAGAAGGTGATGTTGGGAAAGATTTCAAAGACAAGGAGGACAGAAGATGATGAGATGGATAGGTAGTGTCAGAGAAACCATGAACATGAATAGATTTTGAGAGAGAATGGAGTAGAGAAAGGAGCCTTGTGTCTTATGATCCATGGAATAACAAAGATTTAGACTGAACAAGAAGAGCAGCTAAAATCCTGGATTACTCTAATCATGTCCCTTTTGCTTGCTTGTGCTGTTGAACAGAACTGGAGGAAATCATGCAACCAAGCACAGTCGTCCATTACTAATTTATGTTAGGTAATCTTATCTTTTTTTTTTCTCCTTTAGTGATTCTCCAGTCCATTCCCTCCAGATGCTGTTCCAAACCTTCTCTTCTTTAAGTCTTCTACTCAAGCCTCCCCCACTATCTAAGCTAAGAAAATAGAAACAATTTT
The DNA here is from genome assembly GCA_023553655.1 of Myrmecobius fasciatus. NCBI lineage: Eukaryota > Metazoa > Chordata > Mammalia > Dasyuromorphia > Myrmecobiidae > Myrmecobius > Myrmecobius fasciatus. Next base: position 271,573 of record JAJPUD010001396.1, on the reverse strand, counting down.
ACTGAGTTCCTTCTTCTAGACCTTATAATGCTCTTTATATGATCTTATAAGCCCCCATGATCTTCATCTTCATCAAGCTTCAATGATCATCTCTATGCATATGACTCCTAGATCTAGATATCCATTCTAGACGCTCTGCTTTACTCCATTTAAGTACTCCAACTGCCCAGTGGACTTTTCAAGCTGAATATACCAATGGCAGCTCAAAGTCAACGTTTCCAACAGAACTGATTCTCTTTCTCCCCATTTCCAACAAACTTCCTTATTCCCATAAGGGTGACATATCTTTCCAATTACCCATGCTATTTATTATCTTGTTCTTCATTATCCCTTACCTCCTTTTTCATTCAGTTGATAAACCTGGATGTTTCTCCTTCTATAACGTCTCTTACAGACATCCCCTTCTCTCTACTCACACAGCTACCAACTTAGTTTAGGCCTTTATCCTCTCTTTTTTAGACAATTACAACAGTTTTTCTTTTCTTTTCTTTTCTTTTTTTTTTTATTGATCTGAAATTCATCCCGCTCCAATTCATTTTTCACAAGCTGACAAAGTATTTCCTAAAGCACAGGCCTGAGCAATAAACTACAGTATTTCCTTATTGCTTTTAGGATCAAATGTAAACCCTCTAGTTTGGCATTTTAAGCACACCTCAACCAGTTTATCCAATGGCTTTTAAGGACTTTTAAATTAATCAAGGATTTTATTGAACTTATTTTAAGTCTAGGATTGATCGATTAAATGTTCTCAATGTATAAGCGCATAGTATCATGATACTTTAAGTGGAATGAAATGATTTGATTAACTCAATCTATACTTACAATCTTATAAAAAGGAAAAAAAAAATCAAAGCATTCATTTAAGGAGTTTACATTCTATCAGAGATGTCCTCATAGAAGAATATACAGAAGACATACACAAAAATACAAGGTAGTTGTGGAAAAAGGCAGTTAGGTAATATAGCAGATAGAGCGCCTGGCCTGGAGTCAGGAAGACTCACTAGCTGTGTGATCCTGGGCAAGTTATTAAACCCTGTATGTCTTAGTCCTTCATTTATAAAATGAGCTGCAGAAGGAAATGGCAAACTACTGCAGTATCTCAGCTAAAAAACCAAACCAAAACAAAACACAAACCCAAATGGGAATATGGGACACCACTAAAAAACCACAACAAAATAACAAAAAGGTTTGAGAGGGTTTTAGTAGCTGGAGGGATCAAGAAAGGCTTCATGTGGAAAGGAGTGCTTGAGCTGTGTCTTGAAGTTAAAAATAAACTCTCATAGGCAGAATTGAGATGCATTCCAGGCATGGGGCACAGGGATGGGAGATGGAAGAATCCGGGGCTTGTGGAGTATGGAGGATTATTGGCCTAATGGCAAACTTATGGAATCTTTCTGGAGAGAAATTGAGTTAACACACAGTAAAAATTACACACTGCCCCTTCCCCAAATCAATACTTTAACCCAATCATTTCATTAATGATGCTATGCTATGGAAGTTTTATCAAAAACATGAAAGAACTATATATTCAAAGATTTTCATGACATCATTATATCTAACTATAAAAACTGGAAAGAACCTAGATGTCCAAGAATAGGGGGATGGTAAAATAAGTTGTTATATATTTACATAATGAAACACTATAATAAAATTAGGAATGGTAAGGAAGGAGAATACAAATAAGTATGGAAATACCTTTATGCAATATTGCAAAAACAAAAAACAAAAAGAAAATGAGAATGATGTGCACAGTAAGACCACATAAGGAGAAACATGAATGAGAAAATCCTAATAAGGATTTGGAAAGACTGGAACAATTGTTCTGATATTTTATATACTGAAGTTAATTTTGTTCACATAAATTATTTGGAAGAAATAGAAGTCCTTGGGAAGCCCTGAATAAAATGAATCATGATATATAGCTGTTTTTGTATTGACTGAAGAAACTCATTCATGTCCCGAGGCTTTTGATAAGTAGCTGACCAATTATGAACTCAAGAAGACTCCAACGGATAGCAGTTCTCACCAAGCCCCCAAAAGAGAACTGGCAAACCTTTTAAAACAGAACCATTATCTTTGCCCCCAAACCCTGTCCTCTTTCAAACTTATTTCTGTCAAAAAGCACCACCATCTTTCTACTTCCTCTTCCAGGGTTATAACTACAGCATTAACTCTTACTTCTCCTTCACATATTAGTCAGAGAAACATTTATTAGGCATCTACTATGTACTAGGCACTGGGAATACAAATATAAATAAAAACAAGGGAAGTTCATGCTCTAGAGAAGCTTGTAATCTAATGGGGAAAGACAATACACAAAGGAAACTGAGGAAATATCAAGGAGGCCCAGAAGCAGTGTACCTGGTGGGAAATAGGGCCTCTTTCTTTCTTTCTTTTTTAAATAATAGCTTTTTATCTTCATAACACATGTAAAAACAGCTTTCAACATTCACCCTTGCAAAACTCAGTGTTCCAAATTTTTCTCCCTCCCTTCCCCCTTCCCTAGACAATAAGCAATCCAATAGAGGTTAAACATGTGCAATTCTTCTAAACCTGTTTCCACATTTATCTTGCTGCCAAGAAAAATCAGATCAAAAAGGGGAAAAATGAGAAAGAAAACAAAAAGCAAGCAAACAACAAAAAAGGTGAAAATACCATGTTGTGATTATACATTCAGTTCCCATAGTCCTCTCTCTGGATGCAAATGGCTCTCTCCATCACAAGTCTATTGGAACTCTTAGTCTCCTCTTTCAACAGACTCCAGAGGTCCATGGCCCAGCAGTCCAGGCCAATTCAATCTTATAACAAAATGAAATACAGCCAGTCAACTGCCAAGTCTTGTCTTTTCAATCTCTATATCTCTTACTTCTGATCTCCCACCTGGGTTTGCTCAGGCTCCCATTACTGCTTGCTTAGATTGGCTTTTGGAATGGTTTTTCTGCTTTAATTCACTACTCCATCCCTATGATTCGGCTGCTGGTTTTCCTTAAATGCAAATGTGACCAAATCACAAAACTCACTGCTCCTGTTCCTAAAATAATCACCATCACCATTTCTAGTTGCCTCTAGGATCCCATAGAAATGCTTCTCCTTAGCTTTTAAAGTCCTTCACAGTCTGGGCATAAACCTCCTCATGCTCCTGAGGGCAATCCTGCAAAGCTGCCCTGGCTCTGACCCTTCCACATGACTGGCCATCTCCAAGTCTTTCCAGTGGCCATGGCCCGTGACTGTAATGTACTTCTTCACTTCTGCCTTACTGGATCCTTTTCTTGCTACCTTGCTACCTTGATCCCCTTAGTAGCCAGTGTCCTCCCTCTTAAACTATTTTGGATTTTGCAACTCGGTCCCCCTTTTATTTCTATTTCTTCTGTATATTCTTAGATGATGGGGGAACTGTCCAATGGAGCTTGCACGTTATGTTCTTTCCGATACTCCTCCATGGAACCTTGGGTGAGTCTAAGAAAAGCCCTAGTGCACTGTCAGCTGCTGAGCCGGGAGGAAGTGAGTAGCTGGCCAAAGTGATCTCTCTCCTTCCTGTAGGTGAGCAGGGCAAGGGCAACAGGTGGCTCCAGTTGGGGAGAGATGGCACCAGCAGCCAACCTGTGGCCGGGAGCTCAGCGAGAGAGTCCTTGGTGTTTTGTAATCAAAAGGGAAGGAAGCCCTGGAAAGGCTAACCACCTCTGAGGTCAGGCCCAGCTGAGTAGCAGATGGCCCTAGCAGCCCAGGTGCTCTGACTGGCAAGTGAACCTGGAGCAGGGAATGCTTCCTAGTAACTCCCAGGGATCAAAATTAGAGCAGAATTGCCCAGTTTCCAGGGACTTTTTATCCTTCTTGCTATTTCTTTTCAGTAAATATCATTTTGTAAAAGTTAATTGAGGGTAGTACAGTGGTTAGAGTGCTGATCCTGGAATCAGGGAAGAGTTCCTCCTGAATTCAAGTTTGGCCTCAGACATTTCCTAGTGGGGAGACCCTGGACAAGTCACTTAACCCTGTTTTTCATGAGCTGGCAAATGATTCCAATATCTTTGCCAAGAAAATCCCAAATGGGGTCAAGAAGAGTCAGACAGGACTGAACAATAATGAAAAAGCTGCCTGATGTTAACTGGCTAACCTGATAGCAGGGATACTAATCACTGCTTTCTGTTATTATAATTACTACTAGGGAGAATCTGTCAGAATGGGGACTCCAAGACCTCCCCAGAAAGCTACCTGCTCTTGACACACCTGGCCTTTCAATGTGTGGGAGTTGGTTAAGGATAAGGATCCCCAGAATTCCTACCGCTACACATATATGTGCCTGTTCTCTCTGGAGGATGAAAGCACCTTTTAAGCAGACATGTTTCACTTACTATATTTATGTCCCAGTGCTTGACATTTATTAAATACAGAATGATTGGCGCACAGGTAGACTGCAGAAGGTGGGGGGCACAGGGGAGGTGTGTGGGTTAGGATTTTAGTCGGAATGAAAAAAGCATTAATTAAGCAGTTCTGGATTATCAGGTTCCATAGGGAATGCTGGGAATATACATACATCAGGGACAAAATCTCAGCCTTCAAGGATCTTCCGCTTTAATCGTGGCAGGCAGGGCCAAGTCTGAGTGCTACAGTGAGGGCGAATTAACCCGTGTTGGCTCATTTTGGCACACGGGCTGCTCCAGAAGCAGTAAGGTTATCTGCCAAGGGTTGGGGAGCTTCTGTGTCGCCATGGGCATGAGATCAGACTTGGGGTGGGATGGGATGGGAAACACGATCTGGGTTGGGCCTAAGTGGGTTTGCCCTTATTTACTCATTAGCCCAGACCAAGCGGAGGACTCTCAGACTGAGAGGATGCGTAGCCTCAGGGATGGGCCCTGACTGCGGAGGGATCACGGGCGGCAGAAATGTCTGAGAGCCCTCGCCCAGGACTAAGCACTAGGGATGCTGCAGGAGTTCCGAGCGGAGCAATCCGGTCACGGAAGGGATAAACAGGAAACTGAGGCACAGAGGGCGCCCCGACTCCCGAGGAAGATGAGCCGGCAGGGCCGAAACCTGGGCCAGGACGACGGGCTTGGCCTGGTGAGGGAGAAGGGACTTTGAATGCCAAGCCAAGGCTGACGTTTGTTCGGTCTGGGGGCCGGGGGGAGCCCCCGGGGCTTAGGAAGGAGCAGAGCTGCTTTGGGGGCTAAATGGAGGAGGTGCGGGTGACCCCGCCAGCAGCTCGACCCCGGGCAGGCAGGGGTCAGAGAGCCGCAACCCAACACCCCACTGACAGGAAGCACCCGCGGGTCTGTAGGGAGGAGGCCGAGGGCCCGGATCCTTCCTTCTTCCCCTGGAGGCCACGTGGCCTCTCGGACCCCGGGCTGCCGGTCTCACTTTGCCTTCTCATTTCACACCGGGATTAAGACGTCCCCTCCCCACCCTGGGATCCACGTCGGAGCGTGGGTCACGTGTGTGGTTTTGGTGGCTGGACCTCTCGACTTCTGGAAAGAAGGCGCCAGTCGGAGGTCGCCGGTTCGAATCCTGTTTGACACTTTTGGGGGAGGGGTTGGGGAAGTTACTTCACACTCTCAGGGCCTCAGTGTCCTTCAATGAGGACTGTTGCTCCTGCTCAATACTCCTACTATCCCTCGCCCCCAGGTACAGACTCGGAGTCGGCGGGGTCGGGGGTCACCATGAGCCCAGCCCCATCGCTTGGGCCACTAGGGCGCCAAAGCCCGAGGCCAATGTCAGCGGCGGGATTCGCATACAGACCCTTTGCCTCCCTCTGCAGTCGGGCTCTGCCCCCTCATTCGGCATGTGCTTGAGCGCTGTCAAGGGTAACTGGAGACTCCAAAAGCTTCTCCCACAGAAGGGCGTGCCTGGGATTGAGGGGAGTGGGGAGAGCGATGGGTCTGGAGTCAGAGGTCCTGGATTCGAGTTCTTCCGGTCTCATGCCCGCCAGGGGGCAGCGCTAGCTGGACACTCGCAAGATGCCACTTACCTCGCCGGGCCTCCGAAGCCTCATCAGACAAGTGACCAAGATGGACCGCGTGGCCGCCGAACACACGCCCTTCTCCACACCCGCGAGCCAGAGGACCTCCCTCGAGCCCCGCCTCAAATGACCCCGCCCCTCGGAGCCCCGCCCACGGTGCACGGAGGGGCGGGGTCTCCCGAGCGTCGCCATAGCGACCGCGACAAGATGGCTTCTCTGAGCTCGGGGCTAGAGGGTCCTGACCCTGGGTCGCTGAGCGCAGAGCAGCTCTCCCGGCTGCGGGATTTCAAGGTGGGCGCAGCTCCGGCGTGAGGAGGGATGGCGGGGGCGGGGAAGGATGGTGTGTGAAGATAATGTGGACACTGGGAATGGAGGGGCCCAGAGAGGGGCGAGGGGTGGGCAGAGTTTCGTTTCTCGCCCCGCCTCTCCGAAGGGAACCCGGATTTGGTCCGAGGGGTGAGGAGTGGGCGGGGCTTCCCCTCCCCCGACCTCCTCGACCCCGCCTCTCTCTCCCTCCCAGATCAACACGCGCATAGCGAACGAGAAGTACCTGCGCTCCCACAGGGAGGTGAAGCTGCTTCTGAGCGGCTTTTTCAGGTAGGCGGCCCGCGAGGTCCCCCCCAGCCCCGGCAGCCCCCCGTATGGCCCGAGCCCGGGTTGCAACCGCCCGGAAGAGGTCGCCCCATCCCGGGAGGGAAGCTCAACTCTTTTTTTTTTTTTTTATTAAAGCTTTTTATTTGTATAACATATGTATGGGTAGTTCCCCAGCGTTGATCTTTACAAAGCTTTCTGTTACAAATTTTACCCCCAGTCCCCTCCCCTGCCCTAGATGGCAGGAAGTCCACTACATGTTAATAATGTTGAAATGCTTGAGAAGTTATACAAGAAAAATCCTATCTACAAGAAAAAAAAAGAATCAGCGAAAGGAAACACAATGCAAGCAAACCTCAATAGAGATCATGAGAATGTTACCTTGTGGTCCATATTTCATTTCCCTCTCTCTGGGTGTATATGGTTTTCTTCAGTGAACAATTGGAACTGGTTTGAGACAATTCTTTGTTGCAGAGAGCCATGTCCATCAGAATTGATCATCATGTAATATTGTTGTTGCTGTGTATGATGATCTCCTGGTTCCGCTCGTTTCACTCAGCATCAGTTCATGCAAGTCTCTCCAGGCCTCTCTGAAATCGTCCTGCTGGTCGTTTCTTACAGAGCAATAATATTCCATAACATTCATATACCATAATTTATTCAGCCACTCTCCAATTGATGGGCATCCCTTCAGTTTCCAGTTTCTAGCCACTACAAAAAGGGCTGCCACAAACATTCTTGCACATGTGGGGCCCTTTCCCTCCTCTAAGATCTCTTTGGGATATAGGCCCAGTAGAAACACTGCTGGGTCAAAGGGTATGCAGAGTTTGATAACTTTGGGCATAGTTCCAGATTGCTCTCCAGAATGGTTGGATCCGTTCACAGTTCCACCAACAATGTATCAGTGTCCCAGTTTTCCCACATCCCCTCCAACATTCATCGTTATCTTCTGTCATTTTAGCCAATCTGACAGGGGTGTAGTGGTACCTCAGAGTTGTCTTAATTTGCATTTCTCTGATCAATAGTGATTTGGAGCAACTTTTCATATGACTAGAGATGGTTTTAATTTCATCATCTGAAAATTGTCTGTTCATATCCCTTGACCACTTATCTATTGAAGAGTGGCTTGAATTCTTATATATGTGAGACAATTCTCTATATATTTTAGAAATGAGGCCTTTATCAGAACCATTAAATGTAAAGATGATTTCCCAATTAGATGGGGAAACTCAACTCTTGAAACGATTGGTGGCAACTTTATGCAGCGCCCCAAGCGTCGTAAAGGCGGAAGCGCTTCGATGAAGGGAATTTCCCCCGGTCCCATTAGGGTCATCCACCCCATTACTGCGGGCCCACCCCCGGTGAAGGACGTGTCTTCAGGGGTCAGATGAAGGCACGGACGAGGCAGAGTGCGGTGGGGGCGCGGGCTCTCCGTTATGCTGAAAACCCAAATGAGGGGCTCCCTGCTACCTTCCTTCCCTGCTTGTGCTCAGGTTCTATATTGTATAGGACCCTGAAGGGCTGAAAAATGGATTACGATCTGTCCTTGTATACTCCGTAAAGAGGATTTTTTTTTTTAAATCCAAGAACAGGTTGGAGGGGTGGGCGGGAGGGATTTGGAGAATTCACCTATTATCTAAGGCAGTGAAAGTGAGTGGTCCGGGTTCGTGCTCCTGCACTTGGCAGCTGGGGGCGGGTGGTGGTGAAGTGGCTGGAGTGCTGGTTTGCGGTTCGAAGGCTCACCTTGCCAAATTCAGCCAGTCCTTTAATCCAAATCTACGGGTTCTCACCTGGAGAAGGCGGGGACCCAGGGGGATACCTGAATGACGCCATCGCCAAAGGCCGGGCTCTACCACAGGCTTGGTCTATGGTGGGGGAGGATTTGCCAGTCGATAGGAGCCACCTGGCGGGCAAGTTTCTCCCACTTAGCCTGAAGAAAGTCCAGGGAGAGGCTGGGTCTGTCAGTGAGGATCCAGTGAAGGTAGAGCCTCGTGGGTCCCAAGGGGAAATGGTGCCGGAGGTGGCTATGGGACACGTTGGTCACCAGACGGCCCCTTATCCCTACCTTGTTGGCCCTTTCTCTTGTGATCTTCTTGGTGCTTTGGAGGCAGGTAAGATGGGAAACGGTGGAAAATGAATAGTTAGGGTTTATCTGCTCTCTGGCTGAGTGGCAACAGAATGAACACTAGCTTTTCATTTTTTGGATGCTTCAGATGGCTCTGCTAGGAGAGGATTCCCGAGCAGGGGGAATGGAACCCGCCCCCCAAGTGCTTGCCCTTCAGTATTCTGTAAGATTTGCCTCTGGTATTTAGTTGCCTCTCGAGCAGCCTCCCCATTGGCAGAGAGGACTTTCCAGCTGGGATTTTTCAAATCCTATTGTTTTACTGGCATTATCATAAATCTTAAATATGTACTATTTATTATAATGTACATATTAATATATGAGAATATATACAGAATGTGTGTCCAGGTATTTAAATACGACAGAATTTCAAACTTAGGGATAAAAAGCAGGGAACTCATTTATTTTACATAATTTTAAACCTCAGGTTTAGTTTGAAGTACATGATATATTACACAGAAATTTTCTCTTTTATTAAACAAAAAGAGAGCAAAAACCTATGATGGGTCCAGAGGTTCCCAGACAGAATTTCGTCAAGATCTGACACAGAATGTGTGTGTTTGATGCCTGAGGGGGTGTCTAAAAACTGGAAAAGTAACACAAAAAAAAAATGAATTGCAACTCCTAGGCTGAAATAGCACCACCTGTATTCTGTAGTTCCCAGTAGAAAATAAGGTGGTAAATCATGGTAATTTTTCCCTTTTAAAGAACTTCATACCAGTCTACCTCCGATTTCATAATATAAATCATTGAGAAAATATAATTCATTTTAAACCAACCTGGTTTATCCCATAAGGCAAGGGATAACTGCATGTGTTTCATTTGTGAGCAGGAGTTCTTAATCTGGAGTCCAGGAGCCACAAGAAGGTCTGTGGATAGACTTCAGGAGACCCAAACTCAGATGGGGAAAAATTCTATCTTTAATATAGTTGATTTCCTTTGTAATCCAAAATATTTTATGCATATGAAAATATGATTCTAAGAAGGGGTGCTTAGAGGCGCTAGAGTCTAGGGTAGAAAACATAAAAATGTTTTTCTGTCAATAATTGATCAGTTATTTGGGAGTTAAAAAAAAATCTAATTTTGCCATCAACCTTTCTTTCTGATAATACAAGAATTGCTTATTTTTAAGTCTTTTTTCCCCTTTCTTTTATCCTTTTGTATTCTCCAGAGAAATGTTTTTGAAAAGACCAGTGGACATTCAAGAATTTGCTGCAGGTGAGACTACAATTTTTGGGTGTTTGATCCAATCAGGGGAAAAGCAATATATTGTAGGTTTAGACTGGCAAAATCCCTGCAGCATGGGGTCTACTTGGTGGGATCCTGGCAAGTAGGAGCCTCTTTCTTTCAAGGTCATTTCCTTAAACTATGGACAGATGAGAGATGAGGCAGAACCTCCCAGGGGAGGTATTTAAGTTCTACACGTAGCCTCCATGCACATGACATTCTATTTCCTGTCTTTATGCCCCTAAGAGTGAGTGGGGGAGGGGAGAAGGAAGACTCCCTGATGCACTCCCCATCCCTGGGATAAACTCCTACCTCACTTCCACCTTTTATAATCCCTTTCTTCAGGGATTCAGTTCAATGCCACATCTTACAGAAAGCCGATCCAGTATCCCAGAAGCTAATACTCTTATGTCTAGAAATTACATTTAGTTTTGGGTACATGTTATTTTCTTTCATGAGGCCATCAATTCTTTGTGTCCAGACACTTTTCTTTTTGTCTCTGAATCCCCAGAACCTAATATGGTACCTGGCACAATAGTGACTTAAATGCAATCTTTCTTCAGAATGTTCCCTGAGCATCAGCAGGTAGATAAGTAAATACAGTTAAACCAAGGGAAGCTGAGTCTTTGGAGAAAGGGAGTTTTCCCCAAAGTCATGAAATAATGTTGAGATTGGCTTCTCTGTCTTACAGTAACATAAACTGTTTTACATCTTTGCCCCCCCCCACTCAAATTAGTTCTTCTTTTTGCTTAACTCAGACTACTTCACAGATCCAAGACTTCCCGGGAAGATACAGATGCAGTTAATTGAAATCCAAAAGCAAAAGCCATTAGCAGAACCATGATGTCCTGCTATTGGGAACAAAGGTGAGAGAAAGAATATCGAGATTTTTGGATGTTACCATACCCACTGAAGCTTTGTCATGAAAATATGCACTGCTGTGGCCAGGGCTTAAAAGACTCTTAGCAGAATAAGTCAAATTTTAAATATTTGGTACTTCATTTTACTGAGGTTGAGCAGAGATGAAGAGAGCAAGGAGAGTCAATAATGTATTAGGAGAAGCAAGATAGATAAATGTAACCTAGTGAGGTAGGAGCAATTGAAGGCATGAAAAGTGAGGGAAAAGGAGACAGCTTTAATGATTACAAAATCTTGTAAATTGTGCTTTTCCTGCTCTGATTTCAGACCTGCCATCTTCTCCTTTGCCTCCTTGGTAGACAAGGGCTTGAGGGCTTTTGTCTGTTCCATACAAGTGCTAATGGTTCATTCCCTTTCATCTGGGGATAGGGTTCTTCATGATACCAAGAATAAGGAGAGGCAGAAGCTCTCAGTTTCTTTGCTAACAAGATTATTTTCTGGTGCAAACAAGACCAGTGGCACCAGTTCAGTTTTGCTGTTAGGATTGGTGCATACTGGGGCAGCTAGGTGGCGCAGTGGATAGAGCACCAGCCCTGAAGTCAGGAGGACCTGAGTTCAAATCTGATCTCAGACACTTAACATCCCCTAGCTGTGTGACCCTGGGCAAGTCACTTAACCTCAACTGCCTCCCCAAAAAGCAAAAAAAAAAAAAAAAAAAAAGGATTGGTGGATGCTTTTTAGTCCAAGGGATTTCTGAAATAACTTTAACCTTTTTGGAGGAAGGGGGCAAACTTCACATTTCTGGCATAGCTAAACCTGTTCCTATTTCACAGGGTCATAGGACATTAAGAAATCTGCTCTGTCATCATGGGTTCGTAAGTTATCCTGGACTGTGCCTCTTATAAAGCTTTGCATTAAAATGGACTTTTCCCTACTTTATTTCGTTGTAGTCCTGAGTTCTTGCTCTGCTCCCATTACTCTATCTCACTGTAGAATCTCAAATGACTTGTCCATTCTTGGGATCTGTGTTCCTTTTGCACATTCAGCCTAGCACATATCCCATAACATATTGGATGTTGGTTTTGTGGGTACAAAAAATAAGTGGGGATTCCTCATAGTGATGTGGTGCAAAGGCAAGTCAATTCCACATCAGTATTGGCTGCTTTTTATTCTTTACTATTATTTGACGTGGAACATGGGGGTGACAATCAGCTTGACATCATTCTATTGTCTTCTTTGGAGTAAAAAACAAAAAAACAAACAAAACAAAACAAAACCAAAAAAAAAAAAAAACTCATCCCCTTCCTTGTTTCTAGATCTGCCCTGGAACCTCTGGAACCAGGGTCATTCCTCTTCTACATAGCTTTTTCAATTGCTAAAGCAAGTGTGCCACAGCATCTTAGATGTACAGATGCAGAGGCCCTCAGAGGTTATCGGGTCAAACCCTTTATTTTATAGAGGAGTAAAATGAAGTTTCACCTCTCTAACTCTGTCTTTAGAAGAGCAGGGTCTTTGTCAGAAATTTCTTTATATTTCCTAAAGTTTTCTATTTGTTTTGTAAAGCTTTCTAACTTCCTGGCACTTCCAAGGGCTGCCTAGTATGGTGTGCTAAGGAAGAGCTTTTTAATTGCACTGTACCAATAAAAAATTGCTATTTTTCACCTTCCATTTATTTAGCACATTTGTACCAACACTTCAAATACATGTGAAAACATGAAAGGAGTTTTACATTCTGTTGGGAGGAAACATGTATATTGATAGTTCCAATATAAAACAGAAGAAGGCACTAATAACTCAGGGACTAAGCCTCCATTTCATTTCCATCACCATTTTGAGGCAGGCTACTCCATTCATCACACTAGCCAAGAACAACTTGTCCATGATTATTTTATGTGGGAATCTCAGTAAGGAAAAAACAAATGAGACTCCCACATAAAACAATAAAATAATTTGTTTTTTTTCCTTACTATCAAGGGTCAAAGCTTTGCACCTCAAGAATCTGGTTCAGATATTTCTCATTCTCATAACTGTCCCCAAGTAATCACACCTCTAAAGAACACAATCACTTTATTGATGATCATGATGTAGATGGTGGGCTTTGTGCAGTCCTCCCCCAAAATGGAGAGATCCTGGGGAGGCTACCTAGGACCTCCATGTCTATTCCTTCAGAGGGGCTCAGTCTAACTGTCTGGAAGATGCCCCAGGGTCAATTCAAATCTTTATCACATCTACTGACTCCTGTGCTTCCTAAGTAGGTCTGGAGTAAGGGCAGCAGATGGACAGTGAAAGGTGCTGGAAATATTCGTGATACTTGGCAAAAAAAGGGAAAGTGATGTGGTGTTCTCTTGGTTGCCTTTATACACTCAGACCCAAACTAAGTCATAGAGAGGGAAGCAAGATTTGCTCCAAGGATTCCAGAGTAGGGCCTGGAGGATATGGTTGCCACAAATAGAAGTTCTTAAATGGTGGGGATCATTTACTTGGCAGCGTGCTGGGCTAACCAATGCTTGTATCTCTTGGTCTTGGGCTTCTCAAAATTCACCACAGACATGGGGACCTTCACCGTATCAAGCCCATTCACCTATAGACAGATAGGAATTGGAAATTATACCATTCTGAGATACCATTTAGTATTACCTCTTCAATTTGGTTTCCAAAGTAAGAAAAAGGATTCACGAAAGGGAGAAACTTACCGTCACCTCACACCAGTATTCGCCCCATCTTGTGATCGGCTCTTCAGGTAGCTTTAGGGCATGTGGGGATACTACTACCCCAAGCTGCAAGACAACATTCAATCTCATTGCTAACGTTATATAGCATGTGGAAACCCTATGACAAAACTGCCATTGGAGAAAAGCCACACCAAACTACTTCCAAAATTTTTCAGTCTAGCCCACTCTTGTGCAAAGATTTGACCAAAGCTAATTTGAGTATTGTTTCAATTTGCCATGGGGAGAAAAATAAATGAAAACAGAAGGAAAGAGCCAATCCAATCTTAGGATGGAAAAGCTCTTTGAAAGGAATAGATCCTCACATGCTAAATGACTTACTGGAGTCTACACAGATGAAAGAGCACCTCTGGCTCCAAATTCATTACTCTCCGCTGTACTACATAACAGATCACGACAGTGCACACTTACTATTGTGATCTCAATAAAAGCCAAACTCTTCCTCCAAATCTAGCTTGTATAAAAAAGGATGCTGTTCTTCAGTGCTTATGGATTGTAGAGAGGAGACTTTCACACAATTATCTGGAGTCACCAAATCAAATGCTTTTAAAATAAACAGCCAAAAGAAAGAACAGGGAGGGACTTTTGCAATGTCCACTTTCAGGAAATTGTGTGATAATCTACAGAACATCACTGGCAAATGCCTGCTTGCTTTCTTGTAATAATCTTTACAGCTTTTAAAGCTTATCTTTTATTATTTTATTATCTTTTATCTTCAAGATGGTTCTATGATACAAACAGGTTCAGTATTATTATTCTCATTTGGTAGATGAGGAGGCTGGAGGCTTAAGCTGTGATTTGCCCAGAGTTACACAGTTAGTAAAAAGCAGATCCAAGGCCAATTTTCTTTCCATTCCATACCAATAGTGAACCTGATCATTTTTCCTAGCTGCTTTCTCTCCATTAGAAAACCAATTCTGCCCTCTGTCCCCTAACCTGAATGATATCATTCTGAGCTCATCCTATAACCTAAGGAATGCCTTTTATTTCTATTAGCCCCTTCTTCCCACTTTTCCCTGCAGCGCAGAAATCTGTGATTTACTTAATGGATGTGGTCATCAAGCAATGCAAACTCACATTTTTGAGAAAGTGGCGGCAGACAATTTCAGGATTCAGCTCCCACTTGACATTATTCTTCATTCCTACTTCCAGGTGACACTTTTTGAGGAATTTCACTGTCTGAGAGGCAGTGGAAGAAGGAAGATGAGGAATGAGTTTGGAAGGATAGAGACATCACAGCAGGGAGTCCTGTACTACATAATTTAGGGAGGAGATATAATTTATACATTTTAGCCAATTGCGTGTCTTAAACTTATGATCTTAGAAGACTAATAAATTGAGATTTTCTGATAATATTATAGAAGGATGACTTAGCATGAGTATTACATATGTAATACATAGTATTATCTACATAGATAAATAGCCTTCCTGGATTTCCACTTGGAATTCAAGGTACTTTAGAATCTGGTCCTACCATCTACTTATTTCTCAGAACTCTTATAACTTTCTGAAGTCCTTTGGGAGGCTTTAAAGCTCCCAGGGTTATTGTGAGGATCAAATGAAATAACTCTAAAGTACTTAGTAGAGTGTCTCACACAAAATAAGAAATAATAAATGCTAGTTATATTAATGATAATAAACTAGACAATGAGCTCATTGAGGATGACTGTTTCCTTATATCTCTCCAGGATTCCTCAGAGGTAGCTCCACAAAGTGGGTCTTGCTCCTCCCTATTTTGATTTCATTTCCTTCCCTATCTTCACACTACTCCTAGTTAATGATTATTAGGATTCTGGAGGACTGAGGAAAAATAAAATCAAAGCTGCTTCTCATCAGGAAAAGATTGGGACTTTTGTACAAGGCATTCCAATTCTGACTGATGGATCCCCACTCACCGTCACTCCAGTTTTGGTCTGTAGCTTCTCCATCTTCCCCTCATCCCGTAACTAGATGAGATAAAGAGCCATGGGGAAAAGAAAAGAGTCCAGTGGTAAATATTTCCCTCTTGCTTGAGAAGGCAACAGGTTTGAACTTCTTTATCCCATTTCTTCCTTTCATTTCTATGTTTTCAAATTAAATCTCAAAATTGAAATAGATAACCCATTCTCCTTCTAGGAAGATTTCAAGGGTTTTAACCACTGTTTCCATTGCCTGTTCATCCTCCTTGCAGCAGCTCACCTGGTTCTCTGCCTCAAACATCTTCTTGTTCTCTGGTGATGGGTACACAGCCAGACCTTGAGGAAGCAGTTTATTCCGGCCCAATGACTTCTTCACTGTGACAGTGGCACCTCGGATCCCGAGGCCTGCCAAAGGAAACAATAATAAATACTGAATATTATATCAGATAACCCAAAAAGGGAGGGCAAAATGAAGAGGTGCTCTCATTTAAAGTTAATTTTCTTAGAAAAGAGAAATATGGACATATGCCCATAGTTGTGCCCCTAGTTGTAAAGGGTATCCTTTGGTTTCTTTTACATCTACTTGTGGATAGATATGATGATCTCTATGCAGGTGAAAAATTGAAAAATTCCTATTGAAAAATTCCAATGTTTGTATCACATCAAGATCGGTGGGATTTAGAGGAAGGGAAATCTTAATATGAGCCCTGGCTCTGCTACTTATAAGATGTGTTATATTGGGCAAGTCATTTAATCTTTCTGAGAGGATTAATTTCCTCATTTGTAAAGCAGGGATAATAACTAGATAAATTATTTGAGGATCAAACTAAGTTTTTTTCAAATTGCCCTGTAGATATGAAACACTATTATGATATTTAAAAAAAAAAAATCCCCAGTCCCTGCCCACACATCATGATTGTACTCTCACTTTTTAAATTAAATTTAATTCAGTGCCACAAAGGTTTATTACAAGTTAACATGCTAGATACACTGCTGTAAGAATACAAATATAGATATGATATAGAACTTGTTCTCAAGGTCCTTACAAGCCAATAGGAAGAAAATGTAGAGATATACATATACTTAGAAAATAAAAGGAAGAATCACAGAAATTCAAGATAAAAAAAGAACTTCAGACATTATCTACGTAGTACAGCCTATAGCTGACTTGAATCTTCTCTACAAAGTAATCATCCAGCCTTCTCATGTAGGGAGAGATACTTGACCACATCTTCTGAGCCAGCCTCTACTATTTATATGATGTATTCCCTTACCTTAAGACTAATACGCCTCTCTAACTTCTAAGTTCTAACTTGTGGAACCAAGAACAAGTCTTCACAACATAATCAGTAAGATTTATAGATCTTCTGTATAACTATACCAGATCCTGGGGATAGAAAAACAATGAAAACAGTTCTTGCCCTGAAGGAGCTTATAGTCAATTGGAGGAGAGACATCCACAAATACATAGACAAAATAAATATATGACTTAAATTGTGAGATGACACAAAGCTGGGACAAGCTTTGCTTAAAAGATTAGAACACTGAACCAAATAAAATGTTATTAATAGAAATTAATCAAATATTAAATCTACATGATTTTTTGTTGTATTAAGGGAAGTCAGAACATGGGAGGTAATAGTCCAACTGGTCAAACTTTGTCTAGAGAAATGGGTTCAGATCTAGTTATAGCCTTTTAGGAGGTACATTGATAAACTGGAGAAGGTGAGTACAGAAATGGGGGACCTGAACTTGGGTCACACCATTCAAGGACCAGTTAAGAGAACTTGGGATGTTTAAACTGGAGAACTGGAAAGAATCTGTGGTCATTAGGCATTTCAAGGGTTATCACATAGAAAAGGTATAAAAGAACAAGGATGTCTGGGGATTAAGGCACAGCCAGGGCACAAAAACCTCTGCTTCCTCACCTCAGTGGATTTTACTCTCATAGCCATCTTAAAAAAGTTTAAGCTTATTTTGACAGCATAAAAGGTAATTCGGAGTGAAATCAGTAAACTGTACATTAATGCAGTTATTAAGTTGGAAAAAAACCTTGGGTAGGGAAGAGTAAAATGTCAATGCCTTATCCCAGGATCTCCTAATGAGGGTTCTGTAGATGACTTGTCCTGGCACCCACTTTCGGGTAAACTACAGATGTCGGATACGCCCACTCTTCTTAAGGGAAGGGAATAACCTTTTTTGGGTGAGTGCATCGTTCAATGCCAGGGAAGCAGAAAACATTGCTTTTCTTAATCGACTCCCACCAAGTTAATTGGCCATTTCGTCCCGGGGCCCCTCAAAATACCTCAGGAAGAAATTCTCTCCCCTGCTCTCCTTCTTAAAAATGGCCACGAACTCCTCCATCATCTCGAAGCTAACCCCCAGGCTCCTTGGCTCTATAGCAGTTGCTGGAGACCGTTCAGGGGTAAGACAACAGAGAAGACCCACGTTTGCTGCTTGGGAGGATTCGCGAAGGGTCACGACTGTGGGCTAGCGAGGGTCTTGGCTTTTATCCGCACGTGTTACATGCGGGGCTCCCACCTGGCCGGCCAGGCCTTCGCGCCGTCCCAGACCTTTGCTTACCCTCCACGGTCTGGGTCAGGATGAGCTCCATGGTCCCCTGCGGCCGGTGCTGGGTATCTTCTACCAGCCGGTAAACCCGGTGTCGCCGGCGCAGACGCGGACTCCGGCCCTCGGCGGCCAGCGGGACCTTCCACCATCGCTCCACGACCACTGTGCTCTGATCCAACACGGGGGACAGAGGTGGTTCGGTCAGGCTGAGAGGATCCCATTCTCCCCGGGGAGCCCACCCTGAAGCCCAGATCGCAGGTTCCTCCTCCCTTCCCCCGACAAGCCCTCGGATCCCTCACCCAGCTGTGAGAGAGACTAAAATTACGCTCCAGGCCAGGAGTTCCACCTGTGAGTACGGGCAGCAGCCGCCCGGGCACAGTCAGCAACAGCCGGCCCAGGCGCAACGCCATGGCTTCGGAGAGAAGAGCGCCGGCGACGACAGGCAAGGAGGACCCCAGCCAGAAGGGCTCGCACGAGACGCGCCTGATTCAGAACGTAGCACGCCTGCGCGTGAGGGGACAGGCACTCAGCTGAGTCTCCCCTAAGGTTTCTGTCTGGAAGGGTCCTCGGGAAGGGCGGAGCTGGGAAACAGACCCACAGGAGAAATGGTCTGCTGGTTAGATGTTCCCAGGCGAGGCAAATCTGAAGCAATTAGCTGCGTGATGTCAGCCTTCCCCCCCAATTTGTCCTTAGCAGTTTGGGGACCACAATTCTAGCAAAATTAAGAAAAGCAGCCCGACTTAGCAAAACACAAAACCGAGACAAAGCTGAGCTCCAGGAGGCGAGACAGCTGCGTTCTGATTGTTAGACCTCTGAGGTCAGAGCTTCCGCCCCCACAAGGAAGGACCCCTTGTCCATTCGCTAAAATCACTGGGGCGGCGTCCTCAAAAGATGGAAAAGACCACCCTTGGAGACCATTTATAAGCAGACGTTTACACCAGCCTCGGGTTATAAGTATGGGCGAGAGGGGAGAAATAGTGCTTTTGCATCTGTTAAAGATACAAATAGGTACCGAAAGAAAAAGAGGTTCCCAATTAGGTGACTTCCACCGTGCTGATTCTAGCCGTGGGAAGTTTTTCAAATAAAACCCACAGAAATTATGACCTAACTAGCCTT
Source organism: Myrmecobius fasciatus (assembly GCA_023553655.1). Lineage (NCBI taxonomy): Eukaryota > Metazoa > Chordata > Mammalia > Dasyuromorphia > Myrmecobiidae > Myrmecobius > Myrmecobius fasciatus. The sequence goes on along the minus strand of JAJPUD010001396.1, from coordinate 252,511 downwards.
ATTTAAAAAATCAAGACAATATTTTTCAGATTCATCTATTCTGCACATAGTGGACACGATGTGTGTTCTATTCAGTGAACATTCTGATCCAACCTGGAGAAACTGCCCAACTGTGCAAACCCTTTGATCCAGCAGTGCCACTACTGCGTCTGTATACCAAAGACAGAAACGGACTCACATGTGCAAATGTTTGTAGCAGCCCTTGTGGTAGGTGGCAAGGAACTGGAAACTGAGAGGTTGCCCATCAGTTGGGGAATGACTGAATAAATTATGGTATATGAATGTAATGTGATTATTCCCTAAGAAACGATGAGCAGGCTGATTTCAGAAAAACCTGAACTTGCATGAACTGATGCTGAGTGAAGTGAGCAGAACAAGAATGTTGTACACAGTAACAAGAAGATTATGTGATGATCAAGTATGACAGATTCTCTTCAGCAAGAGTGATCCAAAACAATTCCAACAGACAGGACAGAAAATGTCACCCACATCTGGAGAAAGAACTATGCTCTCCATAGCAACATCTTAAGGAAATAGCCAGTTGAAGGAGATAGTTCTAATTTGGAAGGAAATTTAGAGAATTAGTTGAAGCTCACTTTACAATTGAAAAAACAGGTCCATGGAAGAGCATAATTACCCAAGATGACAAAGTGAAAACTAGTCTATGGAGACTAAATGCAGCTCAAAGCATACCATTATGACTTTTTTTTTCTTTCTAGTGGTTTTTTCCCTTCTGATTTTTCTTTCACAACATGACTAATAAATGTGACTGTATATGCATAACATATCAGATTGCTTACTCTCTTGGGGAGTGGGAAGGGAGAAAAAAATTTGGAATTCAAAATCTTACAAAAGTAAATGTTGAAAACCATCTTTACAAGTAATTGGAAAAAAATAAAATATTAAGTGAAAAAAAACTTGAAGGAACATTGATCTTGGGGAAAACAAATAAGTTATGGGCTATATCAGAGGGAACTGGTCGCTTCCTCAGTTCCAAAAAGAGGTTCCAGAACACTTCTTCCCTTGGATTATGACTTTGCAGTGAGGACTCCATTTCAACCTTTCTCCCCTTAAAACACCACTACCTAGAATGGGGAGAAGGGCTATTCTTTGAGGAAAGGTGAAATGGCTTTCAGAGAGTAACATTGGAAAGCCTGTGTGTTATCTCTGAAGTAAATATCTTTGAGCCTTTGGGTGAAGTAGATATGCAGAGCAACAATGAGGTCCTGAGATGAGTTAGGGCCAGGATTTCTGTCCGTGTCATAGTGGGACTGTCTCTAGCCTAGTGGGTCACAATAGTAGTAGGGAACAGAAGTCTCCAGATCCTCTCTCCCTATCTCACTTTGCCAAAGGGTGGCACTGAATTAAGAAACTGCCTTGTTATAGGCTGTGCCCTCCTATATATTCCCTTTCTTTTATCAAGAAAGGGAATAAACTAAACTCTTTGTTCCCATTCTGCTCTCCCTTTGCCTGTCTGAATTACTGTTACAAGTACCAGCTCACCATTCGGGAGAAGATGATGCCTTGTAACCCTTGTCTCAGAAGGTAATATTTTAAAGCTCTTCCCAAGCTACAGTTGCTTCTTTAAACTCTGTTCTTCCATCTGCATTTCAAATTTCAAAATAACTTACCAACTGGCAAGGGGTGGGAAAATACTGAAATAGGTTGAGAGTTTGGGGTAGAGAATTCTTAGTAATAAAGATGCTGGTTTAGAGAACAGCTGAAGAGGACTGCTTTGATGATTTGGGGAAAGGAGATGGCATGAAGGGGTCCAGTGTTTCCCACCATACACAGATGAGCACCTAATTTAGGCCCCTGCTTCTTAACCAGCTACATCGTAACTGAGAGGGATAACCTGACACTCCGACCTCGGTGCTGCCTTCAGTGCTCCTGAGTCCCTAGCAGGCCTCCAGGTGGGCAGAAGCACTGATCAGGGAGACCACGAGCAGCTCAAAGAGCTGTACTCGGTAAGTGAAATTCCCATCCCAGTCCTTGCTCTCCATAGCAACATCTTAAGGAAATAGCCAGTTGAAGGAGATAATTCTAATTTGGAAGGGAATTTAGAGAATTAGTTGAAGCTCACTTTACAATTGAAAAAACAGGTCCATGGAAGAGCATAATTACCCAAGATGACAAAGTGAAAACTAGAAACCAGGTGTTCTGACTTCCAATGTTCTTTTTCCACTTAGTAGGTCCTTCAGATGACATAGCTAGTTTTCATTTCCTTACTCATAAGAGGGAAGAGATAAAACAAATCTAAATGATAAAGAATTAGCAGAGTAGGCAGTGGGCAGAAAAAAATGACATAATTGCCTTGAAAACAGGATAATATTGCTGTTTGGGGAAATATTTTTTCTGTTGGAATGATAAAACAAAAGAAGGAATAAAGTCTTCAACTTTCTAAACTCTACCAGGGAAGGATTCCACTACCTCTAAATGCAAGGCCTCTAGGGACAAAATGGTGATGCTAAATTGAGGTTAGACAATGTGCTATCTAGATAATCTGATTTTTGAGTGTTAAGTTCTGGAATTTAGGGATACTATGAAAGCTCCAATGAGGTAACCTCACCTTACCTCTTTTTTTTGGGGGGGGAGTAGGGGCAAGTTTAAATGGCAGCAGTATCCAGTTAAAAAACCCCTTTTATAGCCTTGACTTTTTTTTTTCTTCTTTATAGGCTGGGAACCTGACCGTGCTAGCTAATGATTCCCTGCTCCACCAGGACCCAGTACAATTAGATTTCCACTTCCGCCTCACCCCTCAGGCTTCTGCCCACTGGCACGGCCTCCTCTGTGACCATAGGCTCTTCCTGGACATCCCCTACAGGGCACTGGACCAAGGCAATCGGGAGAGGTGAGAGTAGAACTGTTCATTATCCCAAGCTGGATTACTCTCATGAGATAGCCAGGGAGTCAGCTATTCCTGAAATGATGCTCTAGATGTGAAAGGCCAAGATACATGTAGGGATTAAATGAATATGGAGATATATGTAAGATGGTATACAAATGGAGCCCTGTTCCATAGATGAGCCATCTTGGAGATGGGCTTAAGGCACATAAAGACATTGGGCCTTTAGGCTTCTAGAAACTGATATGATAGAATAATATTTTTCCTATGGTGGGAAGAGTCCTTGCCTTTTTACTTCACTCTGGATAAGTCTAATAGGTGCAGAACTCAGAGTATTTACAACACCAACTTAGGAAACTTGCTCCTCGGGTCTAGGTCAAGGAAGGATCAGGCAGCTGATGAATTTGATGACTTCTCTAAATAGGCTTGTCCCCTGTTATTGCGTAGTTACACAGTAGCTTCTCTTTCTCTGGCTCCCAGTTTGACAGCGACACTGGAGTATGTGGAGGAGAAAACAGATGTGGACTCAGTGTTTGTGAACTTCCACAATGCTAGGAATGACCGAGGTATTGGAGTTGGCAAACTGCCCTGTCCACTTTCTGTCCTAGCCCTGTGTTGATGGAGAGACCCTCACTCCTTTTCCTCTGCATTGAGAATGTGGGCTTGGGAAGTAATCCTTACTGGGAGTTTTCTATCCATACTTGAGGGAAGCTGGGAGACTGGTATGGAGAGGTGGAGGGATAAAGTGGGTAGGCTCGAAAGGGTTCCTCTGGTGACTTGCTTTCTCCTCCCTCGTAGGTGCCTTGCTTCGGGCCTTCAGCTACATGGGCTTTGAGGTGGTTAGACCCGACCACCCTGCCCTCCCACCCTGGGACAATGTCATCTTCATGGTATACCCTCTTGAGAGGGATTGTGGCCACTTATCTAGTAAGCCTTCCTAAATACAGCCATGCTCCCACTCAAATGGGAGAACTGGAGGTTAAATAATATGGCTCAGGCCCCAGGGATAGTGGCATCCAGAGTCCTAGGTTTTTAGGATGTGATTCAGGGTACCTCCTCCCAACCCAGGAATAAAGGGTAGTAGAATCATCGATTCTTGGTTTTTGTCTTTGAGAGTAACGAAACAGCAGCACTGAGAAGTGGACATATTTAATCCTGAGGCAAGATGGTGTAGGGCAGTGGTGCCAGACTCAAGTAGAAACTGGGCCACACTAATTTGTACAGAAAGAGCCCTGTAGACTATCTAATGACTTTTAATATGTAATTTTGCTTTTTATTTTTTATCAATTTGGTAAAACATTTCCCTATTTGGATTGGATTCAAGCCTCACCTGGAAGTGTGGTCTCATGTATGACGCCTCTCATCAAGTGGGTAGTTATTATGGCTGGACCTGGAGTAATGGAGGACCTTAAGCACTTTTGTGACCAACCCGAGTCTGTTTCCTTATCCCTAACGTGGTGATCCCATCACCACCTATCTTTCAGGGTAGAGCAAAGAATGTAAAATGTGTTGCAATTTTTAAAGCACTATATAAATGTGAGCTGTTATAATTAACATTGTCCTCTTTGTCCATCCACTGTTTATCACGGGAGTGACTGATATTGCACTAAGGCAGTTGACACCAAAACCCACGTATTCTTTCCTCCTACCACTAAGAGTCTCAGCAGCAGCCCACAGATGGAGGGTTTTAGCTCATGGCAATAGTTCTATCGGTTCTGTCTCTTACTTAAGCCCCTTAAGAATAGGAAGCAAAAGATAACCTGGAAACTGATGACAAATGAACCACAATCATTTTTGCAGAAAAAGGGAAGAGACTAAGCATTTCTATAGCACCAATTATGCCAGGGACTATGCTAAATAAACATTTTGCAAATATCTCACTTGATCCTAACAATTCTTTGAAGGTGTCATATCTAATTTTACAGTAGAGGAAAATGAGGCAAATGACTAACTTGTTTACCAGAGGGGAAATGTAAAAAAAAGTGCTTCACTGACCACCTGGTTCCCCTGGGTCAGGCTCCATTTCTTCTGACAAGGCAGTATTGGAATTATCTGAGGCAGTAAAACTTAATTGTGGACATGGAAAGAAATATCATTTATCCACTAGCAACTTTCTACATCGAGGACACTACTCAAGGTATTCTAATGAGCTAAGAATGTTAATTTATTCTTATCTTAGTTTTCCCCTCAAACTGGGGCTGTTTAACTAGGGTCTATAAATTTCAAAAAGTATTTTGAAAACCATTATTTCCATGTAATTGGCTTCCTCTGTCACCCAGTGTTATTTTATACATTAAAAATATTCTGGTGGGGCAGCTGGTTGGTGTAGTGGATAGAGCACCAGCTCTGGTATCAGGAGGATCTGAGCTCAAATCTGACCTCAGACACTTAACATTTCCTGGCTGTGTGACCCTGGGCAAATCACTTAACCCCAACTACCTCAGCATAAAAAAAAATTCTGGTTGGGGTAGTCTATGACACACAAAAATAAAGAACTTTTGTTGTAAAACATAAAAATAAATATTACTGTTCATTTCTATTATAAATCATCCCCATGCACTCATGTACTTGTATTCTTTCAAAGAATTTTTCTGTATCTCATCAGCTGAAAGATCTTCCTAATGTCCTTACTGGACAGAGAAATGGAGAACAAATGTCAGTCTGACACCAAAGCCCCGAGTTCAATGTGTGCACTATAATTACTTGAGGTCACACTGAGCAGATGGAGAACCAGAACTCACATTCTCTAGGTTTCCAGTTTGGGGCTTTTTCTACCATCAAACACTTTCATTCACTGTTCCAAAACTGGCAATTATTCTGAGCCTTTTCAACACTCCACTAAGGAATGTAAAACTCCTAAGGGGACATCTCCTTTCCCTGGATGGGACCTCTCAAATACATATGAAATTAAGGCACCAAGGGATAACTTGGTTCCTTGTATCTACAAGCCTCTGTCTACTGCTAATTCAACTGGCAGCTTTGTGGGTCATTTTAAAACCAGAACTTTATTTTAATGATTGTGGCTTACAGAGTTGTCTATTTTTACATACATATGGATGTGCATACATATAGTAGGCATTGCACCTACCTAAGGCATTGCATCTTATAACATGTTCCTGAGATCTTGTTTTTCTAGTTGCAAAACAGCCAAGGTTCAAAAAGGAAAACAACTCTCAAAAATCTTGCCCTCAATAATTGGCGATCACCTGAAGCTGGCAAGGTAGCATTACCTGCTTATTTCCTTGGACTATTTGATTTCAACTCTGTTGCCTTTATATTCTCCTCTTCATTCACAGTTGGAAAGAACCCTGAGAGCCTGTGGGGGCTCAGAACTTCCTCAATTCACAACTTAAAACTTTTTCTAGCAAGTTGTCTCATAAAATGAAGTAGACTTCTCAATGAATGATCCTTATTCTCAACTAACAGAATCCCAACCAATATTTCCCATCCCAAGTTTCAACCAAATATCCTGAATAGTGGGATGGTACTTTTATTGCTAAGTGGTTGTGGGCAGTGCTAAGGGAAGCCAGGGAACTTCTGATAGACACATACACAAGCACACGCATATACAGTCTTTTTCTGAAAAGATCTTCATTCTGCTAGTAGAAGATGCTATATTTGGTTCACAGCAGGCCAATCAGGAGGCAGCCCACAAAGGAGGAAATGTGGGGGGTATCTTCTGTGGAATTCAATTTTCTGTTCAGCCACAGCTCCCATGCCATACCTTGCCACTTCCTAAGCATGGACACAAATATGAGAAAAGGTCAATATATGAGAGCAAGTCAAACTTGGAGAATTAACAGCCACAGAAAAGGATCAGGGAGAAGGAAGAGAGAATGCAGCAGCTCCCCATCCTCACCCCTCACCGTTTTCCTGCTCCATAAGACACAAATCAGAGCCCCACTCACACAGCAGGCAGATGGCTGAGCCAGCCAGAACACAGACATCAGAGCAAGTCATCTTCTGCAAGGACACCATCATCACCAGAAACTGAAGCAGCTTCTAAGCAAAGACAGGAAGGGGAAATTAGGTAACACCCAACTTTAGTAAGTCCCAAATTCTGGGTTCCCAAAATTCCCCAAATACTGGGTTGGGCAGATCCAGAACCTCATTCAACTTTTCCAATTCTGGATCAGAGAGAGGGAAGGCAGCATCCAAGGAGTTTCAGGAGCTAGAGTAGAACCGTCAGTTACCTGATAAACTGAGGCATGAGAGTGTGTGTGGTGTCTCTCCAGGGCTCTTTTTGGCCTCAGACAACAGGCTTTCTAGAGAGGCATCTGTCTCTGTGGCCTGAAGGAGTAAAAAAAAAGTGTGTTAGGAAATGAAGTGAGGGAGAAGGAAACACATCATTGCCCCAGCAATGTCAACTGTGGAAGCAGGCGAGTTTGGCTCCACAAGAGCAAAACTAAAGCACCTTTTGTCAGCTGGTGAAGTCACCTCAGTTTTAAGGGGAGACCGAGACAGAACTCTAAACTGTGAACTGAGTACCACCCTTTATAACCACTGGAGCTCACCCACCAATATATCCTGCAGCATCTCAGGGACAGCAGCATCTCCTTCTCCCACGTCTTGGGGAAGTTCAACCGCATAACCCTGGCGCACTAGTTCTAGCCCAATGTCAAGATTCTGGAAGAGAGAAAATCAAAAGGATTAAAGAAAGATAACTTTATTTTCTATGCTACTCATGGAAATAGGAAAAAAGCTAAGATGAGGAATTTGGGGAAATTAAGAATCATCCCCAAAGTCAAAAGACCAAGGGAATATAGGGTACTGAATTCTGTGCCTTACCTGTCCATTGCTTGTGTCATAAAGGTGGATTTCTGGCCAAGTAGAAATTCCTGTTTGCATATAACTGGAGATCTTGGCCACCAGAGGCTTCCACTCTGCACAATGAGTGAGACGGTCAAATTCATCTAGTGCTTCCTCTTCCCATTGTTCACCTGGTGAAACAGGCAAAGGAGTCAGTGTTGATAATGAGAATAAAATCAGGAGACTGCCTATCTTTTTTACAAAAGTGATCTGGGCTCTTGGGAGTTCTATCAAGTGGCCAGACAAGATAGAGAATTTTCCAGTGTGCCATGTGGAACTCATTCTACTGTGAGACCAAATCACATGGCTAACTTACCTGAGGGAACAATCCTTGCTAGACTACATTCTATTGCTTGGAATGGGAGGCTTAGGAAGTCACTCCTGAAATAAAAAAAAACCGTAATTAAGAATCTTATGACAAGATCATCCTCTAAAAGTCACTATATAGTGTCTCTGCTTTAAGACTATAAAGTATGAGCAAATCTAATTTATCCCTCTTAAAACTGGTTCCACTTTAAACCTAATTAATGAGCTCTCCACAATGTCTCCAACTGAAAGGGATGAGTTATAATTAGAATTAAGATCTGATCCGACCTCTCACTATATATCCATATATGACTGAGACTACTGACCTGATAGCTCTCAAGTCCTTGAGTGGGCTCTCCCCATTATCGCCAAAGTCAACAAAGTAGAGATCCAGGTTCCCATTCTCAAGGGTACCCAGGACACGGGCCCGATACCAGGGTCCATCTGTAGGTAAAGGTGCTGCTACAATGTCACCCACATGTATGGTCAGATCTTCAGGCTACTTATCCAAGTTGGAGGTAGGGAAAAGGGGGGGAGTGGCAATAGATGGATCAGACAAAAAGTGAGAGAAAAGAACAAATGCCCATATGAGTCACAGAAAACTGGTTCCCAAAGGGAAAGGAAGAAAAAGCATAGAAAGGAAAAGGTAGGAGATAATTTCTTTCCCTCAAGCCCTATTATCTCCCCCACCCCTTGGTCCACATGGCAACTCACTGATTGACTGTTCTCATAGTACTGGGTCATCTCATTGACCAGCTTGTCCAGTTGTAAGCTGCGGGAGCCAATAATCTGGATCCAGAAATGGTTGGGGTTTTCGGAGGCAGACACATAGACTTCTAGATATTCATCAGCATGAAAACTGAAGTCAGGGCTGGGGACTGAACACATTATGCAGTTGCAGTTGGTGGTTGTGACAAAACTATCCCACGCTAATAGGATAATAGGATTGGAGAGAGAACTGGGCTAAAGAAGTGATAGCTTTCAGTTTTAAAAATATTCAAGAACAAAACATTCACTGGAGAAATGCGGAAGGAGGATTTTTATACTTCTCTTGTTCCTTTCCAATTACAACACCACGGCCATGACATATTCCGATCCCTAGTCACGTTTTATATCCCTTCGGATGTTGGTCTCCTTTGGGGATTGTGATAGCTCCCACTGGATAGACATAATGTAAGACTGAGCAAACAAAGCATTGGGTAGCAAGAGATTTATAGCCTAGTTATCTACTAGGATACCTGGACCTCCCTATATGGATCCTGGGTTTCCCATTTACTATGTTCTCCTACAACTTTCACTTGTGAAAGAAAAAGCTTGCAGACCCTGGGATTTTCCTTTGTAGGGATGTTGTAGAGACATATAATATATGACTACAAAGTAACAAGTCTGATTCTACAAACCACATAAGAAAAACAGTTTCTTTGTAATCATACCTCATACTGAATGAGAAGTGTTTTGAGGAACACTCTATGTAAATTTAAGGTAAAGCAGATCTTTAATTAGTTGCTGGCTTATCTGAAGAAAATCTTTAATCCTGGAATGCTAGACTTCCTAGCACAGGATTTTTTGATGTGCTTTTTCTTGCCACCACTTTGTACTTTGGAAATGAACTGCTATAAAAATTATGAACAAATATTAGCTCAGCAATATGCTGTTTTCAAAGAACCATGATTCATTTCCAAGACAAATATAAAGTACTTTTGGTTATCTGTATAATTCAGTTATCCAAGTGAGTCTTTCCCCCATTGATTAGCATGGACAATCAAATTTGTCACTGGAGATAACATACTTTCAAATTTTGGCATCTCTGGACTGGCTTGGGGTTCCATGTCCTCCTGGTGGCTGTTGTCACTGAGCTTTTTTTCATGGGAATGTTCCACCCGTTCTGGTCTCAACCCAGCTGTATCTCCTCCTCCTCGGCTAGGAGTGGCGGCCAGTGGTGGGCCTAGTTTCTTGCCAGTGCTCACGTCCTTAGGAAAGGCTGGCTCCCCAGCTCCTCCGGGGCCTGTCACTTCTTCTCTCTTGACACTGATGGGCTGTTTGCGCTGTACTCTGGATTCTGCCGAATGAGCAATCCTCTTCCGAAGCTCTTCATCTTCTGACACCTTTTCTAGAATAAGATGCTTGACAGAAAAAGAGAAAGAATAATCAGCTCAAATCAAGTCATTAAAGAAGGGGATCTTCGCATTCAGATTTACACACACACACACACACACACACACACACACACAGCTTTACTCAATATTCACTTTAGCTGCTGCCACTTCCTTCTGTGTTCCTGAAATCTTTATGAGTCGTGTTAGTAGCAATGTCCCTTCTGATTCCTTGTCACAGGTAATTTTGGCCCCAGAGCTCTTGCAGATGGCACGAATGGTTTCCCCACCTCTCCCTGCAGAAAGATATAGACAAATTCCTCTGCTTGCTGCCTTCTACTTTGCAGCAACTAGAAAAATCAGTGGAAGTAAGAATAAATTTTCATTTCCAAACTGAGCCAAGGTTCTTAATAGGTTCTGAACACTAAAAACAAATAGTTCCTGAAAATTTTCCTGCTAATATAGCCTCTAAGGAATGTTTTTTTTCTTTTCATTTAAAAATTTCAGGTGGTTTCAATTCCTTCATTCCAAATATATCTATTTTCTTAAACCATTTAAGGCTACACTCTTCAGTCCTAAAACAAACCATGAATATTCTACTACAGTGACATAGAGAAAAAGGGATTATCCAAGTTAACAAGAAGAATTGGGTTCTAGTCCCGGCTTTGGAAGGGGGGGGGGAAGAATGAATGCTAACTTTACAACCTTGAAAATGTCAGTGTCGAGTCTGTTTGCTCATCTGTAAGCCAGGCAGTGCACCTGCCCTACCTACTTAAATAGAAGAGTTAAGAGATACATGGAAAATCAGTTTATCAAAAGCAATCTGAATACTATTAAGTATTATAAAATTTTAAGATCTCTTACAGTAAAGGGCTAATACTTTATGAGAAATTATGTATTCTACTATCCCCTCAATAGGTTAAAGAGACCATGAGCAGTCTTCACTTTTCTTTAATACTTTGTGAATTTACCACCCATAGTTTTCTCTAAATCTAATTGATATTTTGAGATCATATTTGAGACAAATTGGGTAAAAACTTAAGGCCAACATCTTTTGGATATCTCGCCTTATGGAGATGACAGTGACCAAGAAAAGCACCTAAGAAGATGAGATGAAGATAACAAGAAATAAAAGAAGCATTAGAGGGAGACACCAGTACCTATAATTCTGCCCACAGATCTCTGAGGTACTGAAAGCTGTTCATATACTGGGGTGTTCTCCGTCAGGATCTGGTGGATTGCTGCTTTGGCTTTGCAAACTTGGACAGGAAAGCCACTGATGAGCAGCACCCTTTCTTCACCTACATCTTCTGTGTCCACATCAATGCGAGCACCAGTCTGCTTCCTTAACTGTAGAGAAGACAGGAGGAAAAAAGGGAAAGTGTGTACATCTATGAATATGGTAGGGCTTAGGAAGAAACTCCATGACATATGTTGTTGGACATGGCCAAAGTGGGAATTTGTTTTTCTTGACATATTTGTTACAAGAACTTTGGTTTTTCTTTTCTTTCTTCTTCTTTTTTAAATAGGGCATGGGAAGAAGAAAAAATCTATTCATTAATTAAAAAAATTATTTTAACAAAGAGAAGAGACCTCTACAACTGATTCTTTAAATTGAACTAGGGATGCTCTAGGGAGATGGAAGGAAAGACTATCTAGCCAACTCCCTGATTCAGCTCCTAATTGGAAATGCAATCAATCCTTACTTTACTGCATTGATAGGCAATTAATAATGGCAAACAATTATAAAAACAATCAATTTAAAAATATTAAGGTATGTGATACTTTTTTTAACCTTCAAAAAGATTTTTTTAAAAGTCTATTTTATTTTCAAGCAGTCTATATTTTCACCACTTCCCTTGACCCCCACAAAACTCCTGTCACAAACATGTATAGCTGAACAAACCATCTTCCCACATTGGTCATGTCAAAAAACCAAAGAGTTTCAATCTGTACTTGAGTCCTTCACAAACAGAAGGTGGGCAGCATATTTCATCACTAAATCTCTGGAATATGTGTTGGTCATCATTCTGACTGGAGTTCTTATGTTTTTCAAAGTTATTTGTTACTAAATAAATTGTTCTCCTTTTAAACTCACTTTACACTGCATCAATTCATACAACTCTTCCCAGGTTTCTCTGAACCATTCCCTTTAACATTTCTTGAAGCATCATAGTATTCCATCACAATCATATATCATAACTTATTCAGCCATTCCAACTGACAGGCACCTCCAAAAAAATTTCCATTTTTTTTTTGCTGCCACAAAAAAATGCTGTTATAAATATTTTTGAACATATGAGTCCTTTTCCTTTTTTCATTATCGGTGTCAAAAGATATGCACAGTTTAAAAGCTTTTTGGGCAGAGTTCTGATTTGCTTTTCAGCATGGTTGAATCAGTTTACAATTTTACCAACAGTACATTAATACACTGTTTGTTTACCCCAGATCCTCATTTTTCTCAACTTATCTGCTGCATTTGACACTTAAAAAAAGGCTTTGACTTCCTCTCTTCTCCTGGATATGTGAGGAGCACTAGCCAACAAGTTAATTAAGTGATTCCTAAGTACCTAGACTAAATAAATGATAGGAAGACAGCAAATAAAGATAAAAAATATAGTGCCTACCCTCAGTGAGTTTACATTTAATATTGTCATTGCTGAGTCATTTCAAGCTTGTCTGATTTTTCCATGACATTATCCCTCTAGCACCTGTTTCTTTTTTGTGTCAACTTTGCCAATCTGATAAGATATGAAGTTAAAAATCTGAGTTGTTTTAATTGTATTTCTCTAATCATTAGAATTTTAGAGTATTTTTTCATGTGGTCATTTTTAGCTTGGACTTATTTTGAAAACTTCATATCCTCTATAACCATTTTCATTATTTTTAATCACAAATCAATTCCTTAAGTATTTTAGGAAATGAAAACTTTCTAAAATTATTTAAATTATCAGCAAGCATTTTCAGTAATGGAGATAAGCTAGAAGCTTTTCATTAAGATCAGGGGTGATGAAAGGATGCTACTAGAAATGATACCTATAACAATTAGAAAAAGAAATGCAAAGAACTGGAACTGGCAATGAAGAAACATTAACTATCCTTCTTTGAATATGATATTATGGTACATTTAGAGAATTCCAGAAAACCAACAGAAAACTAGTTAAAATAATAACAGCAAATTTGAAGGATATATTACCAACAAAGTCTAGCATCAAGAGATAGGAAGAAAAATTCCATTTAAAATATCTGTATGCAATAAAAAATACATGGAAGTCTAGATAAATAGGTGACACAATCACAAAACACTTTTCACCAAAAAAAAAAAAATCAAATCTCAACTGGAAATATATTAATTGCTCATGGTTACGTTGAACCAATATAATAAAAATGACAGTTCTATCTAAATTAATTCAGTATCATATCCACCAAAAAATTATCTTATAGTCAGAAAAAATAATACAACACTCATCTGGAAGAACAAAAGGTCACAAATATCAAGGGAATCAATGGAAAAAATGTGAAAGAAGTTAGCTATATCAGTTCTAAAGCTGTATAATATAGCAGTAATCATCAAAACAATCTGCTACTGGCTAAGAAATAATTGTAGATCAGTGGAATAGATTTTACATAGTAGTAAATGACTACAGTAATCTAGATCCACGCTTTTTGGAAAGAACTTACAATTTGACAAAAATTTCTGGGAAAAGTAGAAAGTACTTTGGCAGAAATTAAATACAGACCAACACCTCACATCACATACTAAGATAAAGTCAAAATGAGCCCATGATTTAAATACAAGGATGTGACTATAGTTAAGGAGGAGCATGGGATAGTTTGCCTGTCAGATCTGTATATGACGGGGGAATTTATAACTAAATGAGATATAAAATGGACTAGAAGGAAAGCAGAAAATTTTGGGGGGAAATTTATAGCCAGTTTTCCTGATAAAAGCCTCATTTCTCAAATTAAAGAGAAGTGAATCAAATTTTAACAATCACAAGTCATTCCCAAACTGATAAATGGTCAAAGGATATGAACAGGTAGTGTTCAAAAGAAGAAATCAAAGTTATCTATAGTCATGTAAAAATACTTTAAATCTCTATCAACTAGGGGCAACTAGGTGGCGCAGTGGATAGAGCACCAGTCCTGAAGTCAGGAGGACCTGAATTCAAATCTGATCTCAGACACTTAACATTCCCTAGCTGTGTGACCTTGAGCAAGTCACTTAACCCCAATTGCCTCAGCAAAAAGAAAAAAAAAATCTCTATCAACTAGAAAAATGCAAATTAAAAAAGCTCTGAGGTACCAATTTCTATCAAATTGGCTAATGTAACAAAAAAAATGTAAAATGACAAATATTGGAGGGAACGTAGGGAAACTGGGACACTAAAACAATGTGGGTGGAATTGTGAACTGATCCAACCATTTCTGGAGAGCAATTTGGAACTATACCTAAAAGACTATATCATGCATATCCTTTGACTCAGCAATACCCCTGCTAGTATCGTATCCCAAAGTGTTTTGGTTTTTTTTTTTTTAACTTATATGTACAAAAATACTTAAGAGTAGCTATTAAAGCTGAGTAAGTCATGGTATAAGATTGTAATGGAATACTATTGTGCAATAAGAAATGATGAGCAAGAATGACTTCAGAAAAACCTGGGAAGACTTACATGAACTGATGCAAAGTGAAGTGAGCAGAACTAGGAAAAGCATATACAGTATTGTATGATAATCAACTGTGAATGACTTAGCTATTCTCAGCAAGATAGTTCTGAAGGACTCATGATGAAAAATGCTATCTACCTCTGAGAAAGAACTGAGGGATTATGAATGCAAATAAAAACATTTATTTTGTTTTTAAAAATTTTTTTGGAGGGTTCCTGTATTTTCTTTGACAACATGATTAATATGTTTTGCATGACTACATTTGTTTAATCTATATCAAATTGCTTGCAGTTTTATTTTTCTAATTATTACTCGGATTAAGGAGATGGTAAGTTACTTTCCCAATTTTTTCTAATTGACAAATGAGGAAGTTAACTGTTAGATATATGCTAAGTAGAAAGGAAAATCATCCAGTCTGAAGTTTAATGTTTATGGCAAATTATCTACAAAGTAAATTTCTGAGTAATTTAGTCCATTTCTTAAATATAAAAGCCTTACATAATGAAATAATGGCTAGAATGAAAGCCATCAGTCATTGAAGGGGAGCAATTTAGCTTACCAAAAGTGCTTTTCTCTAAAGGCAACTTGTTTTCTGTAACTACATATGATGTTGGAGGGGAGGGGAAAAAAATCAATGAACACAAAATATCCACAAAAACCAACATACTTACTTGTTTAATATTGGCTCCTTGTCGGCCAATAATCAGCTTCACGGCCTCCTGGGGGACCCGCATCTCTACCTCAATATCATCTTCCCCAACGAATGTCAGCCGTTCTTCTATAAAACCACCATTAGATAAGTCCTAAGGCTAAAGTTCATATAATATCCTTGTGCTCCCTGACTTCTACGGCAAATATCTGTCAAAAACTATAAGATCTCAGAGAGAAAAAGGACAAAGAGACCCAATAATAACAACAAATGAAGGTGCTATCTGAATGGGAACTTAAAAGATTACAGAAGACATGACTGGCAGACAGGATAGCTTTGCAGACTGTTGCTTCAGACATCAAAGCAGGAAAAGATCCCTGGCCTTTCTTACAAGGAAGGTGTATTGAATTTCAGAGAGTTTTCTGATTCTAAACTATCTCTAAAAGGAGAAGAAATCCAAAATTACCTGGATATTCTGTTTAGATTCAGACTTTATTCCACCAATTTTTTTTGCAATCCATTTAAACCCTGAAAAAACAGCCCATTAATGGGGATGGTGTGAATGAGAAGAAACTGACCTCTCCTCAAGGTTGAATAGGAAGGATACATATATAAAAAGAATGGGGCAGTTATATTTATACATATACAATAACAGATGTAAGCCAAAAGCCATTGCTCAAAAGTAGTCAAAGGATATAAACAAATGATTTTCAAGACAGACTGAAAATGATTAACAATAACATAGAAAAATGCTCTAAATCTCTAATAAGAGATGCAAATCAAAATAACCCTGAGGTTTTATCTTCTATCCAACATATTGGAAGAGATGAAAAAAGATGAAGATATTTAATCTTGGAAAGATAGGACCCTGGTGCATTATTGGTGGAGCTGTGAACCAGTACAATTATTTTAGAAAACAATGTAGGAATATGCAAATAAAGAGTTCATAACCTTTGACCCCCTGATTTTAGTATTAGGCTTATATCCCAAGGAGGTCGCTGGTAATAAAAAAAAAATTCTCACATACACCAAAATATTTGTAATAGCATTTTTTGTATCGTAGTAGAGAATTCAAAACAAAGCATGCACTCATCAACTGGGGAATGGTTAAACAAATTGTAACATATGAAATGTAAAGGAATATTGCTATGCCATAAGAAATTATGTGATGAATACAGAGAAGCATGGAAAGATCTACATGAATTACTTCAGAGTGAAGTAAGCAGAGCCAACAAAATAAAATACCCAAAGACTACAACCATATAAATGGAAAAACCAAACACCAAAAAATTCTAAAGAGAAGGCTGCCACTTTAAAAAGAGCAAACATGATTTGAAAAAAGAGCTAGTAGGCCCAGGATAATACAATGCACATATTTTCAGACTTTTTTTTGGTAATGCACTGAGCAGTTATGCGGGTTTCCCTCCCTTCTTTTTCTTAAAAATATTATTTGTTGTATGGGCTAGCTCTCTGGGAGGGGAGGCATATGGAGGGAATTATACTGATGTAAAAAAATCAATAAAATTTTATTTTTAAATTTTTTTTGGCTTTTTGCTGAGGCAATTGGGGTCAAGTGACTTGCCTAGGGTCACACAGCTAGGGGAATGTTAAGTGTCTGAGACCAGATTTGAACTCAGGTCCTCCTGACTTCAGGGCTGGTGCTCCATCTACTGCGCTACCTAGCTGCCCCAAATTTTATTTTTTTAAAAAAAGAATCCACTAACAGGAAAAGATAATGACGAATGTTGGAGGGGATGTGGGAAGGCTGGGACACCGATGCATTGTTGGTGGAACTGTGAACAGATCCAGCCATTCTGGAGAGCAATTTGGAGCTATGCTCAAAAAGTTATCAAACTGTGCATACCCTTTGACCCAGCAATGTTTCTATTGGGCTTATATCTCAAAGAAATCATAAAGGAAGGAAAGGGCCCCACATGTGCAAGAATGTTTGTGGCAGCTCTTTTTGTAGTGGCTAGAAACTGGAAACTGAATGGATGCCCATCAATTGGAGAATGGCTGAATAAATTATGGTACATGAATGTTATGGAATATTATTGTTGTGTAAGAAACGACCAGCAGGATGATTTCAGAGAGGCCTGGAGGGACTTGCATGAACTGATGCTGAGTGAAATCTGCAGAACCAGGAGATCAATGGACATGGCAACAACAATACTATATGATGATCAATTCTGATGGACATTGCTCTCTTCAACAATGAAATGTTTCAAACCAGTTTCAATTGTTCAGTGAAGAAAGCCATATACATCCAGAGAGAGGGATGTGAAATGTGGACCACAACATAACATTTTCATGCTCTTGATTGATGTTTGCTTGCATTGTGTTTCCTTTCTCTGATTTTTTTTTCTTGTAGATATGATTTTTCTTGCACAAAAATGATGTGTGGAAATATGTATACAGATATTTGATTTGTCAAGTATTTTAACATAATTAACATGTAGTGGATATCCTGCCATCTAGGGGAGGGGTGGGGAGTAGGGGGGAAAAATTTGTAACAGAAAGCTTTGTAAGGGTTAATGTTGAAGAATTACCCATACATATGTTTCGCAAATAAAAAGTTTTAATAAAAAAAAAGAAAAACAAATAAACAATTAGCATTTGAAAAAAAAAAGAATCTAGTTTCCTCTTTAGATCAATAGAGCTCTTAGAAAAGGACAGATGAATTGGTATCTAAGTCTTACTGCTAATGGCAGAGTTGCAATAACAAAAAGGAACAATATTTCTTTGCTACTGGAAATGCAGTTGGTTGGCAAAGGACTCCTCATGTTCTAGTTGTAATATGATAAATTAAGTCTAAAAGGTTTAATATTTTTTACTTCAGGTTAATGAAGTATGTCAGTTTCTAAAACTTTGCATCTATATGTGCACATATACAAAAATACGTACCTCTGCTTTCTCTATACCTTCGGTAGAGGATATAAGCAACGGTCAGGCTGGCTGGAATTCCAAGGCCCAGTGCTATTTTCTGAATGGTTGAGAGGTTTGTCCAAGAAGACCATTCAGTGGACATTTTCTCTGGAGTTCTAACCTGCATTCTGAAGCATGGGAATGGAAACAAGGAAAGCTTTCAAACAAAACTTATTTGTTGCCAGCAACACATTTGCCCAAATTCTAAGTACCAACTTCAAAATGAGAAACCCACAAGCAATGCACAAGCAATCAAGGCCATCTGTAAAAAGAAACTTACTTTGTCACTTTGCTGCCCAGCCCTAGAAAAATACACAAACTCACAAAATTTAAAAACAATGAACAAACCAGTTTGTCTGGAGCTTAGAGGATTAAAAACAACAGTAACACAAGCTAAAGCTGGAAAGTAGGATGATAGATTATGGAGGACTTTGAAAGTTATGCTAAGGAGTTTAATTTGTAGCAGTAGTGAACTAATAAAAGGTTTTAAACAAGACTAAAATTTATGAAGTTCTCAAAGTGCTTAACATCTCCAGATGACTTTGATCTTCACAAGTCTGTGAGTTAAGTGCCACAGATATCTTCATTTTATAAAGGAAGAAACTGAGACTGAGAAAGATTAAGTGACTTGCCCAGGGTAACACAATCGGTTAAGTGTCTGAAATGGGATTCAAACTCCAATTGTGGCTCCAAGTCTAGCGCTTTTCCGGTTGTGCCATTACTCTGCATCAGTGTATAGAATGAATTGTAAAGTAAAGTTTAGTACAGAACTTCTAACCTCACAATCTCTCTAGTTATCCAACCCCTTGCTTTTCTCTTGGCCTTTGTCCTTCCTGAAGCCTTTGTAGCGTTTGCAATGACTTCCAGTTCTTTTTTTTTTTAATTTAATTTTTTTTATTTTATTTTTTTATTAATACTTTTTATTTGCAAAACATATGTATGGGTAATTCCTAAACATTAACCCTTACAAAGCTTTCTGTTACAAATTTTCCCCCCCTACTCCCCACCCCTCCCCTAGAAGGCAGGATATCCACTACATGATAATTATGTTAGAATACTTAAGAAATCGAATATATGTATAGTTATTGCATCATTTTTTGTGCAGGAAAAATCATATCTACAAGAAAGAATAATCTGATAAAGGAAATACAATGCAAGCGAACCTCAATAGAGAACATGAAAATGTTATGTTGTGGTCCACATTTCACATCCCTCTCTCTGGGTGTATATGGCTCTCTTCACCGAACAATTGGAACTGGTTTGAAGCATTTCATTGTTGAAGAGAGTTATGTCCCTTAGAACTAATCCTCATATAGTATTGTTGTTGCCCTGAATAATGATCTCTTGGTTCTGCTCACTTCACTGAGCATTAGTTCATGCAAATGACTTCTAGTTCTTGATTGATTTCTCTGGCCTAACTCACTACCAGTTCCATGGCAAGATCATTTATGCTCTAAGCCCAGTGTGTGGGTAGACCTTGGGGCTTTGTCTTTTTTTCTCCCTATACCATCACTTGGTGATTCACCAACTTCCACTATTTCAACTATCACCTGTCTGCAGATAACTCCCAAACCAACATGTTTCTAACTGCCTGCTAGACATCACTACTTGGAATCCTTTTTTCAAAAATCTATGCCTCCCATCTTCCCTATTCCTATCAAGAATACTCCTCTTCCAGTCACTCAGTTTTGCAATCTCAGAATCACATTGGAGCATTCTCTGTTCTTGGTGGCAACTGATGCTATAAGGGGGTAGAGAGCTGCCTGGAGTCAGGAAGATCTGTGTTCAAATCTTGGCTCAGGCACTTATCAGTTGTGTGGCACAGGACACAAATCACTTTGACTTCTGTCAACCTGTTTCCTTAAGTATAAAATAAGACTAACAACAGCATCTACCTCGAAGGTTTGTTATGAACATCAAATGGGATAATATTTGTAAAGTGCTTTGAACAGTGCATGATACATAATATATTAAAATGCCAGTTCCCTTCCCTTTTTCAAGCCATACCCATCAAGTTGTCAAGTCTTGTTGCATCTAAAGCCAGAGTATCTCTCACATCTGTGTTCTTCTCTCTACTCTTCAACTCCTTTAGTTCAGGGCCCTCAATAACACTTCTCACAACACCAGAGAACAGGTGTAACAGCAACCAATGGGTGTCATCCCCTCTTCTATCCATCTTCTGTATGGCTACCATGGTGAGAGTCTTAAAGCACACATCTGACCAAGTTCCTTTGCTCAAGAAGCTTTAGTGACACTTTATTGCCTTTGGGTTAAAATACAAACTCTTCTCTTTCACATATAAAGTCTTTCACAATCAATTTCAATTTATCTCCCTATGATGATTTTATTTTTCTCTTCTATTCATCATGTATTCACAAAAATTAAAAAGCCCCTTTAAAAAAATAGCCATACTTTTTTTGGGGGGGTTTTGGAGAGGTAGTAAAAGGAAGAGAGGGAAGAGCTCTACATGTAATGTGGTTTCAAGTTATATGTTAGGAAGATCATATTCAAGATTGTTCCATTAATTTGAATAGTCAAGACAATACAAATTAGTCAATTGAAAAACCTTCTACCAATTCAAGCAGCTTTGTGAGGCTCCAGCTTGTAGTTGTGTTTTACTATTGCCAAAAAATTAAAAAGTATTTTCCCATTGGGTTTACTCAGGTACAGGGGAAAAACCTTTTAGTTCATATGACTACTGCACAAAAATTCAACTTTAATGATTGGCAAAAAGTCTGGTTCAATTCGAGTGATGCTAGAAATATAGATAAAAACAAAATCTACTCTGAAATAAAATGTCAGTTTTAAATAGGATCTTCTCTGAAAGAGAATATAGAATTCCTATTTCAGATGCAAGAGCAGCAGCTCTACCACTGCAACAACCAAGGTAGAATTAAATCTGAAAGACCAGACAAAGTACTTGGGAATTGCAGAATCTGGATTCAAATCCTTAATCCCGTTCTAAGTGACCCTAAGCCAGTTTGGATCTTAGTTTCCTGATCTAAAAAATAAAGGTGCTACACTACCTGATTTCTTATTTTCCTTTCAACTCCAGATATATGATTCTAAGACCAGATGTTTCTCACTCCTGCCCACTGGAATAAGCATCTCTCCCTTCCTCTTAGTTAAAAATTAAGTGCATACTTCCAAGTTTTCAGTAATTCACTGAAGAATTTTCAAAACTGTAGTGTTTATAAAATCTGTAACAACATTATTCACTCTTGCCCAGCCTGGCTCTTACTCCTCTTTTCCCACAAAAAAAAATACCCTTTACTGCTATTTACTGAACTTTCAGCCTAATAAGAGAGAATTCTATTCTCTTATTTTTCCAAGTAAATCAGCAAGCTCACTCTGACTTGTAGGACTCGTGTAATTTCTGGTAAATTGTCTTTGGCAAGGAGACTTTGCCTGGATTGAGGTTTGTGTGTGTATAGTTTTATGATTACAAAATTTCTGTCTCAAATAATTGTATATAAAAGTCAATTTTTCTTTGAAGATAAAAAAATTTTCAGAACCTTTCCAGGGAGGTTAGGTAGGCTTTTCTTTAAAACATAAAGTGTTACACTTGAATTTAATTTTGAGGCTTTATTTAAATAACAGTAACTGGCTTTAGAGAAACCAAAGACAAAAAAACCATCTCCTAAAAGACAAAAGGTTTTCTTTGAACAAGTCTCATAACATATCTATATCATAAAGTCATTTATACAGTGTGAATATTATTTATGTGGGGATCATAATGTTTTTTCTTAACTTCCGAGGATTTTGTAAGTTTTTCCATAGACTCTACAAAGTTCAAAATTCCTCTATTGATGTATTTAATATTGATTTAAAATGGCTTTTTCCATAGATTCTAAATGCTTAGTCAAAGCAGTAGCTTGAAACAACAGTATATGCTAAAATTTCTTTCTTCGTTTTGTACTTTAAAGTACATGACTTTAAATAACAAATGCTCTATTTTCTACTTGAGCTCTCTCCTCCTTCACTTTCTCTTCTTTGTTCCAACTCTAAATTTTTTTTAAGGCAAGCAATTAACCATATGTATAAACACTAGCTCAACTAGTACCTTAGCAACAGTTTGATCTGAATGTCAGTCCTCTTCTAAAAATTCACATAAATGAAGAACAAGCTTAATATATCTTTTTTGTACAGTTGTTTGTGTCTGCATATTTTCTCTCCCATTAAGACTGCCAACTCCTTGGCAAGGACTATTTTATGCTTTGTTTTTGTATTTCCAGTGCTTAATACAGTGCCTAAGTACATAGTAGGTGCTTTAACAAATGCTAGCTAAGGAAAAACATATCAGTGATAGTTATGTATCTCAGGCAATGTGTGGATCAAAGCCAAAGGTTTTGTATACAGCATATTCTTAGCTAATACTTTGGCACTATGTACAAGGTATGAAGCTAAGGCTCAAGGGGTTTGGCATTTCTAGAATAATATCTACTGTCAATGTCTATATAATGGGCATGTAGTTGAGTACCTAATTATTTTTAAAATTGAATTGAGAGCACTAGAAAGTATTTTCAGTAAAGTATCCTAACTTCCAAATACCCCTTTCTGGTGGTCAGTATTTTCATTTCCTATTCGCATCAAAGTGTATGAAAAAGGGGAAAGCAGAAGATAAATTTGACTTTAGCATTCAATTAAGTATCTGCTACATACATGTAACTTTATCAGGCACTAGATTTATAAAGTCCTTAGTTTTAGGAATCTTATAATCTACTAAGAGGATAAGGCATAAGTAAATCTATGATAAGCATGTTAGAGAGATCAGAATGGAATGAGAGAGGGATCTTAGAAGCCTTCATGGAAAAGGTGATTTCTAAGAATCCAAATGTTCCCCTTTCAAAGAGAGGGAAGGCAGAATATACAAGACAGTAACAATCCCATTGTTTCCAATAAGATCATGACTTCAGCAATGAAATAATCTCAATAATTACCAAATCAAAAGAATAATTAAAGTTTTCATAGTCACACATATACACGTGTATACATACATATACACCATTTGTTTATTACTAAATTGAAGGCTAAATTTATTTATATACAAATGGTCATGAACAACACTGGATAAAACATTTAAAAATTACTAGATACTTGCTTGATTTTATTACTTAAATGGAATGGGAGAGCAATATGAGGAAAAACCAGAATGCCAGAATCTGACCATTCTACAAAGATAAAAGAATGCAGGATAGGCATACTGTTCAACTCAAGACTAGTTAATTCTGCTCAAGGATGAACATAACCTTCTTTGAAAATGCAACATTTCAGATCTGTGAACCTAACTCTGGCAATGATAAATGATACAATACATAAAAAAGTGCAGGCACAAAAGAATCCATACTATAGTTAAAATAAGAGTTGAGAGTTCAAAGTATTCCAAATATGAAAATTAGCAAAATTATTATCCATCTTGACACCTTTCCCCTCACAATTAAATATATTGCACTACTCCAGTCAACATTCACTCCTTGACATATGGGCACAGTGTGAAAAAATAAAATTAAAGAAAAAAAAAGCACTAACCTTGAAGTCAGATGGAAATTGACTCTGACACTAGTGGGTGACCCTGGGCAAATGACTTACCTCTTTGGAGTCTCTGTTTCCTCATCTGTACAAAGGGAATAAAAAGGCATTGTGGTCTAGAGTATAGAAAGCAGAGGAATTCTGCTTCCATAAATACTAGCTGGGTGATCCTGGGCAAATCCATTAACCTCTCATTGACCTAGGCAACTTTCTTAAGTCCGAAGTTGCAAACCAAGGTTGGTGGAGGGTGTTACTTTACCAGGAACTCCTTTCACAGATGAAATCTCTGATCCAGACAGAAAAATATGAGAATACTTGCTTACTTGATAGAGCTAAAGTGAAGAAAATGTTTTTAAACCTTAACCTTATATGTACAGGTGTTTGTTTCCATTGTAAACAAGTTGATAATAACTAATATACATTTTTGTACCAAATTTTCTTTTAAAAGTCAATGAAATAAAGCCAAATTACTTCTAAAGGGAGCTCTGACAAACCAAGAATCAGTGTTTCTCATGACTGTTATGTGTAAAAACTGATGGGGTAAAGTAACCTTAAACCTTTCCCTTAAAAAGGGGGCAAGGATTTAAAACAGACTTTGAAAGCAAAGTCTTTTTCAGTCAATTCCAAATTATGGTAACTTCACTAGAAGGGTGGCAGAGAGAGATCAAATAATTGAGTTTAGTAATAAAGGCAAAAACTAGGTAGGGAGCAAGTGATAATTTTATTAAAAGGAAAATTAAAGAAAAAACAACAATCCTGAAAAAAGGCAAAGTGACACTATACTTCTGGGGCTTGTTTTTTTTTTTTCCCCCAGAAAGCTCAGGACTGATATTATGTGATGTGATGTGAAGAAATGTAGAGGGCTTTGCAGTTAAAAGACCTGGATACAAATTTTAATTTCTTACCTGTATGATCTTGGGCAAATCACTTAACCTCTCTGGGGATCAGTTTCCTCATCTGTAGAATTAGGGATTTGGACTAGATAAACTCTGTGGTTCTTTCCAGCTCTAAATCTATGATCCTAAGATTGGAACCCTGATAAGACTAAAAATAGGCTCTCCAACTTATTCTAGCATCACTAAATGTTTCTTTGCAGTCATGATTTCTGTAGTTAAGGTGACTATAAAACTTACTTTTGCACTAAGACTCCCACAAGACTTACATCCTCTTATCCCCTCCCCTCCCCCCGACCCTTCCTATTTCCAACCTCTCTCCGTTCCCATGCCAACTCCAGCCTTCACATTCCCCCTTCCTACCCACATACCCCCTTTTTCTGCCCCCGCCCCCACCTGCTGACTCTCCCTTCTCCCAGCTTCTGCTTGGCTTCCCTTTCATTCCCAGGCCTCCCTCGCCCATCCCCCCCTCCGCCCTCTCAAATTTAGTGCCTCAGGGCTCGTCTTCTCGGTTTCCTCCCCATCTCCCCAGACCTCACCCCACCTTGACTCCCCCCTCACGCCCTTACTCCTCCATTTCCCGTCCCTCCCTTTGCCTCCCCGCCCTAACCCAAACTTCTCCGCTTTTCCTTTTTCTCAAAGAACGCATTTAATATATGTTCTCGACTCCTCAACCCCCTCCCCACAGGGCCCAAGGCCTCCATCTTCCCCAAACCCCCTCTCCTCATCTCCTCCGCCCCTAGACTCTTGGCTTTTTTCCAACCGCTTCGATCTTTCTAACTCCATTTCATCTTCTCACACGCTCTCGGACCGAGCTCTAAACTCCCTCTCCGGCCCCGGCCCCGGCTTATACCGCTCCTCTGGGAATAGCCGTCGTCCCCTCGGCTCCCCAGTCGCCGTCTCCTCACACCCCGACTAGGGGAACTGCGGGCCTCGCTTCAGCCAATCAGCGTACACCCACGTGACACACCATATCCAATCCTCCGCCTGTGTTCTTTCCGGCCGATCCGCTTTCATTGCTCCCTCCCTCCCACCGCTCCTACTTTCTTCCCAAGCCAATAGTCCCGCGAGCTTCCCGGTGAACGACATACCTGCCTCGTGCGGGTGCCCAATAACGAGAGTGAGTTTCAAAGTCGGTCCTCCACGACTGCCAATAAAAGCCGAAAGCTGGGGAGGGACCGCCCTTTCTTCCATTGGGCCGGCACCTGCCTGAGAATTAGACAGCCAATCGGAGGCTTCCAGGAGCTCGCTCTGCGTAGCATTTGGCCAATCACTGAACGAAACCTCCGTGGCTGCTTGGGTTTTGGCAGAAAACCCGGTGTCCCGCTAGCTCGAGCAACTCGGAGTGGGTTCGCTGAAGGGGAAAGGACGATTCCCCTGTGTCGCGATGGGGTGCCACGATTAGAGTGTCCTCTGTATATCGCCCATGTTGTGTCTTATCACCTAGCCAGGGGACAGCTGCGATATCTCGCGGGAGAGACCTGTCGTAGTCAGAGCCCCTTTTCTAGGCACACAGGGTCCCCACGTTGTGACAAGTCCAGGAGTCTCTGCACTCTTGGGCAGTGTGTCGGAGCACGTGGAGAGGGGGGAGCAAACCTAAAGATCTGGGGGGGGGGAGGGGAGAGGGTCCCTGCTCGGCCAAGGAAGAAACCAGGCGGGAAGGTTGGAGATCAGACCTCAGAAAGGATCCCCGATGAGGGGAGGCGTGGTAAGGGAAAATGGGGGGTACGGGCCTTGGGGGGGCGGTCAGAAGGCGCGCTTTCCTTTTTTCCAGGGGACAACCTTTCTGCGCACAAATAACTCATGACAGCTAAGGCTTACTTAGTGACTTGAGCTCTGCAAAGCATTCTTCATCGATCCGTTTCATTCGATCCTCGAAATAACCCTACTATATTATTGTCCCCTCGCCCCTTTTTACAGATGAGGAAACAGACTCAGATCAAGCGGCTTATGCACACTGACACAGCCAGGTAGGGCCTAAAACAGGATTTCAACCCACATCTTCCTGACTAGCTCCAGCTGGCTTGGAGGGCTAAGATGACCTTTGGAGAGCTCAGCTGGAACAGAGACTAGAGAGCCATCCAGCGAGCCTTGGAAGTTGTTGGGAAGCGGCTGGATTTGCTCTGGGTTCCTTTTGTTCCCCACCCAGTAAACTGGACTTTTCTGAAAGGCTGAACACTGTCACCCTCTCCCGAGAAAAGGTCCTGCCCCTAGCCCTAGCCCAACCTCACTTTCTCTTCCATATTTCCATGCTTCGGGGGCTCGTAGCCACAGCTGGAAACTAGGAAAGTGTTGGTCTTCACTTAAGAAGTGCTCAACTTTAGAAATCAACTAAATCTCCACTCTTTCAATCAACTCAGTACCACACTATCATCTATACTATGCATTTTCTCTGACCCCTAAGACAGGAGCACCCTAGTCCTTATCTTACAAACTCTGGTTTCCTGCATTTTTTCCCTTCAGGTCACAACTGAAATCCACAACTTTCTATAGAAAATCTCTTCCAGTCCCACCTAATGCTATTATCTCCAATTTATCCTCTTCATGTCTTGTTTGTATTATAGGTATTTTCTTGTTGCCTTCACTATTAGGCTTGAGAGCAGAGACTAATTTCACTTTTCTTTATATCTCCAGAGTTTAGTAGTGTCTAGCATGTAACAGGCTTAATAAATACTTGTTGAGTTGATTTTTGGATATCTAGAACTGGATAGAGAGTTGGGTTTATTGTAAAAAAAAAAAAAAGAATTGAGTTTAAATTCTTTCTCATTTTCTGTATGACCCTGAATAAGTCATTAACTTCACTCATTCTCAGTTTCCTCATCTGTAAAATGGGGGTGGCAATAGAGGCCCTTGTGAAAACATAAATGCTAACCATAAGTATTATTTTTTTCAAACTCAACATATTCAAAACAGAATTCATAATTATTCCCTCCAAATCCTCCTTCCTCTGAACATTCCTATTCTTGTTAAAAAAAACCACCATCTAGGCTCAAAAATTCAGTTATTCCCAGCTCTTTCCCTTTTCTCACTCTATACATCCAATCTGTTGCTTAATCTTCTCATTTCTATCTTCATGACATCCTTCATAGACCTCTTTTCCTTTCCCCCACCCAGGCCCTCATCCCTTCTCCTGTATTAATATGATAGCCTTCTATTTGTCTCCCTGCCTAATCCTCTCCCCATCCCAATCATCTTTCACTCATTTTGCTAAATGAGATTTTTGTAAATCATAGGTCTGCTGATATTCTTCTTTATCCCCTATCCAATAAAATCCAATGGCTCACTAATTCCAAACATAAAGACCTCTGATATTTAAATCTCTTCTTAATCTTGCCCTTTTCAGTCTTCTTACACTTTAGTCTCCATTACACATCCTGTGATTTAGCTACCTATCCTTCTATCTCCATGCCTTTGAGCTGATCTGGAACTGCCATGCCTAGAATGCATGGAGACTTCCTCATCTCTCTCTTAGCTTCCTTAAAGACTCACCTCACATTCTGTCTTTTACAAGTGGATTTTCCTGGTCCCACTAGCTGTTTGTGCCTTCCCTGTTGAGATAATTTCATCTATTCTGTATTTTATCTTGGATGTACCTAGTTATATATTCCCCCATTAGAATGTGAGTTTCTTCAGAACAAGGGCTATTTTTGCCTTTCTTTATATTTTCAATGGTTAACACAATGCCTGGCATGGAGTTAGCACTTAATAAATACTTAATTCCAACTCATAAACAGTTTAGTTAATCCCTATAGACAGAATAAGGGAGAGGTGAGTCACAAAACACTATTGTAATTCTAAGGGCCCCTCTATTTTAGAGTCATTGTATTGGAATCTTTTTAAACTAAATTTGTTTTCCCAATGAACAAAAATCTAGTTTCTCCCCACTCCCCCAATTGGAAAAAAGAAAAGAAGAAAGCCTTGTGACCAATATGCATGGTCAAACAAAACAAATTCCTGCATTAGTCATGTCCAGAAAAGCCGCCTTCTATAGCGAGTGATGAGCTTTTGAGAGCCTTACAGTTACAATTTAAAATATCTGAGTCTTTCTGCTTCCCCTTCTGTCTCTTTGTCACTTAACAGAAAATGAAGGGGAAAATCCTGGGTACTTGGGACTTTCAGAAAGTGCTGTAGCAGGTGCTATATAAGTCAGACTATGGTTAAGTGTTGACTGGATGGTAGTTGGTTACTATTACTGAACATAGTGTGGTGTAAAAGTTGGAGTTAGAAGACCCAAATTTTGCTACTTATCACCTGCCTGATCTTGGCAGTCACTGTGTTCCTTTAAGGACTCTCTCATCTGTTAAATGGTGGTGAGGGATATGTTAGACTAGATGATATCTCAAGTTCTTGCTAGCTCTTAATCTTATGATCCTGTTCAAGAAGGGATTCTGGTTGGTCTGGGGGGCTTCTGAGGTCCCTTTCACTCAGATTCTGTGACGATGCCATAGTGTCCTTCTCTTGTGCAGTATTTTAGAGGAGCATGGGCCAGTTATAATGATGGCCATAGCCCATCAGCACCATCTTTGACTCATGTACAGATGGCTTGGTAGGAGTGCTCCATGAGTAGAGCAAATAAGAATACATATTAGGTCCCATTTTAACTTTTTTTTCTTTTGGAGCATTTGCTACCAACTTCACTGTTGCTGAGGATGAAGGCAAGGGAGAAAGTCAGTTGAGGAATAAAAAAAACTAGATGGAATAAAGGGAAGAACTGAAAACTGGCCATTTCCAATACATATACTGATATGGGGAATAAAATAAATGAGTATGACTTGGCCTGAGTCTTTCACATAGGACTGGCCCCCTTGATACCTCCCCCTCCATAGCCCCTTGTACTACCATATTCCATTACCTAACTCTCTTATATCTCCTAAAACTCCTTCCCTCTCTAAAGGGAAAAACTCCTTTCCTCTCTCCCTTTAATCAAAGGTCTTATGTGGTGAGGGCAAAGAGAGATGGGGGTTCTCTCTTACACTAGAGATGCAACTGTATGTTCCTCATTTCCAGTTTTTATCTTTTGATTCTAGATTTTGGAGGCAAAAAGGGACAGAGAGAGGCCTTAGGGTCTACAGGGGGCATCAGGACCAAGAGGTCCTTAGGGAGTGAGGAATTAGGAACAGATATTTCTCTTCTCCTTAGAACTTTCCCTAGCTACAATTGATTTAGACCAGAATGGCACTTCTGATCCAGGTATGCGGAAAGAAGACATGGCATGAGAAGGATACCCCCCAAAAAATTAATGTGATCTTTGGTTGTATTAAGAAAAGAGTTTCCAAGACTGGGGAAGTCAGAGTTCTGCTGTGAAGTCTGACTGGACTCTGGTCAGATCACATCCAGAGTGTCGAGTTTTAGTTCTGGGTGCTAAATTTTGGGAGGGACATTGATGAATGGAGAGTATTTAGATGAACCTGATCTGGGATCAAGTGAAGAAACAGGAAATGTTTATCCTGGAAAAGAGAAGACTTGGAGATATGAAGGGGCAGTCATGTGGAAAGCATTCAACTTTTTTTCCCCTTGATCTCAGGATCCAGGAACTATGGATGAGTAGAAGTTGTAGAGAGGAAACGTTTGGCTTGATGTCAGGGAAACAGTTCCTAGTAATCAGAGAACAGGTGATGTGGACTGCCTGGAGGCAGAGGTTCCCCCTCACTTGAGCTTTTCATTTGGTGGCTTGTTAGGTTGGACTGGGTGACCTATATGGTCTCTTGATTTGGTGATTTGATGACAAGGGAATAAAAAAGGACCATGAAAGCAGGACTTCCAATAAGGTTAGGAATATTGAGGTCAGGCCTAATAGTAGTTTTCAGCCCAAACTTGGAATAGCTAAATTGTTGAACTTCTCATTATTGATCATTGCCTCAGCTATCCCTTTGGAGTTAGCTAAAGGGAGGCCGCATGAGACTGCCTATTGGATATGTGACACTGAATATCCTGGGCAGCACCTCAGCAAATATAACTTATTATCTCTCCCCCCAGACCCACTCCTCTTCCAGACTTCCCTATTACTATAGAGAGCTCCACCCCACTACCTTGTTTATAATATTGGCGATATCCTCGACATTCATTTTCTTTCAGCCCACATCCCTAGCTCGTTACCTAGTATTTCATAGCTGATCTTTTCTCTCTGTTCAACCATTACTTTAGTTCGGGTCTTTCCAGTTGCCTCCCTGGCCTCCTAACTGGTTGGCCCATCCCAGGTTTGTCCCTTCCACAGGACTTTCACTGAAACTAGAGCTGATGATTTCTCTTCCCCTCCAATAGTTCCTTATTACTTTTAGAACCAACTGTCAACTCCTCTGTTAAGCTTTTAAGCCTTATTGCAATGTCTTGCCAGCCCCATCATATGTCCACTCTGCAGTCCACCCAAAGTGACTTGCTCTCTGTCCTCAGACTGTATGGCATCTCCTATCCCTGTGCCTTTGCACTGGTCAACCCGTTTCCTCATCCTTGCCTCAGAGAATTCTCCCCTTGCCTCCAGACATAGCTTAAGCACCGCTTTCTACTTCAGGGCTTCTTCACTTGCTTTGGGTCATAAACTCTTTCAGCAGTTTGGTGAAACTTAGGGGCTCCTCAGAATCATGTTTTTAATGCATAAGATGCTTAGGATTACAAAGAAAACCAATTATATTGAAATATAGTTATTGACATCTTATTTCAAAAATGAGTTCATAAACTTAAGGTTAAAGTAGCACATCTGTTCTACATGAAGCCTTTCCTTACTCCCTCTCCTCTGCTGCCTTTGTTTTTTCTCCTTAACTACCTTGTATTTAATTACATTGTATTTATTTTCTTTACATTTGGTCTACACATACATATAAGTGTCTCCTGTGTAAGAATCAAAATTCCTTGCATCTGTATTCCAGTACCTAACACAGTGCCTGGTGTCAGGACCCAACAAATGCTTATTTCATGATTCTTTGATTTACTTCTGATGTTTGTGATAGACACCTCCTGGTGGAAGGGACTAATCTTTGCTTACTGTGTAGATAATAAATTCTACATATGACATTTAAAAAAGATTTTTTAAAAAAAATCTGCTTGTCTGTACTTTTTTCTGTTCTCTTTTGTGCCTTTTAAAACATGCTCCAATGTCCCTCTTTGTATAAGGTAAGGAGTACAGAAAGAACCCCTGGTAGTGGTCATGGGCTTGGATTGACTGTGGAAGGCATGGGTTTGGGTGGGTGTGTATGTGTGTGTATGACTACTGATATCCACTCTCCTCCTAACTCCTCTTGCTCTCACCCCTACCCCTATAACTGGCAAATAAAAATTTAAAAAAAGAGAAAGAGAAAGAAAAAGGGGGAAAAACACCCTTGGAACAAATAAGCCACACAGTGGCCATGTCTATTTTTGTGTCTTGAATCCCACTCCTCTGTGAGGAGGTTTTATAGTCCCTAGAGGTTATTGCATTGATTAGAGTTCTTAAATCTTCCAGAATTATTTTTCTTTGTATTGTTGTCCTCATATAAATTGTTCTCCTGGTTCTGCTTACTTCATCTTGTATCAGCTCATACTACCAACAATTCTTTGAAATTGGCTCTTATATTGTTTCTTACAGTGCAATAATATTTCATTACACTCATATATCACATTTTGTTTAGCCATTTTCAATTGATAGACACCCCTTTATATTCTAGTTCTTTTATTTTTTTAAACTCTCAATTCAGGATCATGAAGTTTGTTTCACTCTCACCTATTCCCTCCCCGATATTATTTTCCTTCTTGAGATCTCTATATATACCCTCTTGTTTCCCTGCTCAGTTTGTTGTATTTCTACACTAAACTATCAGTGTTCCTTTTTTCTTCTTAAAATCCTCAGACCAGGACCAGTGTTCCCCTGCCCAAATCCTCTTATTTTCTCTTTTAACAATACTTTTTGAAGTTTAACAATACTATTTGAAACCATTCAGTGTCTGAAGGGACACTTTTTCCCTTTTCCCTTCTTTTGAATAATATATCAGAAGATAGTCCTCTCTAATTGCTCCAATAAATGTATATTTCTAAGTTTCTCTTGTGTTTTCATTTCATAGTACCCAGGTAACTCTGGTTTTTTAATTTGAAACACTTTATTCCTTTTTTTCTTCCTACAGGATTGTACTCAGCTTTGGAGGCTAATTATTCTTAGTTTTAAACTTAGGCCTTTTGGAAATACTGCATTTCAAGATCTCTAATTATATTAGAAGCTGCCAGATCTTATGTGATCTTTTAGGTCCTTGATGCTTGAACTGTTTGGAGTTGGGAGTTTCTTTTTTTTTTTCTTTTTTTTTTGATGCTTGAAGTAAAATTTTCTTTGATGTGTGAGCTATGGCTGTCACATGCTTGCAACTTTGCTTTTGGGGGTTCCTTTCAGAAAGTGACTAATATATTCTATCTTTGTCTTGCCCTCTCATTGTGCTATGGGCAATTTTCATTTATGCTTTCTTAAAATGTAGTGTCTAGGTTTTTAAAATGATCATTTTCACAAAGTCTAATTATCTCTTCCTAAACTGTTTTTAATATCAGTTGTATCTTATATTTTCTTCCCCCCAAGTCTTTTGATTTTGTTTTAATATTTCTTCCTGTCTTCTAGATTCACTGATTTCTGTTTGAAGTATTTTACTTTAAGAAGTCTGTTAACTTGGGTAAGATTTACCACTTTCTTTTCTAAGCTCTTTATTCTCCTCTAATTTTTTCTTCCAGAGATTTTATTTCATTTTTATTTCTTATTTAATTTTTTTCTAGATATTTATATAGTCCTTGTGGAAAGTTCCTTTTTTCCCTCCTTTAAGAAGGAATCGCTTTTATAATTGTAATGGAGTTATTTGATCCTTCTTTTGGAGGATCTCTAATCATTTTTGTTTGGGTCAGTGTTTTATTTTGTTTACTGAACTGAGTTCCTAAATTTGAAGAGGGGAGGGAATAAGCATTTAATGTGGCCAAACTTTGCCCCTACCTAAGCTTTGGGTTGGGGCGATTGGTTTTGCTTGGTTTCACCCTAGGTCACCTGAGTTCTGTTGAACTTGGGTTCCTCTTAGGGATCTTTGGGGTTCAGAGTACTAGATTTTTAGGGCTTTCTAGGATCTCCCAGGACAAAGCTTAGGGACTCTAGTCCTTAGGTTCCCTGAGCTGCTATGCCATCTTGGATGCTGTTTGTTCCCTGGAATTTCCAGAGTTCTCATCCTGGAGGTAGAGAACAAGTTGCTGTCTAAGCAAGCTCTACATGTTGTTAGTCCCACTGAGAGGCTATTGGCTTGATTGTCTATGTTGGCACCAGCCTTCTTAGAGGCTCCCTTTCTTCTTCTCATAGGCTTTTAGCTTACATTTTCTTCATTTCTAAGATACAAGAAGACACTTATTGTAGTTTTACATTAAGATTTCTTGATCATTATTTGGTCTCGTGCACATTTCATATTTTTGATGGAATAGGTATGTAGGAGCAGGGTGGTCCTTCTTCATATTGGCCATCTTGATTGGAAGTTTATGCTTATTTCCTAAACCAAAGGTCCTGCATTAAGTTTCCTACCTTCATCTTGGTAATGAGTTTTGCTTCCCTGTCCTCCCAAGACTATATTTTCTTTTAGGTCAGGGGACAGAATTGTGGGTGTCTGTTTCCACAGATCATTTATCTTCAGATATCTCTTCACTTCTTCCCTGTGACTAGGAGCTATGATAAACTACTGGGATTTAATTCACTTTCATATTTAGTAACAAGAGCTGACATTTCTATGGTGCTTTAAACAAAATATTTTACAAACATTTTAGCTTTTGATCCTCACAGCAGCTCTATGTGGTTTTTACTATCCTCATTTTACAGATGAGATGGGTTTCTGTAGTAGAGGAAAGACTATTAAATGTTTTTATATAATTTATTTCTGTAAGATTAAATTAAGGCAAATGCTTTGCTGATCAGGTCCCTCCCTTTTTCTGGGGAGTTAGGGACAGATATAAAAAGATGCATAGGTGAAAGGAAGCTGGATTTTTTTTTCAAAGCCTATTTGTCATAGGCTTTCACCCTTCTTGTTAAATACTTGCCTCTTTGATAAGTCCTAATATCATCAATTTAGAGGTAGAAGTCTCATTTACAATTGAGGAAACTGAGATTCAGGGAGAGTAGGTTATTTGCCCAAGATCACAATCAATAAATGAATCAACAAGCATTTATTAAGCATTTAGTATGTACCAGGAACCATGTTAGGTGCTGAGGATGCAAAGACAAAGCAAAATCAGTGTCTGCCCTCAAAATACTGATATTCTAATGGGAAGACACCTTGTCTCTTCAGTAGGTACAGATAGATCCATACAGAATAGATGGAGGGGAAGGAACAAGTAATCAGAAAGACTTCCTGCAGAAGGTGGGATTTGAATTGAGCCCTGAAGGGAGTCAGGTATTCTAAGAGGCAGAGGTGAGGAATGAGAGTGTTTTAGGCAGGGGAGACAGCCAGTGCTGAGGCAGAGAGAAGAGAGGTGGAGGGTTATGTGTGAGGAAAAGCAAGGGCCATGAAGGGCTTTCAGTGCTAAGGAAGCTGCTGGGCTTTATAGAGCAGAACAACATGGCCAACTTAGCTTTAGGAAAATCATGCTGGCCGTTTGGCGGGAGTGGGGGATTTGAGACAGGCAGTCCAACTAGAAGCCCTTTGAGTGGTCCAGCTGAGATGGGAAGAGAGTCTTGTCTAGGGGGTGGTTGTGTGAATGGAGAGAAGGTGTCAAACTGAGAGTTTTGTGGGGGTAGAAATGACAATATTGGGAAACTGACTAGATAGATGAGCTGAGGGCATGGAAGATATCATGCAGATTGCATGACTAAAAGCACTACATGGCAGAGCTGAATCTGTATCAATTCTCCAGTATGGGTCTGTAGCATATGCTGCCTCCCCATTCCCAAATTAATCTAGGGAGAAGAGCTCTTTAAATCTCCAGCCTCCCTCTGCCTTTGGTGTTGGGGGGGG